>CM055117.1:364997101-365269601 GCA_029206835.1 Rana muscosa
TAAGCCTACATTAAGGCTTACCTGTAGGTGCTTGTAATATCTCCGAGACCTACACAGTCTCGGAGATATTTGCAAAAAAAACTGTACCGCTATCTACGGCGCATGCGCGGCGTAGATAACGGCGCAGGCGCACTGAGCGCGGCGGCTCTTGAATGGGAGCCTGCCGGACACTGCCGGAAATTTGCGCATGCGCGGGGATCGTGACGTTCCCCGCGCATGTGCGGGAGTGACGTCATCGCCGCTCCGGCCAATCACAGCGCCGGAGCGGCGATACCCGGAAGTCACTCCGGGTATCATGGATTCAACGGAGGACGCGTCCGAGGACCGCTGCGGGGGCTTCGATCTAAGGTAAGTGATTGATAATGAGCTAGTATGCTAGTCATACTAGCTCATTATACCTTTGCCTTGCAGGTTGACCAAAAAAAAAAAAAAGTTTTGCAGTATACAACCGCTTTAAGTGGTTAAAAAGTTTTTATATGGTAGTCAGGCGCGGCGGGTGAAAACTAGGGATGAGCCGAACACCCCCGGGTTCGGTTCGCACCAGAACCCACGAACGGACCGAAAGTTCGCACGAACGTTAGAACCCTATTAAATACAATGGATGCGAATGTTCGAAATCTAAAGTGCTAATTATAACGACTAATATGCATGTTATTGCCCTAAAAAGGGTTTGGGAACCCGGGTTCTGCACCAGGGGACATGTATCAATGCAAAACTAATGCCGCGTACACACGATCATTTCTCCCGTCGGGAAAAATGACATTTTTTCCTTTGGACGAGAAAAACGATCGTCTGTGGGCTTTTTGCCGTTTTTCCCGACGGGAAAAACGTCATTAATCACGATGAGAAAAATTAGAACATGTTCTAAATTTTCTCATCGTTTTTTCCATCATTTTTTTCCGCGGCAGTTTTCCCATAGGGAGACACTGCCGCGGAGCCCACAGACGGTCGTTTTTCTCGACAAAGAAAAAAATGATGGGAAAAACGGTCGTGTGTGGGGGAAAATGCCGTTCCCCTCGTTTTTCATTTTATTTCATGTCGTGATTCACGGCGGTGTTTTCACCGCCGTGAATCACGATCGTGTGTACGCGGCATTAGTTTTAAAAACTGGCGTTTTTCGGGAGCAGTCATTTTAATGATGCATAAAGTGAAAAAAAAAATCAAATATTCTTTTAAATATCGTACCTGGGGGGTGTCCAAAGTATGCCTGTGAAGTGGCACATGTTTCCCGTGTTTAGAACTGTCCCTGCACAAAATGACATTTCTAAAGGAAAAAAAAACATTTAAAACTGCTTGCGGCTTTAATGTAATGTCTGGTCCCGGTAATATGGATGAAAATCTTTGAGAAAAATGGCATAGCTACCCCATCATCCCCCCCCCCACCCCAGCCCATTACCAGCCCCTTTGAGTATTGTATGGATATTAAGGGGAACCCTGCACACAAAATAAAAAATGCCCTATATACTCTGAACAGCAATATACAGGCGGTGCAAGCAAGTCAGGGACTGTAGGTTTGTTCTTAAGTTGAATCTGTTTGTAATTTTGAACAGGTACATTGTTTAAGTGTAGCTCCAGCCAAAAAATATATTTTTAAGCTTTTTGGAAAACATAGGGAAGGGTTATCACCCCTGTAACATTTGTTTTGCTGTCTGTGCCCCTGTTCAGAACATTTCACCTCACTTTCCGTCCCAATGACAAATGTTTTTGAAAAGTGGTGTTTTTATTGAAACAAGGATTGGTGATAAAGCATCAGTAGAGAGGAGACACCTTTTTCCCATATTAACTCTTACAGGAGAGAATTTCCCTTCCTAGGGGTAGATTTCCTCTCACTTCCTGTTGTCTCCTTCCGTTTGCAAGTAGGAGTCGTTTGTAAGTTGGATGTTTGAAAGTAGGGGCCTGCCGTATATACTCTGCAGAAATTGGGCCTTTGGTGGTGGTGGTGGTGTTGTCACAACACTGTAAGCCCTCACAGTTACTCTTGGTGGGCGCATGAATGGGCCCTGCTGTGAATTATTAGATCAAGAATTGTAATTACATGCCCCTGTTGAACAGGGGCAGAAAAATTGGGCCTTAGGCACTGGTGCCACAACACTGCAACTCCTCACAGATACTGTACTTGGAGCACAGCAATGAGCCCTGTTGCAAAGTATTGCATCAAAAATTGTAATTACACGCCCCTGTTAAACAGGGGCTGAAAAATTGGGCCTTAGGCACTGGTACTGGTGCCACGACACTGCAACCTCTCCCAGATACTCTAGTTGGAGTGCAGGAATGAGCCCTGCTGCAAAGCATTGCATAAAAAATTGTAATTACATGCCCCTGTTAAACAGGGGCTGAAAAATTGGGCCTTAGCCACTGGTGGCGGCACCCAGAAACAAAAATGTTCTTCCAAGCTATCATCATGAATCGGATCATTGAGGAGGAGGAGGATAGTCAGTCAACATAACAGGACAGTCACTCAGCATCAGCATCAGTCTTGAAGGGATGTGACGTTTGAAAATAAATTATTCTGTTATATCAGCTTCAGGTGCTCGGTAGCTGGTGGTGATCCAAGATTGGTTCATCTTTATGAAGGTCAGTCGATCAACCGAGTCGGTGGACAGGCGCACCCTGTGATCCATGACAAATCCTCCAGCAGCACTGAATGTGCGTTCTGAAAGAACGCTGGATGCAGGACAGGCCAGTAGCTCAATTGCATACTGTGCAAGCTCTGGCCAGTGATCCATCCTCAAGACCCAGTAAGCCAGAGGATTTTCGGTGGGGAAGGTGTCCAAGTCTGACCTTGCCCCTAGGTATTCCTGCACCATGTATATCAGACGCTGGCGATGGTTGCTGGAACCGATCATACCTTGGGGCTGCGGACTAAAGAATTGTCTGAACGCATCAGTCAGACGGCCACCTTCCCCACTGCTCCTTCTTTGACTGACCAAAGCCTCAGCAACTCGTTGTCCAGGACCAGGAGTTTGTAACCTCCCAGTCTCTGGGAACGTGTTGCACAGACCTTTCTGCAAGGCCTCCCGGAGTTGTCTCATTCTCTGCTCCCCCTGCGACGGCAAGATAAGGTCCGCTACCTTACCCTTGTACCATGGATCAAGGAGAGTGGCCAACCAGTAATGGTCCCGCTCCTTGATCCGAAGAATACGAGGATCCTTCCGCAGACTTTGTAGGATCAGGGAGGCCATGCAACGTAGGTTAGCTGAGGCATTCGGTCCGGAGTCCTCTGGGTCACTAAGGACGACATGATCCACAGCCACCTCCTCCCAGCCACGTACAAGTCCACGGGTTTCTTGGGACTGTAAATCATCCCTAAAAGACTGCTGCTGATGATGCTGAGTGCCAGGCTCCACCTCCATACTGACACAATCCTCCTCCTCCTCCTCTTCCTGTGCGATGGGTGGGACAGAAGGAACACTGTCTGGGTAAAGGGGGCCTTGAGAGACAAGGAAGTCCTCCTCTTCCTGCCTCTGTTCTGCCTCAAGTGCCCTGTCTATTATTCCACGCAGCGTATGTTCCAACAGGTGGACAAGAGGTACAGTGTCACTGATGCATGCACTGTCACTGCTCACCATTCTCGTGGCCTCCTCAAATGGTGCCAGGACAGTGCATGCATCCCTGATCATGCCCCACTGGCGTGGTGAAAAAAAACCGAGCTCCCCTGACCCTTTCCTGGTGCCGTAGTCGCACAGGTACTCATTGATGGCCCTCCGCTGCAGCATGGCCAATGTTGAGTTCCACCTGGTGGGCATGTCACATATAAGGCAGTTCTTGGGCAGGTTCAACTCCTTTTGCAGCTCAGCCAGCCGAGCACTGGCATTATATGATCTGCGGAAATGCACACAGACTTTCCTGGCCTGCCTCAGGACATCCTGTAAGCCCGGGTACCTGCCCAAGAACCGCTGCACCACCAGGTTAAGGACGTGAGCCAAACAGGGCACATGGGTCAGTTGTCCCTGTCGGAGGGCGGAGAGCAGGTTGGTGCCATTGTCGCAAACCACCATTCCTACCTTAAGCTGGCGTGGCGTCAACCACCTCTCGGCCTGCCCCTGCAGAGCTGACAGAACCTCTGCCCCAGTGTGGCTCCTGTCCCCCAAACACACCAGCGCAAGCACGGCATGGCATCTTTTTGCCTCCGTGCTTGCGTAGCCCCTTAAACGCTAACGGAGCACCGCTGGTTCCGAGGACAAAGCACAGGAAGAGGCCATGGAGGAAGAAGAAGAGGAGGGGGTGGAGGAAAGAGATGTGTCACAACCAGTAGTGGCATTTTGCAGGCGTGGCGGCGGAACAACCTCCAACACTACTGCACCTTGTCCTGCATCCTTCCCAGCTGCCAAAAGAGTGACCCAATGGGCCGTGAAAGAAAGGTAACGTCCCTGTCCATGCCTGCTGGACCATGAGTCAGCGGTAATATGCACCTTACCGCTGACCGCCCTGTCCAGCGAGGCATGGACATTGCCTTCCACATGCCGGTAGAGAGCCGGAATCGCCTTCCGTGAGAAAAAGTGGCATTTGGGAACCTGCCACTGAGGAACCGCACATTGCACAAACTCACGGAAGGGGGCCGAGTCTACCAACTGAAAAGGCAGCAGTTGAAGCGCTAGCAATTTAGCCAAGCTAGCATTCAACCGCTGGGCATGTGGATGGCTGGGAGTGAACTTCTTTTGACGGTCCAGCAGCTGGGGCAGGGAAATTTGCCTGCTAGAATCGTACGTCGGTGTACTGCTAGCAGAGTTCCCGCAAGTACTTGGCTGTGACACACCTAATTCTACACCTTCATTCCTCTCAGTGCAGGTTTCAGAGAGGACTGAAGGTATAGTGGGGTTGGAGATCCCAGCTGATGCGGAGCAAGGAGAGGTCCGCTTTGTTCTTTGGTGTGGGTCTTTAAGGTAGGCTTGCCAATGAGCTGCATGGCAGGTCAACATATGTCTGGTCAAGCATGTGGTGCCCAAGCGGCTGATGTTTTGGCCATGCGAGATAAGCTTCAGACATATGTTGCAAACAGTAGCGGTGCGATCTGATGCACTCGACTCAAAAAAGGCCCACACCAAAGAACTTTTGGAATAACGGGCAGAGGCAGCGCCCTGCACAGGCGCAGCTCTGCGGTGTGATTCAGTCGGTGTGCTGCCCTTACGCTGGCCCCACGAGGGCATCCTGCCTCGTTGGAGATGTGCCTCCTCCTCATCCTCCTCCTCCTCCTCTCTCCTTTCAGGCACCCACGTGGAGTCAGTGACCTCATCATCCCCTCCCTCCTCATCACTGGAGCCAATCTAGCAGTATGCTGCAGCTGCTGGAACATGACTGCCAGATTGGTGTCCTTCTTGAGCATCCCCTCTCTCTGCGCTCACGCTACTGCCTTCCTCTAGCTGGGTATCATCATCAGACCCTTCAAAACGCTGGGCATCCTCCTGGAGCATGTACCCAACACTGTGCTCAAACAGTTCGGGGGACTCCTCAGGAGGACACGGTGGGTCTAGGGAAGGAGTGACTGATGATGACATAGATACGAGAAAAGAGGACGCTTTGGCAGTTGCTTTGCCAGTACCCTGAGCCTGGGTGAGAGAGGATGAGGAGGATGAGGAGGGCTTGGTCATCCACTCTACCAAGTCTTCGGCATGATGCGACATGGTCAACACGTCCAGCTGCCGAAAATAAGGACAAGCGTATCCCATGGCCACGTGCTGATGACGATGCACCGCGTCCACGACCAGCAGTGTTGTCTCTAGAAACATAGCCTGCTTGCCCTCTTTTATTGGCCCCTGACTGTCTGCCTCTCCTTGTTTGCCCTCCAGACATTCTAAAGGCCTGCAGGGAGATGGGAAAACCAGCAATAAGGGGTAGCTTCAGGTGTATAATATGCAGAAGGCACACTACGCCCGCTGTAAGTGCTGCAGATGCCTGCCTGTGTTACTCAACAGGAAATCTCAGCAATAAGGGCTAGCTTCAGGTGTATATTTTGCAAGAAGCACACTACGCCTGCTGTAAGTGCTGCAGATGCCTGTTAGTGTAACACAAAAGAAAAAAAACAATGAGCAATAAGGGCTAGCTTCAGGTGTATAATGTGCAGGAGGCACACTACGCCTGCTATAAGTGCTGCAGATGCCTGCCTGTGTTACTCAACAGGAAATCACAGCAATAAGTGCTAGCTTCAGGTGTATATTTTGCAAGAAGCACAATACGCCTGCTGTAAGTGCTGCAGATGCCTGCCTGTATTACTCAACAGGAAATCACAGCAATAAGGGCTAGCTTCAGGTGTATATTTTGCAAGAAGAACAATACGCCTGCTGTAAGTGCTGCAGATGCCTGCCTGTGTTACACAGCAGGAAATCACAGCAATAAGGGCTAGCTTCAGGTGTATATTTTGCAAGAAGCACACTACGCCTGCTGTAAGTGCTGCAGATGCCTATTAGTGTAACACAAAAGAAAAAAAACTACGAGCAATAAGGGGTAGCTTCAGGTGTATAATGTGCAGGAGGCACACTACGCCTGCTGTAAGTGCTGCAGATGCCTGCCTGTGTTACTCAACAGGAAATCACAGCAATAAGGGCTAGCATCAGGTGTATATTTTGCAAGAAGCACAATACGCCTGCTGTAAGTGCTGCAGATGCCTGCCTGTGTTACTCAACAGGAAATCACAGCAATAAGGGCTAGGTTCAGGTGTATATTTTGTAAGAAGCACAATACGCCCGCTGTAAGTGCTTCAGATGCCTGCCTGTGTTACACAACAGGAAATCACAGCAATAAGGGCTAGCTTCAGGTGTATATTTTCAAAGAAGCACAATACGCCTGCTGTAAGTGCTGCAGATGCCTGCCTGTGTTACTCAACAGGAAATCACAGCAATAAGGGCTAGCTTCAGGTGTATATTTTGCAAGAAGCACAATACGCCTGCTGTAAGTGGTGCAGATGCCTGCCTGTGTTACTCAACAGGAAATCACAGCAATAAGGGCTAGCTTCAGGTGTATATTTTGCAAGAAACACAATACGCCTGCTGTAAGTGCTGCAGATGCCTGCCTGTGTTACACAACAGGAAATCACAGCAATAAGTGCTAGCTTCAGGTGTATATTTTGCAAGAAGCACACTACGCCTGCTGTAAGTGCTGCAGATGCCTGTTAGTGTAACACAAAAGAAAAAAAACTACGAGCAATAAGGGGTAGCTTCAGGTGTATAATGTGCAGGAGGCACACTATGCCTGCTGTAAGTCCTGCAGATGCCTGCCTGTGTTACGCAACAGGAAATCACAGCAATAAGGGCTAGCTTCAGGTGTATATTTTGCAAGAAGCACAATACGCCTGCTGTAAGTGCTGCAGATGCCTGCCTGTGTTACTCAACAGGAAATCACAGCAATAAGGGCTAGATTCAGGTGTATATTTTGTAAGAAGCACAATACGCCCGCTGTAAGTGCTTCAGATGCCTGCCTGTGTTACACAACAGGAAATCACAGCAATAAGGGCTAGCTTCAGGTGTATATTTTGTAAGAAGCACAATACGCCTGCTGTAAGTGCTACAGATGCCTGCCTGTGTTACTCAACAGGAAATCACAGCAATAAGGGCTAGCTTCAGGTGTATATTTTGCAAGAAGCACAATACGCCTGCTGTAAGTGGTGCAGATGCCTGCCTGTGTTACTCAACAGGAAATCACAGCAATAAGGGCTAGCTTCAAGTGTATATTTTGCAAGAAGCACAATACGCCTGCTGTAAGTGCAGCAGATGCCTGCCTGTGTTACTCAACAGGAAATCACAGCAATAAGGGCTAGCTTCAGGTGTATATTTTGCAAGAAACACAATACGCCTGCTGTAAGTGCTGCAGATGCATGCCTGTGTTACACAACAGGAAATCACAGCAATAAGTGCTAGCTTCAGGTGTATATTTTGCAAGAAGCACACTACACCTGCTGTAAGTGCAGCAGATGCCTGTTAGTGTAACACAAAAGAAAAAAAACTACGAGCAATAAAGGGTAGCTTCAGGTGTATAATGTGCAGGAGGCACACTACGCCTGCTGTAAGTGCTGCAGATGCCTGCCTGTGTTACTCAACAGGAAATCACAGCAATAAGGGCTAGATTCAGGTGTATATTTTGTAAGAAGCACAATACGCCCGCTGTAAGTGCTTCAGATGCCTGCCTGTGTTACACAACAGGAAATCACAGCAATAAGGGCTAGCTTCAGGTGTATATTTTGTAAGAAGCACAATACGCCTGCTGTAAGTGCTACAGATGCCTGCCTGTGTTACTCAACAGGAAATCACAGCAATAAGGGCTAGCTTCAGGTGTATATTTTGCAAGAAGCACAATACGCCTGCTGTAAGTGGTGCAGATGCCTGCCTGTGTTACTCAACAGGAAATCACAGCAATAAGGGCTAGCTTCAAGTGTATATTTTGCAAGAAGCACAATACGCCTGCTGTAAGTGCAGCAGATGCCTGCCTGTGTTACTCAACAGGAAATCACAGCAATAAGGGCTAGCTTCAGGTGTATATTTTGCAAGAAACACAATACGCCTGCTGTAAGTGCTGCAGATGCATGCCTGTGTTACACAACAGGAAATCACAGCAATAAGTGCTAGCTTCAGGTGTATATTTTGCAAGAAGCACACTACACCTGCTGTAAGTGCAGCAGATGCCTGTTAGTGTAACACAAAAGAAAAAAAACTACGAGCAATAAAGGGTAGCTTCAGGTGTATAATGTGCAGGAGGCACACTACACCTGCTGTAAGTGCTGCAGATGCCTGCCTGTGTTACTCAACAGGAAATCACAGCAATAAGGGCTAGCTTCAGAGGTATATTTTGCAAGGAGCACAATACGCCTGCTGTAAGTGCTGCAGATGCCTGTTAGTGTAACACAAAAGAAAAAAAACTACGAGCAATAAGGGGTAGCTTCAGGTGTATAATGTGCAGGAGGCACACTACGCCTGCTGTAAGTGCTGCAGATGCTTGCCTGTGTTACTCAACAGGAAATCACAGCAATAAGGGCTAGCTTCAGGTGTATATTTTGCAAGAAGCAAAATACGCCTGCTGTAAGTGCTGCAGATGCCTGCCTGTGTTACACAACAGGAAAACACAGCAATAAGGGCTAGCTTAAGGTGTATATTTTGCAAGAAGCACACTACGCCTGCTGTAAGTGCTGCAGATGCCTGTTAGTGTAACACAAAAGAAAAAAACTACGAGCAATAAGGGGTAGCTTCAGGTGTATAATGTGCAGGAGGCACACTACGCCTGCTGTAAGTGCTGCAGATGCCTGCCTGTGTTACTCAACAGGAAATCACAGCAATAAGGGCTAGCTTCAGGTGTATATTTTGCAAGAAGCACAATACACCTGCTCTAAGTGCTGTAGATGCATGCCTGTGTTACTCAACAGGAAATCACAGCAATAAGGGCTAGCTTCAGGTGTATATTTTGCAAGAAGCACAATACGCCCGCTGCAAGTGCTGCAGATGCCTGCCTGTGTTACTCAACAGGAAATCACAGAAATAAGGGCTAGCTTCAGGTGTATATTTTGCAAGAAGCACAATACGCCTGCTGTAAGTGCTGCAGATGCCTGCCTGTGTTACTCAACAGGAAATCACAGCAATAAGGTCTAGCTTCAGGTGTATATTTTGCAAGAAGCACAATACGCCTGCTGTAAGTGGTGCAGATGCCTGCCTGTGTTACTCAACAGGAAATCACAGCAATAAGGGCTAGCTTCAGGTGTATATTTTGCAAGAAGCACAATACGCCTGCTGTAAGTGCAGCAGATGCTTGCCTGTGTTACTCAGCAGGAAATCACAGCAATAAGGGCTAGCTTCAGGTGTATATTTTGCAAGAAGCACAATACGCCTGCTGTAAGTGCTGCAGATGCCTGCCTGTGTTACACAACAGGAAATCACAGCCATAAGGGCTAACTTCAGGTGTATATTTTGCAAGAAGCACACTACGCCTGCTGTAAGTGCTGCAGATGCCTGTTAGTGTAACACAAAAGAAAAAAAACTACGAGCAATAAGGGGTAGCTTCAGGTGTATAATGTGCAGGAGGCACACTACGCCTGCTGTAAGTGCTGCAGATGCCTGCCTGTGTTACTCAACAGGAAATCACAGCAATAAGGGCTAGCTTCAGGTGTATATTTTGCAAGAAGCACAATACACCTGCTCTAAGTGCTGTAGATGCATGCCTGTGTTACTCAACAGGAAATCACAGCAATAAGGGCTAGCTTCAGGTGTATATTTTGCAAGAAGCACAATACGCCCGCTGCAAGTGCTGCAGATGCCTGCCTGTGTTACTCAACAGGAAATCACAGAAATAAGGGCTAGCTTCAGGTGTATATTTTGCAAGAAGCACAATACGCCTGCTGTAAGTGCTGCAGATGCCTGCCTGTGTTACTCAACAGGAAATCACAGCAATAAGGTCTAGCTTCAGGTGTATATTTTGCAAGAAGCACAATACGCCTGCTGTAAGTGGTGCAGATGCCTGCCTGTGTTACTCAACAGGAAATCACAGCAATAAGGGCTAGCTTCAGGTGTATATTTTGCAAGAAGCACACTACGCCTGCTGTAAGTGCTGCAGAGGCCTGTTAGTGTAACACAAAACAAAAAAACTACGAGCAATAAGGGGTAGCTTCAGGTGTATAATGTGCAGGAGGCACACTACGTCTGCTGTAAGTGCTGCAGATGCCTGCCTGTGTTACTCAACAGGAAATCACAGCAATAAGGGCTAGCTTCAGGTGTATATTTTGCAAGAAGCACAATACGCCTGCTCTAAGTGCTGCAGATGCCTGCCTGTGTTACTCAACAGAAAATCACAGCAATAAGGGCTAGCTTCAGGTGTATATTTTGCAAGAAGGACAATACGCCCGCTGTAACTGCTGCAGATGCCTGCCTGTGTTATACAACAGGAAATCACAGCAATAAGGGCTAGCTTCAGGTGTATATTTTGCAAGAAGCACAATACGCCTGCTGTAAGTGCTGCAGATGCCTGCCTGTGTTACACAACAGGAAATCACAGCAATAAGGGCTAACTTCAGGTGTATATTTTTCAAGAAGCACACTACGCCTGCTGTAAGTGCTGCAGATGCCTGTTAGTGTAACACAAAAGAAAAAAAATACGAGCAATAAGGGGTAGCTTCAGGTGTATAATGTGCAGGAGGCACACTACGCCTGCTGTAAGTGCTGCAGATGCCTGCCTGTGTTACTCAACAGGAAATCAAAGCAATAAGGGCTAGCTTCAGGTGTATATTTTGCAAGAAGCACAATACGCCTGCTGTAAGTGCTGCAGATTTCTGCCTGTGTTACTCAACAGGAAATCACAGCAATAAGGGCTAGCTTCAGGTGTATATTTTGTAAGAAGCACAAAACGCCCGCTGTAAGTGCTTCAGATGCCTGCCTGTGTAACACAACAGGAAATCACAGCAATAAGGGCTAGCTTCAGGTGTATATTTTGCAAGAAGCACAATACGCCTGCTGTAAGTGCTGCAGATGCCTGCCTGTGTTACACAACAGGAAATCACAGCAATAAGGGCTAGCTTCAGGTGTATATTTTGCAAGAAGCACACTACGCCTGCTGTAAGTGCTGCAGATGCCTGTTAGTGTAACACAAAAGAAAAAAAACTATGAGCAATAAGGGGTAGCTTCAGGTGTATAATGTGCAGGAGGCACACTACGCCTGCTGTAAGTGCTGCAGATGCCTGCCTGTGTTACTCAACAGGAAATCACAGCAATAAGGGCTAGCTTCAGGGGTATATTTTGCAAGAAGCACAATACGCCCGCTGTAAGTGCTGCAGATGCCTGCCAGTGTTACTCAACAGGAAATCACAGCAATAAGGGCTAGCTTCAGGTGTATATTTTTCAAGAAGCACAATATGCCCGCTGTAAGTGCTGCAGATGCCTGCCTGTGTTACTCAACAGGAAATCACAGCAATAAGGGCTAGCTTCAGGTGTATATTTTGCAAGAAGCACAATACGCCTGCTGTAAGTGCTGCAGATGCCTGCCTGTGTTACTCAACAGGAAATCACAGCAATAAGGGCTAGCTTCAGGTGTATATTTTGCAAGAAGCACAATACGCCTGCTGTAAGTGCTGCAGATGCCTGCCTGTGTTACTCAACAGGAAATCACAGCAATAAGGGCTAGCTTCAGGTGTATATTTTGCAAGAAGGACAATACGCCCGCTGTAAGTGCTGCAGATGCCTGCCTGTGTTACACAACAGGAAATCACAGCAATAAGGGCTGGCTTCATGTGTATATTTTGCAAGAAGCACAATACGCCTGCTGTAAGTGATGCAGATGCCTCTTAGTGTAACACAAAAGAAAAAAAACTACGAGCAATAAGGGGTAGCTTCAGGTGTATAATGTGCAAGAAGCACAATACGCCTGCTGTAAGTGCTGCAGATGCCTGCCTGTGTTACACAACAGGAAATCACAGCAATAAGGGCTAGCTTCAGGTGTATATTTTGCAAGAAGCACAATACGCCTGCTGTAAGTGCTGCAGATGCCTGCCTGTGTTACACAACAGGAAATCACAGCAATAAGGGCTAGCTTCAGGTGTATATTTTGCAAGAAGCACACTACGCCTGCTGTAAGTGCTGCAGATGCCTGTTAGTGTAACACAAAAGAAAAAAAACTACGAGCAATAAGGGGTAGCTTCAGGTGTATAATGTGCAGGAGGCACACTACGCCTGCTGTAAGTGCTGCAGATGCCTGCCTGTGTTACACAACAGGAAATCACAGCAATAAGGGCTAGCTTCAGGTGTATATTTTGCAAGAAGCAAAATACGCCTGCTGTAAGTGCTGCAGATGCCTGCCTGTGTTACACAACAGGAAAACACAGCAATAAGGGCTAGCTTAAGGTGTATATTTTGCAAGAAGCACACTACGCCTGCTGTAAGTGCTGCAGATGCCTGTTAGTGTAACACAAAAGAAAAAAACTACGAGCAATAAGGGGTAGCTTCAGGTGTATAATGTGCAGGAGGCACACTACGCCTGCTGTAAGTGCTGCAGATGCCTGCCTGTGTTACTCAACAGGAAATCACAGCAATAAGGGCTAGCTTCAGGTGTATATTTTGCAAGAAGCACAATACACCTGCTCTATGTGCTGTAGATGCATGCCTGTGTTACTCAACAGGAAATCACAGCAATAAGGGCTAGCTTCAGGTGTATATTTTGCAAGAAGCACAATACGCCCGCTGCAAGTGCTGCAGATGCCTGCCTGTGTTACTCAACAGGAAATCACAGAAATAAGGGCTAGCTTCAGGTGTATATTTTGCAAGAAGCACAATACGCCTGCTGTAAGTGCTGCAGATGCCTGCCTGTGTTACTCAACAGGAAATCACAGCAATAAGGTCTAGCTTCAGGTGTATATTTTGCAAGAAGCACAATACGCCTGCTGTAAGTGGTGCAGATGCCTGCCTGTGTTACTCAACAGGAAATCACAGCAATAAGGGCTAGCTTCAGGTGTATATTTTGCAAGAAGCACAATACGCCTGCTGTAAGTGCAGCAGATGCTTGCCTGTGTTACTCAGCAGGAAATCACAGCAATAAGGGCTAGCTTCAGGTGTATATTTTGCAAGAAGCACAATACGCCTGCTGTAAGTGCTGCAGATGCCTGCCTGTGTTACACAACAGGAAATCACAGCCATAAGGGCTAACTTCAGGTGTATATTTTGCAAGAAGCACACTACGCCTGCTGTAAGTGCTGCAGATGCCTGTTAGTGTAACACAAAAGAAAAAAAACTACGAGCAATAAGGGGTAGCTTCAGGTGTATAATGTGCAGGAGGCACACTACGCCTGCTGTAAGTGCTGCAGATGCCTGCCTGTGTTACTCAACAGGAAATCACAGCAATAAGGGCTAGCTTCAGGTGTATAATTTGCAAGAAGCACAATACGCCTGCTGTAAGTGCTGCAGATGCCTGTTAGTGTAACACAAAAGAAAAAAAACTACGAGCAATAAGGGGTAGCTTCAGGTGTATAATGTGCAGGAGGGACACTACGCCTGCTGTAAGTGCTGCAGATGCCTGCCTGTGTTACTCAACAGGAAATCACAGCAATAAGGGCTAGCTTCAGGTGCATATTTTGCAAGAAGCACAATACGCCTGCTGTAAGTGCTGCAGATGCCTGCCTGTGTTACACAACAGGAAATCACAGCAATAAGGGCTAGCTTCAGGTGTATATTTTGCAAGAAGCACACTACGCCTGCTGTAAGTGCTGCAGAGGCCTGTTAGTGTAACACAAAAGAAAAAAAACTATGAGCAATAAGGGGTAGCTTCAGGTGTATAATGTGCAGGAGGCACACTACGCCTGCTGTAAGTGCTGCAGATGCCTGCCTGTGTCACTCAACAGGAAATCACAGCAATAAGGGCTAGCTTCAGGTGTATATTTTGCAAGAAGCACAATACGCCTGCTGTAAGTGCTGCAGATGCCTGTTAGTGTAACACAAAAGAAAAAAAACTACGAGCAATAAGGGGTAGCTTCAGGTGTATAATGTGCAGGAGGCACACTACGCCTGCTGTAAGTGCTGCAGATGCCTGCCTGTGTTACTCAACAGGAAATCACAGCAATAAGGGCTAGCTTCAGGTGCATATTTTGCAAGAAGCACAATACGCCTGCTGTAAGTGCTGCAGATGCCTGCCTGTGTTACACAACAGGAAATCACAGCAATAAGGGCTAGCTTCAGGTGTATATTTTGCAAGAAGCACACTACGCCTGCTGTAAGTGCTGCAGAGGCCTGTTAGTGTAACACAAAACAAAAAAACTACGAGCAATAAGGGGTAGCTTCAGGTGTATAATGTGCAGGAGGCACACTACGTCTGCTGTAAGTGCTGCAGATGCCTGCCTGTGTTACTCAACAGGAAATCACAGCAATAAGGGCTAGCTTCAGGTGTATATTTTGCAAGAAGCACAATACGCCTGCTCTAAGTGCTGCAGATGCCTGCCTGTGTTACTCAACAGAAAATCACAGCAATAAGGGCTAGCTTCAGGTGTATATTTTGCAAGAAGGACAATACGCCCGCTGTAACTGCTGCAGATGCCTGCCTGTGTTATACAACAGGAAATCACAGCAATAAGGGCTAGCTTCAGGTGTATATTTTGCAAGAAGCACAATACGCCTGCTGTAAGTGCTGCAGATGCCTGCCTGTGTTACACAACAGGAAATCACAGCAATAAGGGCTAACTTCAGGTGTATATTTTTCAAGAAGCACACTACGCCTGCTGTAAGTGCTGCAGATGCCTGTTAGTGTAACACAAAAGAAAAAAAATACGAGCAATAAGGGGTAGCTTCAGGTGTATAATGTGCAGGAGGCACACTACGCCTGCTGTAAGTGCTGCAGATGCCTGCCTGTGTTACTCAACAGGAAATCAAAGCAATAAGGGCTAGCTTCAGGTGTATATTTTGCAAGAAGCACAATACGCCTGCTGTAAGTGCTGCAGATTTCTGCCTGTGTTACTCAACAGGAAATCACAGCAATAAGGGCTAGCTTCAGGTGTATATTTTGTAAGAAGCACAAAACGCCCGCTGTAAGTGCTTCAGATGCCTGCCTGTGTAACACAACAGGAAATCACAGCAATAAGGGCTAGCTTCAGGTGTATATTTTGCAAGAAGCACAATACGCCTGCTGTAAGTGCTGCAGATGCCTGCCTGTGTTACACAACAGGAAATCACAGCAATAAGGGCTAGCTTCAGGTGTATATTTTGCAAGAAGCACACTACGCCTGCTGTAAGTGCTGCAGATGCCTGTTAGTGTAACACAAAAGAAAAAAAACTATGAGCAATAAGGGGTAGCTTCAGGTGTATAATGTGCAGGAGGCACACTACGCCTGCTGTAAGTGCTGCAGATGCCTGCCTGTGTTACTCAACAGGAAATCACAGCAATAAGGGCTAGCTTCAGGGGTATATTTTGCAAGAAGCACAATACGCCCGCTGTAAGTGCTGCAGATGCCTGCCAGTGTTACTCAACAGGAAATCACAGCAATAAGGGCTAGCTTCAGGTGTATATTTTTCAAGAAGCACAATATGCCCGCTGTAAGTGCTGCAGATGCCTGCCTGTGTTACTCAACAGGAAATCACAGCAATAAGGGCTAGCTTCAGGTGTATATTTTGCAAGAAGCACAATACGCCTGCTGTAAGTGCTGCAGATGCCTGCCTGTGTTACTCAACAGGAAATCACAGCAATAAGGGCTAGCTTCAGGTGTATATTTTGCAAGAAGCACAATACGCCTGCTGTAAGTGCTGCAGATGCCTGCCTGTGTTACTCAACAGGAAATCACAGCAATAAGGGCTAGCTTCAGGTGTATATTTTGCAAGAAGGACAATACGCCCGCTGTAAGTGCTGCAGATGCCTGCCTGTGTTACACAACAGGAAATCACAGCAATAAGGGCTGGCTTCATGTGTATATTTTGCAAGAAGCACAATACGCCTGCTGTAAGTGATGCAGATGCCTCTTAGTGTAACACAAAAGAAAAAAAACTACGAGCAATAAGGGGTAGCTTCAGGTGTATAATGTGCAAGAAGCACAATACGCCTGCTGTAAGTGCTGCAGATGCCTGCCTGTGTTACACAACAGGAAATCACAGCAATAAGGGCTAGCTTCAGGTGTATATTTTGCAAGAAGCACAATACGCCTGCTGTAAGTGCTGCAGATGCCTGCCTGTGTTACACAACAGGAAATCACAGCAATAAGGGCTAGCTTCAGGTGTATATTTTGCAAGAAGCACACTACGCCTGCTGTAAGTGCTGCAGATGCCTGTTAGTGTAACACAAAAGAAAAAAAACTACGAGCAATAAGGGGTAGCTTCAGGTGTATAATGTGCAGGAGGCACACTACGCCTGCTGTAAGTGCTGCAGATGCCTGCCTGTGTTACACAACAGGAAATCACAGCAATAAGGGCTAGCTTCAGGTGTATATTTTGCAAGAAGCACACTACGCCTGCTGTAAGTGCTGCAGATGCCTGTTAGTGTAACACAAAAGAAAAAACTACGAGCAATAAGGGGTAGCTTCAGGTGTATAATGTGCAGGAGGCACACTACGCCTGCTGTAAGTGCTGCAGATGCCTGCCTGTGTTACGCAACAGGAAATCACAGCAATAAGGGCTAGCTTCAGGTGTATATTTTGCAAGAAGGACAATACGCCCACTGTAAGTGCTGCAGATGCCTGCCTGTGTTACACAACAGGAAATCACAGCAATAAGGGCTGGCTTCATGTGTATATTTTGCAAGAAGCACAATACGCCTGCTGTAAGTGCTGCAGATGCCTGTTAGTGTAACACAAAAGAAAAAAAACTACGAGCAATAAGGAGTAGCTTCAGGTGTATAATGTGCAAGAAGCACAATACGCCTGCTGTAAGTGCTGCAGATGCCTGCCTGTGTTACACAACAGGAAATCACAGCAATAAGGGCTAGCTTCAGGTGTATATTTTGCAAGAAGCACAATACGCCTTCTGTAAGTGCTGCAGATGCCTGCCTGTGTTACACAACAGGAAATCACAGCAATAAGGGCTAGCTTCAGGTGTATATTTTGCAAGAAGCACACTACGCCTGCTGTAAGTGCTGCAGATGCCTGTTAGTGTAACACAAAAGAAAAAAACTACGAGCAATAAGGGGTAGCTTCAGGTGTATAATGTGCAGGAGGCACAATACGTCTGCTGTAAGTGCTGCAGATGCCTGCCTGTGTTACTCAACAGGAAATCACAGCAATAAGGGCTAGCTTCAGGTGTACATTTTGCAAGAAGCACAATACGCCTGCTGTAAGTGCTGCAGATGCCTGCCTGTGTTACTCAACAGGAAATCACAGCAATAAGGGCTAGCTTCAGGTGTATATTTTGCAAGAAGCACAATACGCCTGCTGTAAGTGCTGCAGATTTCTGCCTGTGTTACTCAACAGGAAACCACAGCAATAAGGGCTAGCTTCAGGTGTATATTTTGTAAGAAGCACAACACGCCCGCTGTAAGTGCTTCAGATGCCTGTTAGTGTAACACAAAAGAAAAAAAACTACGAGCAATAAGGGGTAGCTTCAGGTGTATAATGTGCAGGAGGCACACTACGCCTGCTGTAAGTGCTGCAGATGCCTTCCTGTGTTACTCAACAGGAAATCACAGCAATAAGGGCTAGCTTCAGGTGCATATTTTGCAAGAAGCACAATATGCCTGCTGTAAGTGCTGCAGATGCCTGCCTGTGTTACACAACAGGAAATCACAGCAATAAGGGCTAGCTTCAGGTGTATATTTTGCAAGAAGCACACTACGCCTGCTGTAAGTGCTGCAGAGGCCTGTTAGTGTAACACAAAACAAAAAAACTACGAGCAATAAGGGGTAGCTTCAGGTGTATAATGTGCAGGAGGCACACTACGCCTGCTGTAAGTGCTGCAGATGCCTTCCTGTGTTACTCAACAGGAAATCACAGCAATAAGGGCTAGCTTCAGGTGCATATTTTGCAAGAAGCACAATATGCCTGCTGTAAGTGCTGCAGATGCCTGCCTGTGTTACACAACAGGAAATCACAGCAATAAGGGCTAGCTTCAGGTGTATATTTTGCAAGAAGCACACTACGCCTGCTGTAAGTGCTGCAGAGGCCTGTTAGTGTAACACAAAACAAAAAAACTACGAGCAATAAGGGGTAGCTTCAGGTGTATAATGTGCAGGAGGCACAC
Source organism: Rana muscosa (assembly GCA_029206835.1). Taxonomy (NCBI): domain Eukaryota; kingdom Metazoa; phylum Chordata; class Amphibia; order Anura; family Ranidae; genus Rana; species Rana muscosa. The sequence goes on from CM055117.1 coordinate 365,015,701, forward strand.
TACGTCTGCTGTAAGTGCTGCAGATGCCTGCCTGTGTTACTCAACAGGAAATCACAGCAATAAGGGCTAGCTTCAGGTGTATATTTTGCAAGAAGCACAATACGCCTGCTCTAAGTGCTGCAGATGCCTGCCTGTGTTACTCAACAGAAAATCACAGCAATAAGGGCTAGCTTCAGGTGTATATTTTGCAAGAAGGACAATACGCCCGCTGTAACTGCTGCAGATGCCTGCCTGTGTTACACAACAGGAAATCACAGCAATAAGGGCTAGCTTCAGGTGTATATTTTGCAAGAAGCACAATACGCCTGCTGTAAGTGCTGCAGATGCCTGCCTGTGTTACACAACAGGAAATCACAGCAATAAGGGCTAGCTTCAGGTGTATATTTTTCAAGAAGCACACTACGCCTGCTGTAAGTGCTGCAGATGCCTGTTAGTGTAACACAAAAGAAAAAAAATACGAGCAATAAGGGGTAGCTTCAGGTGTATAATGTGCAGGAGGCACACTACGCCTGCTGTAAGTGCTGCAGATGCCTGCCTGTGTTACTCAACAGGAAATCAAAGCAATCAGGGCTAGCTTCAGGTGTATATTTTGCAAGAAGCACAATACGCCTGCTGTAAGTGCTGCAGATTTCTGCCTGTGTTACTCAACAGGAAATCACAGCAATAAGGGCTAGCTTCAGGTGTATATTTTGTAAGAAGCACAATACGCCCGCTGTAAGTGCTTCAGATGCCTGCCTGTGTAATACAACAGGAAATCACAGCAATAAGGGCTAGCTTCAGATGTATATTTTGCAAGAAGCACAATACGCCTGCTGTAAGTGCTGCAGATGCCTGCCTGTGTTACACAACAGGAAATCACAGCAATAAGGGCTAGCTTCAGGTGTATATTTTGCAAGAAGCACACTACGCCTGCTGTAAGTGCTGCAGATGCCTGTTAGTGTAACACAAAAGAAAAAAAAATATGAGCAATAAGGGGTAGCTTCAGCTGTATAATGTGCAGGAGGCACACTACGCCTGCTGTAAGTGCTGCAGATGCCTGCCTGTGTTACTCAACAGGAAATCACAGCAATAAGGGCTAGCTTCAGGGGTATATTTTGCAAGAAGCACAATACGCCCGCTGTAAGTGCTGCAGATGCCTGCCAGTGTTACTCAACAGGAAATCACAGCAATAAGGGCTAGCTTCAGGTGTATATTTTTCAAGAAGCACAATACGCCCGCTGTAAGTGCTGCAGATGCCTGCCTGTGTTACTCAACAGGAAATCACAGCAATAAGGGCTAGCTTCAGGTGTATATTTTGCAAGAAGCACAATACGCCTGCTGTAAGTGCTGCAGATGCCTGCCTGTGTTACTCAACAGGAAATCACAGCAATAAGGGCTAGCTTCAGGTTTATATTTTACAAGAAGCACAATACGCCTGCTGTAAGTGCTGCAGATGCCTGCCTGTGTTACTCAACAGGAAATCACAGCAATAAGGGCTAGCTTCAGGTGTATATTTTGCAAGAAGGACAATACGCCCGCTGTAAGTGCTGCAGATGCCTGCCTGTGTTACACAACAGGAAATCACAGCAATAAGGGCTGGCTTCATGTGTATATTTTGCAAGAAGCACAATACGCCTGCTGTAAGTGAAGCAGATGCCTGTTAGTGTAACACAAAAGAAAAAAAACTACGAGCAATAAGGGGTAGCTTCAGGTGTATAATGTGCAAGAAGCACAATACGCCTGCTGTAAGTGCTGCAGATGCCTGCCTGTGTTAACCAACAGGAAATCACAGCAATAAGGGCTAGCTTCAGGTGTATATTTTGCAAGAAGCACAATACGCCTGCTGTAAGTGCTGCAGATGCCTGCCTGTGTTACACAACAGGAAATCACAGCAATAAGGGCTAGCTTCAGGTGTATATTTTGCAAGAAGCACAATACGCCTGCTGTAAGTGCTGCAGATGCCTGTTAGTGTAACACAAAAGAAAAAAAACTATGAGCAATAAGGGCTAGCTTCAGGTGTATAATGTGCAGGAGGCACACTACGCCTGCTATAAGTGCTGCAGATGCCTGCCTGTGTTACTCAACAGGAAATCACAGCAATAAGTGCTAGCTTCAGGTGTATATTTTGCAAGAAGCACAATACGCCTGCTGTAAGTGCTGCAGATGCCTGCGTGTATTACTCAACAGGAAATCACAGCAATAAGGGCTAGCTTCAGGTGTATATTTTGCAAGAAGAACAATACGCCTGCTGTAAGTGCTGCAGATGCCTGCCTGTGTTACACAGCAGGAAATCACAGCAATAAGGGCTAGCTTCAGGTGTATATTTTGCAAGAAGCACACTACGCCTGCTGTAAGTGCTGCAGATGCCTATTAGTGTAACACAAAAGAAAAAAAACTATGAGCAATAAGGGGTAGCTTCAGGTGTATAATGTGCAGGAGGCACACTACGCCTGCTGTAAGTGCTGCAGATGCCTGCCTGTGTTACTCAACAGGAAATCACAGCAATAAGGGCTAGCATCAGGTGTATATTTTGCAAGAAGCACAATACGCCTGCTGTAAGTGCTGCAGATGCCTGCCTGTGTTACTCAACAGGAAATCACAGCAATAAGGGCTAGGTTCAGGTGTATATTTTGTAAGAAGCACAATACGCCCGCTGTAAGTGCTTCAGATGCCTGCCTGTGTTACACAACAGGAAATCACAGCAATAAGGGCTAGCTTCAGGTGTATATTTTGCAAGAAGCACAATACGCCTGCTGTAAGTGCTGCAGATGCCTGCCTGTGTTACTCAACAGGAAATCACAGCAATAAGGGCTAGCTTCAGGTGTATATTTTGCAAGAAGCACAATACGCCTGCTGTAAGTGGTGCAGATGCCTGCCTGTGTTACTCAACAGGAAATCACAGCAATAAGGGCTAGCTTCAGGTGTATATTTTGCAAGAAACACAATACGCCTGCTGTAAGTGCTGCAGATGCCTGCCTGTGTTACACAACAGGAAATCACAGCAATAAGTGCTAGCTTCAGGTGTATATTTTGCAAGAAGCACACTACGCCTGCTGTAAGTGCTGCAGATGCCTGTTAGTGTAACACAAAAGAAAAAAAACTACGAGCAATAAGGGGTAGCTTCAGGTGTATAATGTGCAGGAGGCACACTATGCCTGCTGTAAGTCCTGCAGATGCCTGCCTGTGTTACGCAACAGGAAATCACAGCAATAAGGGCTAGCTTCAGGTGTATATTTTGCAAGAAGCAAAATACGCCTGCTGTAAGTGCTGCAGATACCTGCCTGTGTTACACAACAGGAAAACACAGCAATAAGGGCTAGCTTAAGGTGTATATTTTGCAAGAAGCACACTACGCCTGCTGTAAGTGCTGCAGATGCCTGTTAGTGTAACACAAAAGAAAAAAACTACGAGCAATAAGGGGTAGCTTCAGGTGTATAATGTGCAGGAGGCACACTACGCCTGCTGTAAGTGCTGCAGATGCCTGCCTGTGTTACTCAACAGGAAATCACAGCAATAAGGGCTAGCTTCAGGTGTATATTTTGCAAGAAGCACAATACACCTGCTCTAAGTGCTGTAGATGCCTGCCTGTGTTACTCAACAGGAAATCACAGCAATAAGGGCTAGCTTCAGGTGTATATTTTGCAAGAAGCACAATACGCCTGCTGTAAGTGCTGCAGATGCCTGCCTGTGTTACTCAACAGGAAATCACAGCAATAAGGTCTAGCTTCAGGTGTATATTTTGCAAGAAGCACAATACGCCTGCTGTAAGTGGTGCAGATGCCTGCCTGTGTTACTCAACAGGAAATCACAGCAATAAGGGCTAGCTTCAGGTGTATATTTTGCAAGAAGCACAATACGCCTGCTGTAAGTGCAGCAGATGCTTGCCTGTGTTACTCAGCAGGAAATCACAGCAATAAGGGCTAGCTTCAGGTGTATATTTTGCAAGAAGGACAATACGCCTGCTGTAAGTGCTGCAGATGCCTGCCTGTGTTACACAACAGGAAATCACAGCCATAAGGGCTAACTTCAGGTGTATATTTTGCAAGAAGCACACTACGCCTGCTGTAAGTGCTGCAGATGCCTGTTAGTGTAACACAAAAGAAAAAAAACTACGAGCAATAAGGGGTAGCTTCAGGTGTATAATGTGCAGGAGGCACACTACGCCTGCTGTAAGTGCTGCAGATGCCTGCCTGTGTTACTCAACAGGAAATCACAGCAATAAGGGCTAGCTTCAGGTGTATATTTTGCAAGAAGCACAATACGCCTGCTGTAAGTGCTGCAGATGCCTGTTAGTGTAACACAAAAGAAAAAAAACTACGAGCAATAAGGGGTAGCTTCAGGTGTATAATGTGCAGGAGGGACACTACGCCTGCTGTAAGTGCTGCAGATGCCTGCCTGTGTTACTCAACAGGAAATCACAGCAATAAGGGCTAGCTTCAGGTGCATATTTTGCAAGAAGCACAATACGCCTGCTGTAAGTGCTGCAGATGCCTGCCTGTGTTACACAACAGGAAATCACAGCAATAAGGGCTAGCTTCAGGTGTATATTTTGCAAGAAGCACACTACGCCTGCTGTAAGTGCTGCAGAGGCCTGTTAGTGTAACACAAAAGAAAAAAAACTATGAGCAATAAGGGGTAGCTTCAGGTGTATAATGTGCAGGAGGCACACTACGCCTGCTGTAAGTGCTGCAGATGCCTGCCTGTGTCACTCAACAGGAAATCACAGCAATAAGGGCTAGCTTCAGGTGTATATTTTGCAAGAAGCACAATACGCCTGCTGTAAGTGCTGCAGATGCCTGTTAGTGTAACACAAAAGAAAAAAAACTACGAGCAATAAGGGGTAGCGTCAGGTGTATAATGTGCAGGAGGCACACTACGCCTGCTGTAAGTGCTGCAGATGCCTGCCTGTGTTACTCAACAGGAAATCACAGCAATAAGGGCTAGCTTCAGGTGCATATTTTGCAAGAAGCACAATACGCCTGCTGTAAGTGCTGCAGATGCCTGCCTGTGTTACACAACAGGAAATCACAGCAATAAGGGCTAGCTTCAGGTGTATATTTTGCAAGAAGCACACTACGCCTGCTGTAAGTGCTGCAGAGCAGGGATGAGCCGAACACCCCCCTGTTCGGTTCGCACCAGAACCTGCGAACAGACAAAATGTTCGTGTAAACTTTAGAACCCTATTAAATACAATGGACTCGAACGTTCGAAATCTAAAGTGTTAATTATAAAGGCTAATATGCAAGTTATTGTCCTAAAAAGTGTTTGGGGACCTGGGTCCTGCCCCAGGGGACATGTATCAATGCAAAAAGAAGTTTTAAAAACGGCCGTTTTTTCGGGAGCAGTGATTTTAATAATGCTTAAAATGAAAAAATAAAAGTGAAATATTCCTTTAAATTTCGTACCTGGGGGGTGTGTATGATATGCATGTGAAGTGGCGCATGTTTCCCGTGCTTAGAACTGTCCCTGCAAAAAATGTCATTTTTGAAAGAAAAAAAATGCATTTAAAACTGACTCGCGGCTATTAATGAATTGTCGGCTCCCGGCAATACATACAAAAGTCATTGAGAAAAAAAAAAAAAAGCGTGGGGGTTCCCCAGAATTCAATTACCAGGCCCTTCAGATCTGGCATGGATTTTAAGGGGAACTCCACCCCAAGTTTAAAAAAAAAATGGCGTGGAGTCCCCCTAAAAATCCATACCAGACCCCTTATCCGAGCACGCAACCTGGCCGGCCGCAGGGGAAAAGGGGGGGACGAGAGAGCGGCCCCCCCTCCCTCCTGAACCGTACCAAGCCACATGCCCTCAACATGGGGAGGATGTCCCCATGTTGATGGGGACAAGGGCCTCATCCCCACAACCCTTGCCCGGTGGTTGTGGGGGTCTGCGGGCGGGGGGCTTATCGGAATCTGGAAGACCCCTTTAACAAAGGGGACCCCCAGATCCCGCCCCCCCCCTATGTGAATTGGTAACGGGTACATTGTACCCCTACCATTTCACGAAGAAAGCGTAAAAAAAATGTTTAAAAAAACACACAAACACCTTGAAAAAGTCCTTTATTTAAAAAAATAAATAAATAAACATTCCAGCGGTGAAATCCAGTGTCCCGCGGCGATCCCGATGTCCAGCGCTGTCCTTCATTGGTTGTGCCTGAGCGGACCTGATGGGGAACTCCCTCTCAGTATTTTAAATGTATAGACCCGCCCCTTCTAAAGTTCCCCATCAGGTCCGCTCAGCGGACGAGATGCGGAACATGAGAAGGGGCGTGTCTATACATGTATTACCAAAGTGAGAGCAGTTCCCCATCAGGTCCGCCCCCTCGGTATGTCAGACCCGCCTACATCATTGGCTTGAGCGGCGAACTTCCTTCACTATGTAAATTTAAATTTACATAGTGAAGGAAGTTCCCCGCTCAAGCCAATGACGTAGGCGGGTCTGACATACCGAAGAGGCGGACCTGATGGGGAACTGCTCTCACTTTGGTAATACATGTATAGACCCGCCCCTTCTCATTTTCCGCATCTGGTCCGCTGAGCGGACCTGATGGGGAACTTTAGAAGGGGCGGGTCTATACATTTAAAATACTGAGAGGGAGTTCCCCATCAGGTCCGCTCAGGCACAACCAATGACGGACAGCGCTGGACATCGGGATCGCCGCGGGACACTGGATTTCACCGCTGGAATGTTTTTTTTTTTTTTTTTAAATAAAGGACTTTTTCAAGGTGTTTGTGTGTTTTTTTAAACATTTTTTTACGCTTTCTTCGTGAAATGGTAGGGGTACAATGTACCCCTTACCAATTCACATTAGGGGGGGCCGGGATCTGGGGGTCCTCTTTGTTAAAGGGGTCTTCCAGATTCCGATAAGCCCCCCGCCCGCAGACCCCCACAACCACCGGGCAAGGGTTGTGGGGATGAGGCCCTTGTCCCCATCAACATGGGGACATCCTCCCCATGTTGAGGGCATGTGGCTTGGTACGGTTCAGGAGGGAGGGGGGGCCGCTCTCTCGTCCCCCCCTTTTCCCCTGCGGCCGGCCAGGTTGCATGCTCGGATAAGGGGTCTGGTATGGATTTTTAGGGGGACTCCACGCCATTTTTTTTTTAATTTGGGGTGGAGTTCCCCTTAAAATCCATGCCAGATCTGAAGGGCCTGGAATGGATATTTGGGGGAACCCCACGTCAATTTTTTTTTTATTTGCGGCGGGGTTCCCCTTAATATCCATTCCAGACCTGAAGGGCCTGGTAATTGAATTCTGGGGAACCCCCACGCTTTTTTTTTTTTATCAATGACTTTTGTATGTATTGCCGGGAGCCGACAATTCATTAATAGCCGCGAGTCAGTTTTAAATGCATTTTTTTCTTTCAAAAATGACACCTTTTGCAGGGACAGTTCTAAGCACGGGAAACATGCGCCACTTTACATGCATATCATACACACCCCCCAGGTACGAAATTTAAAGGAATATTTCACTTTTATTTTTTCATTTTAAGCATTATTAAAATCACTGCTCCCGAAAAAACGGCCGTTTTTAAAACTTCTTTTTGCATTGATACATGTCCCCTGGGGCAGGACCCGGGTCCCCAAACACTTTTTAGGACAATAACTTGCATATAAGCCTTTATAATTAGCACTTTAGATTTCTCCCATAGATTTTTCGAATTTGCCGCGAACACCCCAATTTGTTCGCTGTTCGGCGAACGGGCGAACAGGCAATGTTCGAGTCGAACATGAGTTCGACTCGAACTCGAAGCTCATCCCTACTGCAGAGGCCTGTTAGTGTAACACAAAACAAAAAAACTACGAGCAATAAGGGGTAGCTTCAGGTGTATAATGTGCAGGAGGCACACTACGTCTGCTGTAAGTGCTGCAGATGCCTGCCTGTGTTACTCAACAGGAAATCACAGCAATAAGGGCTAGCTTCAGGTGTATATTTTGCAAGAAGCACAATACGCCTGCTCTAAGTGCTGCAGATGCCTGCCTGTGTTACTCAACAGAAAATCACAGCAATAAGGGCTAGCTTCAGGTGTATATTTTGCAAGAAGGACAATACGCCCGCTGTAACTGCTGCAGATGCCTGCCTGTGTTATACAACAGGAAATCACAGCAATAAGGGCTAGCTTCAGGTGTATATTTTGCAAGAAGCACAATACGCCTGCTGTAAGTGCTGCAGATGCCTGCCTGTGTTATACAACAGGAAATCACAGCAATAAGGGCTAGCTTCAGGTGTATATTTTTCAAGAAGCACACTACGCCTGCTGTAAGTGCTGCAGATGCCTGTTAGTGTAACACAAAAGAAAAAAAATACGAGCAATAAGGGGTAGCTTCAGGTGTATAATGTGCAGGAGGCACACTACGCCTGCTGTAAGTGCTGCAGATGCCTGCCTGTGTTACTCAACAGGAAATCAAAGCAATAAGGGCTAGCTTCAGGTGTATATTTTGCAAGAAGCACAATACGCCTGCTGTAAGTGCTGCAGATTTCTGCCTGTGTTACTCAACAGGAAATCACAGCAATAAGGGCTAGCTTCAGGTGTATATTTTGTAAGAAGCACAAAACGCCCGCTGTAAGTGCTTCAGATGCCTGCCTGTGTAACACAACAGGAAATCACAGCAATAAGGGCTAGCTTCAGGTGTATATTTTGCAAGAAGCACAATACGCCTGCTGTAAGTGCTGCAGATGCCTGCCTGTGTTACACAACAGGAAATCACAGCAATAAGGGCTAGCTTCAGGTGTATATTTTTCAAGAAGCACAATACGCCCGCTGTAAGTGCTGCAGATGCCTGCCTGTGTTACTCAACAGGAAATCACAGCAATAAGGGCTAGCTTCAGGTGTATATTTTGCAAGAAGCACAATACGCCTGCTGTAAGTGCTGCAGATGCCTGCCTGTGTTACACAACAGGAAATCACAGCAATAAGGGCTAGCTTCAGGTGTATATTTTGCAAGAAGCACACTACGCCTGCTGTAAGTGCTGCAGATGCCTGTTAGTGTAACACAAAAGAAAAAAAACTATGAGCAAAAAGGGGTAGCTTCAGGTGTATAATGTGCAGGAGGCACACTACGCCTGCTGTAAGTGCTGCAGATGCCTGCCTGTGTTACTCAACAGGAAATCACAGCAATAAGGGCTAGCTTCAGGGGTATATTTTGCAAGAAGCACAATACGCCCGCTGTAAGTGCTGCAGATGCCTGCCTGTGTTACACAACAGGAAATCACAGCAATAAGGGCTAGCTTCAGGTGTATATTTTGCAAGAAGCACAATACGCCTGCTGTAAGTGCTGCAGATGCCTGCCTGTGTTACACAACAGGAAATCACAGCAATAAGGGCTAGCTTCAGGTGTATATTTTGCAAGAAGCACACTACGCCTGCTGTAAGTGCTGCAGATGCCTGTTAGTGTAACACAAAAGAAAAAAAACTACGAGCAATAAGGGGTAGCTTCAGGTGTATAATGTTCAGGAGGCACACTACGCCTGCTGTAAGTGCTGCAGATGCCTGCCTGTGTTACACAACAGGAAATCACAGCAATAAGGGCTAGCTTCAGGTGTATATTTTGCAAGAAGCACACTACGCCTGCTGTAAGTGCTGCAGATGCCTGTTAGTGTAACACAAAAGAAAAAAACTACGAGCAATAAGGGGTAGCTTCAGGTGTATAATGTGCAGGAGGCACACTACGCCTGCTGTAAGTGCTGCAGATGCCTGCCTGTGTTACGCAACAGGAAATCACAGCAATAAGGGCTAGCTTCAGGTGTATATTTTGCAAGAAGGACAATACGCCCACTGTAAGTGCTGCAGATGCCTGCCTGTGTTACACAACAGGAAATCACAGCAATAAGGGCTGGCTTCATGTGTATATTTTGCAAGAAGCACAATACGCCTGCTGTAAGTGCTGCAGATGCCTGTTAGTGTAACACAAAAGAAAAAAAACTACGAGCAATAAGGAGTAGCTTCAGGTGTATAATGTGCAAGAAGCACAATACGCCTGCTGTAAGTGCTGCAGATGCCTGCCTGTGTTACACAACAGGAAATCACAGCAATAAGGGCTAGCTTCAGGTGTATATTTTGCAAGAAGCACAATACGCCTTCTGTAAGTGCTGCAGATGCCTGCCTGTGTTACACAACAGGAAATCACAGCAATAAGGGCTAGCTTCAGGTGTATATTTTGCAAGAAGCACACTACGCCTGCTGTAAGTGCTGCAGATGCCTGTTAGTGTAACACAAAAGAAAAAAACTACGAGCAATAAGGGGTAGCTTCAGGTGTATAATGTGCAGGAGGCACACTACGTCTGCTGTAAGTGCTGCAGATGCCTGCCTGTGTTACTCAACAGGAAATCACAGCAATAAGGGCTAGCTTCAGGTGTACATTTTGCAAGAAGCACAATACGCCTGCTGTAAGTGCTGCAGATGCCTGCCTGTGTTACTCAACAGGAAATCACAGCAATAAGGGCTAGCTTCAGGTGTATATTTTGCAAGAAGCACAATACGCCTGCTGTAAGTGCTGCAGATTTCTGCCTGTGTTACTCAACAGGAAACCACAGCAATAAGGGCTAGCTTCAGGTGTATATTTTGTAAGAAGCACAACACGCCCGCTGTAAGTGCTTCAGATGCCTGTTAGTGTAACACAAAAGAAAAAAACTACGAGCAATAAGGGGTAGCTTCAGGTGTATAATGTGCAGGAGGCACACTACGTCTGCTGTAAGTGCTGCAGATGCCTGCCTGTGTTACTCAACAGGAAATCAAAGCAATAAGGGCTAGCTTCAGGTGCATATTTTGCAAGAAGCACAATACGCCTGCTGTAAGTGCTGCAGATTTCTGCCTGTGTTACTCAACAGGAAATCACAGCAATAAGGGCTAGCTTCAGGTGTATATTTTGTAAGAAGCACAATACGCCCGCTGTAAGTGCTTCAGATGCCTGCCTGTGTAATACAACAGGAAATCACAGCAATAAGGGCTAGCTTCAGATGTATATTTTGCAAGAAGCACAATACGCCTGCTGTAAGTGCTGCAGATGCCTGCCTGTGTTACACAACAGGAAATCACAGCAATAAGGGCTAGCTTCAGGTGTATATTTTGCAAGAAGCACACTACGCCTGCTGTAAGTGCTGCAGATGCCTGTTAGTGTAACACAAAAGAAAAAAATATATGAGCAATAAGGGGTAGCTTCAGGTGTATAATGTGCAGGAGGCACACTACGCCTGCTGTAAGTGCTGCAGATGCCTGCCTGTGTTACTCAACAGGAAATCACAGCAATAAGGGCTAGCTTCAGGGGTATATTTTGCAAGAAGCACAATACGCCCGCTGTAAGTGCTGCAGATGCCTGCCAGTGTTACTCAACAGGAAATCACAGCAATAAGGGCTAGCTTCAGGTGTATATTTTTCAAGAAGCACAATACGCCCGCTGTAAGTGCTGCAGATGCCTGCCTGTGTTACTCAACAGGAAATCACAGCAATAAGGGCTAGCTTCCGGTGTATATTTTGCAAGAAGCACAATACGCCTGCTGTAAGTGCTGCAGATGCCTGCCTGTGTTACTCAACAGGAAATCACAGCAATAAGGGCTAGCTTCAGGTTTATATTTTGCAAGAAGCACAATACGCCTGCTGTAAGTGCTGCAGATGCCTGCCTGTGTTACTCAACAGGAAATCACAGCAATAAGGGCTAGCTTCAGGTGTATATTTTGCAAGAAGGACAATACGCCCGCTGTAAGTGCTGCAGATGCCTGCCTGTGTTACACAACAGGAAATCACAGCAATAAGGGCTGGCTTCATGTGTATATTTTGCAAGAAGCACAATACGCCTGCTGTAAGTGATGCAGATGCCTGTTAGTGTAACACAAAAGAAAAAAAACTACGAGCAATAAGGGGTAGCTTCAGGTGTATAATGTGCAAGAAGCACAATACGCCTGCTGTAAGTGCTGCAGATGCCTGCCTGTGTTACACAACAGGAAATCACAGCAATAAGGGCTAGCTTCAGGTGTATATTTTGCAAGAAGCACAATACGCCTGCTGTAAGTGCTGCAGATGCCTGTTAGTGTAACACAAAAGAAAAAAAAACTACGAGCAATAAGGGGTAGCTTCAGGTGTATAATGTGCAGGAGGCACACTACGCCTGCTGTAAGTGCTGCAGATGCCTGCCTGTGTTACACAACAGGAAATCACAGCAATAAGGGCTAGCTTCAGGTGTATATTTTGCAAGAAGCACACTACGCCTGCTGTAAGTGCTGCAGATGCCTGTTAGTGTAACACAAAAGAAAACAACTACGAGCAATAAGGGGTAGCTTCAGGTGTATAATGTGCAGGAGGCACACTACGCCTGCTGTAAGTGCTGCAGATGCCTGCCTGTGTTACGCAACAGGAAATCACAGCAATAAGGGCTAGCTTCAGGTGTATATTTTGCAAGAAGGACAATACGCCCACTGTAAGTGCTGCAGATGCCTGCCTGTGTTACACAACAGGAAATCACAGCAATAAGGGCTGGCTTCATGTGTATATTTTGCAAGAAGCACAATACGCCTGCTGTAAGTGCTGCAGATGCCTGTTAGTGTAACACAAAAGAAAAAAAACTACGAGCAATAAGGAGTAGCTTCAGGTGTATAATGTGCAAGAAGCACAATACGCCTGCTGTAAGTGCTGCAGATGCCTGCCTGTGTTACACAACAGGAAATCACAGCAATAAGGGCTAGCTTCAGGTGTATATTTTGCAAGAAGCACAATACGCCTTCTGTAAGTGCTGCAGATGCCTGCCTGTGTTACACAACAGGAAATCACAGCAATAAGGGCTAGCTTCAGGTGTATATTTTGCAAGAAGCACACTACGCCTGCTGTAAGTGCTGCAGATGCCTGTTAGTGTAACACAAAAGAAAAAAACTACGAGCAATAAGGGGTAGCTTCAGGTGTATAATGTGCAGGAGGCACACTACGTCTGCTGTAAGTGCTGCAGATGCCTGCCTGTGTTACTCAACAGGAAATCACAGCAATAAGGGCTAGCTTCAGGTGTACATTTTGCAAGAAGCACAATACGCCTGCTGTAAGTGCTGCAGATGCCTGCCTGTGTTACTCAACAGGAAATCACAGCAATAAGGGCTAGCTTCAGGTGTATATTTTGCAAGAAGTACAATACGCCTGCTGTAAGTGCTGCAGATTTCTGCCTGTGTTACTCAACAGGAAACCACAGCAATAAGGGCTAGCTTCAGGTGTATATTTTGTAAGAAGCACAACACGCCCGCTGTAAGTGCTTCAGATGCCTGCCTGTGTAACACAACAGGAAATCACAGCAATAAGGGCTAGCTTCAGGTGTACATTTTGCAAAAAGCACAATACGCCTGCTGTAAGTGCTGCAGATGCCTGCCTGTGTTACTCAACAGGAAATCACAGCAATAAGGGCTAGCTTCAGGTGTATATTTTGCAAGAAGCACACTACGCCTGCTGTAAGTGCTGCAGATGCCTGTTAGTGTAACACAAAAGGAAAAAAACTACGAGCAATAAGGGGTAGCTTCAGGTGTATAATGTGCAGGAGGCACACTACACCTGCTGTAAGTGCTGCAGATGCCTGCCTGTGTTACTCAACAGGAAATCACAGCAATAAGGGCTAGCTTCAGGTGTATATTTTGCAAGAAGCACAATACGCCTGCTGTAAGTGCTGCAGATTTCTGCCTGTGTTACTCAACAGGAAATCACAGCAATAAGGGCTAGCTTCAGGTGTATATTTTGCAAGAAGCACAATACGCCTGCTGTAAGTGCTGCAGATGCCTGACTGTGTTACTCAACAGGAAATCACAGCAATAAGGGCTAGCTTCAGGTGTATATTTTTTGCAAGAAGCACAATACGCCTGCTGTAAGTGCTGCAGATGCCTGCCTGTGTTACACAACAGGAAATCACAGCAATAAGGGCTAGCTTCAGGTGTATATTTTGCAAGAAGCACACTACGCCTGCTGTAAGTGCTGCACATGCCTGTTAGTGTAACACAAAAGAAAAAAAATACGAGCAATAAGGGGTAGCTTCAGGTGTATAATGTGCAGGAGGCACACTATGCCTGCTATAAGTGCTGCAGATGCCTGCCTGTGTTACTCAACAGGAAATCACAGCAATAAGTGCTAGCTTCAGGTGTATATTTTGCAAGAAGCACAATACGCCTGCTGTAAGTGCTGCAGATGCCTGCCTGTATTACTCAACAGGAAATCACAGCAATAAGGGCTAGCTTCAGGTGTATATTTTGCAAGAAGAACAATACGCCTGCTGTAAGTGCTGCAGATGCCTGCCTGTGTTACACAGCAGGAAATCACAGCAATAAGGGCTAGCTTCAGGTGTATATTTTGCAAGAAGCACACTACGCCTGCTGTAAGTGCTGCAGATGCCTATTAGTGTAACACAAAAGAAAAAAAACTACGAGCAATAAGGGGTAGCTTCAGGTGTATAATGTGCAGGAGGCACACTATGCCTGCTGTAAGTGCTGCAGATGCCTGCCTGTGTTACTCAACAGGAAATCACAGCAATAAGGGCTAGCATCAGGTGTATATTTTGCAAGAAGCACAATACGCCTGCTGTAAGTGCTGCAGATGCCATCCTGTGTTACTCAAAAGGAAATCACAGCAATAAGGGCTAGGTTCAGGTGTATATTTTGTAAGAAGCACAATACGCCCGCTGTAAGTGCTTCCGATGCCTGCCTGTGTTACACAACAGGAAATCACAGCAATAAGGGCTAGCTTCAGGTGTATATTTTGCAAGAAGCACAATACGCCTGCTGTAAGTGCTGCAGATGCCTGCCTGTGTTACTCAACAGGAAATCACAGCAATAAGGGCTAGCTTCAGGTGTATATTTTGCAAGAAGCACAATACGCCTGCTGTAAGTGGTGCAGATGCCTGCCTGTGTTACTCAACAGGAAATCACAGCAATAAGGGCTAGCTTCAGGTGTATATTTGGCAAGAAACACAATACGCCTGCTGTAAGTGCTGCAGATGCCTGCCTGTGTTACACAACAGGAAATCACAGCAATAAGTGCTAGCTTCAGGTGTATATTTTGCAAGAAGCACACTACGCCTGCTGTAAGTGCTGCAGATGCCTGTTAGTGTAACACAAAAGAAAAAAAACTACGAGCAATAAGGGGTAGCTTCAGGTTTTTTAATGTGCAGGAGGCACACTATGCCTGCTGTAAGTCCTGCAGATGCCTGCCTGTGTTACTCAACAGGAAATCACAGCAATAAGGGCTAGGTTCAGGTGTATATTTTGTAAGAAGCACAATACGCCCGCTGTAAGTGCTTCAGATGCCTGCCTGTGTTACACAACAGGAAATCACAGCAATAAGGGCTAGCTTCAGGTGTATATTTTGTAAGAAGCACAATACGCCTGCTGTAAGTGCTGCAGATGCCTGCCTGTGTTACTCAACAGGAAATCACAGCAATAAGGGCTAGCTTCAGGTGTATATTTTGCAAGAAGCACAATACGCCTGCTGTAAGTGGTGCAGATGCCTGCCTGTGTTACTCAACAGGAAATCACAGCAATAAGGGCTAGCTTCAAGTGTATATTTTGCAAGAAGCACAATACGCCTGCTGTAAGTGCAGCAGATGCCTGCCTGTGTTACTCAACAGGAAATCACAGCAATAAGGGCTAGCTTCAGGTGTATATTTTGCAAGAAACACAATACGCCTGCTGCAAGTGCTGCAGATGCATGCCTGTGTTACACAACAGGAAATCACAGCAATAAGTGCTAGCTTCAGGTGTATATTTTGCAAGAAGCACACTACACCTGCTGTAAGTGCAGCAGATGCCTGTTAGTGTAACACAAAAGAAAAAAAACTACGAGCAATAAGGGGTAGCTTCAGGTGTATAATAAGCAGGAGGCACACTACGCCTGCTGTAAGTGCTGCAGATGCCTGCCTGTGTTACTCAACAGGAAATCACAGCAATAAGGGCTAGCTTCAGAGGTATATTTTGCAAGGAGCACAATACGCCTGCTGTAAGTGCTGCAGATGCCTGTTAGTGTAACACAAAAGAAAAAAAACTACGAGCAATAAGGGGTAGCTTCAGGTGTATATTTTGTAAGAAGCACAACACGCCCGCTGTAAGTGCTTCAGATGCCTGCCTGTGTAACACAACAGGAAATCACAGCAATAAGGGCTAGCTTCAGGTGTACATTTTGCAAGAAGCACAATACGCCTGCTGTAAGTGCTGCAGATGCCTGCCTGTGTTACTCAACAGGAAATCACAGCAATAAGGGCTAGCTTCAGGTGTATATTTTGCAAGAAGCACAATACGCCTGCTATAAGTGCTGCAGATGCCTGCCTGTGTTACACAACAGGAAATCACAGCAATAAGGGCTAGCTTCAGGTGTATATTTTGCAAGAAGCACACTACGCCTGCTGTAAGTGCTGCAGATGCCTGTTAGTGTAACACAAAAGAAAAAAAACTACGAGCAATAAGGGGTAGCTTCAGGTGTATAATGTGCAGGAGGCACACTACACCTGCTGTAAGTGCTGCAGATGCCTGCCTGTGTTACTCAACAGGAAATCACGGCAATAAGGGCTAGCTTCAGGTGTATATTTTGCAAGAAGCACAATACGCCTGCTGTAAGTGCTGCAGATTTCTGCCTGTGTTACTCAACAGGAAATCACAGCAATTAGGGCTAGCTTCAGGTGTATATTTTGCAAGAAGCACAATACGCCTGCTGTAAGTGCTGCAGATGCCTGACTGTGTTACTCAACAGGAAATCACAGCAATAAGGGCTAGCTTCAGGTGTATATTTTGCAAGAAGCACAATACGCCTGCTGTAAGTGCTGCAGATGCCTGCCTGTGTTACACAACAGGAAATCACAGCAATAAGGGCTAGCTTCAGGTGTATATTTTGCAAGAAGCACACTACGCCTGCTGTAAGTGCTGCACATGCCTGTTAGTGTAACACAAAAGAAAAAAAACTACGAGCAATAAGGGGTAGCTTCAGGTTTTTTAATGTGCAGGAGGCACACTATGCCTGCTGTAAGTCCTGCAGATGCCTGCCTGTGTTACTCAACAGGAAATCACAGCAATAAGGGCTAGGTTCAGGTGTATATTTTGTAAGAAGCACAATACGCCCGCTGTAAGTGCTTCAGATGCCTGCCTGTGTTACACAACAGGAAATCACAGCAATAAGGGCTAGCTTCAGGTGTATATTTTGTAAGAAGCACAATACGCCTGCTGTAAGTGCTGCAGATGCCTGCCTGTGTTACTCAACAGGAAATCACAGCAATAAGGGCTAGCTTCAGGTGTATATTTTGCAAGAAGCACAATACGCCTGCTGTAAGTGCAGCAGATGCCTGCCTGTGTTACTCAACAGGAAATCACAGCAATAAGGGCTAGCTTCAGGTGTATATTTTGCAAGAAACACAATACGCCTGCTGCAAGTGCTGCAGATGCATGCCTGTGTTACACAACAGGAAATCACAGCAATAAGTGCTAGCTTCAGGTGTATATTTTGCAAGAAGCACACTACACCTGCTGTAAGTGCAGCAGATGCCTGTTAGTGTAACACAAAAGAAAAAAAACTACGAGCAATAAGGGGTAGCTTCAGGTGTATAATAAGCAGGAGGCACACTACGCCTGCTGTAAGTGCTGCAGATGCCTGCCTGTGTTACTCAACAGGAAATCACAGCAATAAGGGCTAGCTTCAGAGGTATATTTTGCAAGGAGCACAATACGCCTGCTGTAAGTGCTGCAGATGCCTGTTAGTGTAACACAAAAGAAAAAAAACTACGAGCAATAAGGGGTAGCTTCAGGTGTATATTTTGTAAGAAGCACAACACGCCCGCTGTAAGTGCTTCAGATGCCTGCCTGTGTAACACAACAGGAAATCACAGCAATAAGGGCTAGCTTCAGGTGTACATTTTGCAAGAAGCACAATACGCCTGCTGTAAGTGCTGCAGATGCCTGCCTGTGTTACTCAACAGGAAATCACAGCAATAAGGGCTAGCTTCAGGTGTATATTTTGCAAGAAGCACAATACGCCTGCTATAAGTGCTGCAGATGCCTGCCTGTGTTACACAACAGGAAATCACAGCAATAAGGGCTAGCTTCAGGTGTATATTTTGCAAGAAGCACACTACGCCTGCTGTAAGTGCTGCAGATGCCTGTTAGTGTAACACAAAAGAAAAAAAACTACGAGCAATAAGGGGTAGCTTCAGGTGTATAATGTGCAGGAGGCACACTACACCTGCTGTAAGTGCTGCAGATGCCTGCCTGTGTTACTCAACAGGAAATCACGGCAATAAGGGCTAGCTTCAGGTGTATATTTTGCAAGAAGCACAATACGCCTGCTGTAAGTGCTGCAGATTTCTGCCTGTGTTACTCAACAGGAAATCACAGCAATTAGGGCTAGCTTCAGGTGTATATTTTGCAAGAAGCACAATACGCCTGCTGTAAGTGCTGCAGATGCCTGACTGTGTTACTCAACAGGAAATCACAGCAATAAGGGCTAGCTTCAGGTGTATATTTTGCAAGAAGCACAATACGCCTGCTGTAAGTGCTGCAGATGCCTGCCTGTGTTACACAACAGGAAATCACAGCAATAAGGGCTAGCTTCAGGTGTATATTTTGCAAGAAGCACACTACGCCTGCTGTAAGTGCTGCACATGCCTGTTAGTGTAACACAAAAGAAAAAAAATACGAGCAATAAGGGGTAGCTTCAGGTGTATAATGTGCAGGAGGCACACTACGCCTGCTATAAGTGCTGCAGATGCCTGCCTGTGTTCCTCAACAGGAAATCACAGCAATAAGTGCTAGCTTCAGGTGTATATTTTGCAAGAAGCACAATACGCCTGCTGTAAGTGCTGCAGATGCCTGCCTGTATTACTCAACAGGAAATCACAGCAATAAGGGCTAGCTTCAGGTGTATATTTTGCAAGAAGAACAATACGCCTGCTGTAAGTGCTGCAGATGCCTGCCTGTGTTACACAGCAGGAAATCACAGCAATAAGGGCTAGCTTCAGGTGTATATTTTGCAAGAAGCACACTACGCCTGCTGTAAGTGCTGCAGATGCCTATTAGTGTAACACAAAAGAAAAAAAACTATGAGCAATAAGGGGTAGCTTCAGGTGTATAATGTGCAGGAGGCACACTACGCCTGCTGTAAGTGCTGCAGATGCCTGCCTGTGTTACTCAACAGGAAATCACAGCAATAAGGGCTAGCATCAGGTGTATATTTTGCAAGAAGCACAATACGCCTGCTGTAAGTGCTGCAGATGCCTGCCTGTGTTACTCAACAGGAAATCACAGCAATAAGGGCTAGGTTCAGGTGTATATTTTGCAAGAAGCACAATACGCCTGCTGTAAGTGCTGCAGATGCCTGCCTGTGTTACACAACAGGAAATCACAGCAATAAGGGCTAGCTTCAGGTGTATATTTTGCAAGAAGCACACTACGCCTGCTGCAAGTGCTGCAGATGCCTGTTAGTGTAACACAAAAGAAAAAAACTACGAGCAAAAAGGGGTAGCTTCAGGTGTATAATGTGCAGGAGGCACACTACGCCTGCTGTAAGTGCTGCATATGCCTGCCTGTGTTACGCAACAGGAAATCACAGCAATAAGGGCTAGCTTCAGGTTTATATTTTGCAAGAAGGACAATACGCCCACTGTAAGTGCTGCAGATGCCTGCCTGTGTTACACAACAGGAAATCACAGCAATAAGGGCTGGCTTCATGTGTATATTTTGCAAGAAGCACAATACGCCTGCTGTAAGTGCTGCAGATGCCTGTTAGTGTAACACAAAAGAAAAAAAACTACGAGCAATAAGGGGTAGCTTCAGGTGTATAATGTGCAAGAAGCACAATACGCCTGCTGTAAGAGCTGCAGATGCCTGCCTGTGTTACACAACAGGAAATCACAGCAATAAGGGCTAGCTTCAGGTGTATATTTTGCAAGAAGCACAATACGCCTGCTCTAAGTGCTGCAGATGCCTGCCTGTGTTACACAACAGGAAATCACAGCAATAAGGGCTAGCTTCAGGTGTATATTTTGCAAGAAGCACACTACGCCTGCTGTAAGTGCTGCAGATGCCTGTTAGTGTAACACAAAAGAAAAAAAACTACGAGCAATAAATGGTAGCTTCAGGTGTATAATGTGCAGGAGGCACACTACGCCTGCTGTAAGTGCTGCAGATGCCTGCCTGTAATACTCAACAGGAAATCACAGCAATAAGGGCTAGCTTCAGGTGTATATTTTGCAAGAAGCACAATACGCCTGTTGTAAGTGCTGCAGATGCCTGCCTGTGTTACACAACAGGAAATCACAGCAATAAGGGCTAGCTTCAGGTGTATATTTTGCAAGAAGCACAATACGCCTTCTGTAAGTGCTGCAGATGCCTACCTGTGTTACACAACAGGAAATCACAGCAATAAGGGCTAGCTTCAGGTGTATATTTTGCAAGAAGCACACTACGCCTGCTGTAAGTGCTGCAGATGCCTGTTAGTGTAACACAAAAGAAAAAAACTACGAGCAATAAGGGGTAGCTTCAGGTGTATAATGTGCAGGAGGCACACTACGTCTGCTGTAAGTGCTGCAGATGCCTGCCTGTGTTACTCAACAGGAAATCACAGCAATAAGGGCTAGCTTTAGGTGTACATTTTGCAAGAAGCACAATACGCCTGCTGTAAGTGCTGCAGATGCCTGCCTGTGTTACTCAACAGGAAATCACAGCAATAAGGACTAGCTTCAGGTGTATATTTTGCAAGAAGCACAATACGCCTGCTGTAAGTGCTGCAGATTTCTGCCTGTGTTACTCAACAGGAAACCACAGCAATAAGGGCTAGCTTCAGGTGTATATTTTGTAAGAAGCACAACACGCCCGCTGTAAGTGCTTCAGATGCCTGTTAGTGTAAAACAAAAGAAAAAAAACTACGAGCAATAAGGGGTAGCTTCAGGTGTATAATGTGCAGGAGGCACACTACGCCTGCTGTAAGTGCTGCAGATGCCTGCCTGTGTTACTCAACAGGAAATCACAGCAATAAGGGCTAGCTTCAGGTGCATATTTTGCAAGAAGCACAATACGCCTGCTGTAAGTGCTGCAGATGCCTGCCTGTGTTACACAACAGGAAATCACAGCAATAAGGGCTAGCTTCAGGTGTATATTTTGCAAGAAGCACACTACGCCTGCTGTAAGTGCTGCAGAGGCCTGTTAGTGTAACACAAAACAAAAAAACTACGAGCAATAAGGGGTAGCTTCAGGTGTATAATGTGCAGGAGGCACACTACGTCTGCTGTAAGTGCTGCAGATGCCTGCCTGTGTTACTCAACAGGAAATCACAGCAATAAGGGCTAGCTTCAGGTGTATATTTTGCAAGAAGCACAATACGCCTGCTCTAAGTGCTGCAGATGCCTGCCTGTGTTACTCAACAGAAAATCACAGCAATAAGGGCTAGCTTCAGGTGTATATTTTGCAAGAAGGACAATACGCCCGCTGTAACTGCTGCAGATGCCTGCCTGTGTTACACAACAGGAAATCACAGCAATAAGGGCTAGCTTCAGGTGTATATTTTGCAAGAAGCACAATACGCCTGCTGTAAGTGCTGCAGATGCCTGCCTGTGTTACACAACAGGAAATCACAGCAATAAGGGCTAGCTTCAGGTGTATATTTTTCAAGAAGCACACTACGCCTGCTGTAAGTGCTGCAGATGCCTGTTAGTGTAACACAAAAGAAAAAAAATACGAGCAATAAGGGTAGCTTCAGGTGTATAATGTGCAGGAGGCACACTACGCCTGCTGTAAGTGCTGCAGATGCCTGCCTGTGTTACTCAACAGGAAATCAAAGCAATAAGGGCTAGCTTCAGGTGTATATTTTGCAAGAAGCACAATACGCCTGCTGTAAGTGCTGCAGATTTCTGCCTGTGTTACTCAACAGGAAATCACAGCAATAAGGGCTAGCTTCAGGTGTATATTTTGTAAGAAGCACAATACGCCCGCTGTAAGTGCTTCAGATGCCTGCCTGTGTAACACAACAGGAAATCACAGCAATAAGGGCTAGCTTCAGATGTATATTTTGCAAGAAGCACAATACGCCTGCTGTAAGTGCTGCAGATGCCTGCCTGTGTTACACAACAGGAAATCACAGCAATAAGGGCTAGCTTCAGGTGTATATTTTGCAAGAAGCACACTACGCCTGCTGTAAGTGCTGCAGATGCCTGTTAGTGTAACACAAAAGAAAAAAAATATGAGCAATAAGGGGTAGCTTCAGGTGTATAATGTGCAGGAGGCACACTACGCCTGCTGTAAGTGCTGCAGATGCCTGCCTGTGTTACTCAACAGGAAATCACAGCAATAAGGGCTAGCTTCAGGGGTATATTTTGCAAGAAGCACAATACGCCCGCTGTAAGTGCTGCAGATGCCTGCCAGTGTTACTCAACAGGAAATCACAGCAATAAGGGCTAGCTTCAGGTGTATATTTTTCAAGAAGCACAATACGCCCGCTGTAAGTGCTGCAGATGCCTGCCTGTGTTACTCAACAGGAAATCACAGCAATAAGGGCTAGCTTCAGGTGTATATTTTGCAAGAAGCACAATACGCCTGCTGTAAGTGCTGCAGATGCCTGCCTGTGTTACTCAACAGGAAATCACAGCAATAAGGGCTAGCTTCAGGTTTATATTTTGCAAGAAGCACAATACGCCTGCTGTAAGTGCTGCAGATGCCTGCCTGTGTTACTCAACAGGAAATCACAGCAATAAGGGCTAGCTTCAGGTGTATATTTTGCAAGAAGGACAATACGCCCGCTGTAAGTGCTGCAGATGCCTGCCTGTGTTACACAACAGGAAATCACAGCAATAAGGGCTGGCTTCATGTGTATATTTTGCAAGAAGCACAATACGCCTGCTGTAAGTGATGCAGATGCCTGTTAGTGTAACACAAAAGAAAAAAAACTACGAGCAATAAGGGGTAGCTTCAGGTGTATAATGTGCAAGAAGCACAATACGCCTGCTGTAAGTGCTGCAGATGCCTGCCTGTGTTACACAACAGGAAATCACAGCAATAAGGGCTAGCTTCAGGTGTATATTTTGCAAGAAGCACAATACGCCTGCTGTAAGTGCTGCAGATGCCTGCCTGTGTTACACAACAGGAAATCACAGCAATAAGGGCTAGCTTCAGGTGTATATTTTGCAAGAAGCACAATACGCCTGCTGTAAGTGCTGCAGATGCCTGTTAGTGTAACACAAAAGAAAAAAAACTACGAGCAATAAGGGGTAGCTTCAGGTGTATAATGTGCAGGAGGCACACTACGCCTGCTGTAAGTGCTGCAGATGCCTGCCTGTGTTACACAACAGGAAATCACAGCAATAAGGGCTAGCTTCAGGTGTATATTTTGCAAGAAGCACACTACGCCTGCTGTAAGTGCTGCAGATGCCTGTTAGTGTAACACAAAAGAAAACAACTACGAGCAATAAGGGGTAGCTTCAGGTGTATAATGTGCAGGAGGCACACTACGCCTGCTGTAAGTGCTGCAGATGCCTGCCTGTGTTACGCAACAGGAAATCACAGCAATAAGGGCTAGCTTCAGGTGTATATTTTGCAAGAAGGACAATACGCCCACTGTAAGTGCTGCAGATGCCTGCCTGTGTTACACAACAGGAAATCACAGCAATAAGGGCTGGCTTCATGTGTATATTTTGCAAGAAGCACAATACGCCTGCTGTAAGTGCTGCAGATGCCTGTTAGTGTAACACAAAAGAAAAAAAACTACGAGCAATAAGGAGTAGCTTCAGGTGTATAATGTGCAAGAAGCACAATACGCCTGCTGTAAGTGCTGCAGATGCCTGCCTGTGTTACACAACAGGAAATCACAGCAATAAGGGCTAGCTTCAGGTGTATATTTTGCAAGAAGCACAATACGCCTTCTGTAAGTGCTGCAGATGCCTGCCTGTGTTACACAACAGGAAATCACAGCAATAAGGGCTAGCTTCAGGTGTATATTTTGCAAGAAGCACACTACGCCTGCTGTAAGTGCTGCAGATGCCTGTTAGTGTAACACAAAAGAAAAAAACTACGAGCAATAAGGGGTAGCTTCAGGTGTATAATGTGCAGGAGGCACACTACGTCTGCTGTAAGTGCTGCAGATGCCTGCCTGTGTTACTCAACAGGAAATCACAGCAATAAGGGCTAGCTTCAGGTGTACATTTTGCAAGAAGCACAATACGCCTGCTGTAAGTGCTGCAGATGCCTGCCTGTGTTACTCAACAGGAAATCACAGCAATAAGGGCTAGCTTCAGGTGTATATTTTGCAAGAAGCACAATACGCCTGCTGTAAGTGCTGCAGATTTCTGCCTGTGTTACTCAACAGGAAACCACAGCAATAAGGGCTAGCTTCAGGTGTATATTTTGTAAGAAGCACAACACGCCCGCTGTAAGTGCTTCAGATGCCTGCCTGTGTAACACAACAGGAAATCACAGCAATAAGGGCTAGCTTCAGGTGTACATTTTGCAAAAAGCACAATACGCCTGCTGTAAGTGCTGCAGATGCCTGCCTGTGTTACTCAACAGGAAATCACAGCAATAAGGGCTAGCTTCAGGTGTATATTTTGCAAGAAGCACACTACGCCTGCTGTAAGTGCTGCAGATGCCTGTTAGTGTAACACAAAAGGAAAAAAACTACGAGCAATAAGGGGTAGCTTCAGGTGTATAATGTGCAGGAGGCACACTACACCTGCTGTAAGTGCTGCAGATGCCTGCCTGTGTTACTCAACAGGAAATCACAGCAATAAGGGCTAGCTTCAGGTGTATATTTTGCAAGAAGCACAATACGCCTGCTGTAAGTGCTGCAGATTTCTGCCTGTGTTACTCAACAGGAAATCACAGCAATAAGGGCTAGCTTCAGGTGTATATTTTGCAAGAAGCACAATACGCCTGCTGTAAGTGCTGCAGATGCCTGACTGTGTTACTCAACAGGAAATCACAGCAATAAGGGCTAGCTTCAGGTGTATATTTTGCAAGAAGCACAATACGCCTGCTGTAAGTGCTGCAGATGCCTGCCTGTGTTACACAACAGGAAATCACAGCAATAAGGGCTAGCTTCAGGTGTATATTTTGCAAGAAGCACACTACGCCTGCTGTAAGTGCTGCACATGCCTGTTAGTGTAACACAAAAGAAAAAAAATATGAGCAATAAGGGGTAGCTTCAGGTGTATAATGTGCAGGAGGCACACTACGCCTGCTATAAGTGCTGCAGATGCCTGCCTGTGTTACTCAACAGGAAATCACAGCAATAAGTGCTAGCTTCAGGTGTATATTTTGCAAGAAGCACAATACGCCTGCTGTAAGTGCTGCAGATGCCTGCCTGTATTACTCAACAGGAAATCACAGCAATAAGGGCTAGCTTCAGGTGTATATTTTGCAAGAAGAACAATACGCCTGCTGTAAGTGCTGCAGATGCCTGCCTGTGTTACACAGCAGGAAATCACAGCAATAAGGGCTAGCTTCAGGTGTATATTTTGCAAGAAGCACACTACGCCTGCTGTAAGTGCTGCAGATGCCTATTAGTGTAACACAAAAGAAAAAAAACTACGAGCAATAAGGGGTAGCTTCAGGTGTATAATGTGCAGGAGGCACACTATGCCTGCTGTAAGTGCTGCAGATGCCTGCCTGTGTTACTCAACAGGAAATCACAGCAATAAGGGCTAGCATCAGGTGTATATTTTGCAAGAAGCACAATACGCCTGCTGTAAGTGCTGCAGATGCCTGCCTGTGTTACTCAAAAGGAAATCACAGCAATAAGGGCTAGGTTCAGGTGTATATTTTGTAAGAAGCACAATACGCCCGCTGTAAGTGCTTCAGATGCCTGCCTGTGTTACACAACAGGAAATCACAGCAATAAGGGCTAGCTTCAGGTGTATATTTTGCAAGAAGCACAATACGCCTGCTGTAAGTGCTGCAGATGCCTGCCTGTGTTACTCAACAGGAAATCACAGCAATAAGGGCTAGCTTCAGGTGTATATTTTGCAAGAAGCACAATACGCCTGCTGTAAGTGGTGCAGATGCCTGCCTGTGTTACTCAACAGGAAATCACAGCAATAAGGGCTAGCTTCAGGTGTATATTTTGCAAGAAACACAATACGCCTGCTGTAAGTGCTGCAGATGCCTGCCTGTGTTACACAACAGGAAATCACAGCAATAAGTGCTAGCTTCAGGTGTATATTTTGCAAGAAGCACACTACGCCTGCTGTAAGTGCTGCAGATGCCTGTTAGTGTAACACAAAAGAAAAAAAACTACGAGCAATAAGGGGTAGCTTCAGGTTTTTTAATGTGCAGGAGGCACACTATGCCTGCTGTAAGTCCTGCAGATGCCTGCCTGTGTTACTCAACAGGAAATCACAGCAATAAGGGCTAGCTTCAGAGGTATATTTTGCAAGGAGCACAATACGCCTGCTGTAAGTGCTGCAGATGCCTGTTAGTGTAACACAAAAGAAAAAAAACTACGAGCAATAAGGGGTAGCTTCAGGTGTATAATGTGCAGGAGGCACACTACGCCTGCTGTAAGTGCTGCAGATGCTTGCCTGTGTTACTCAACAGGAAATCACAGCAATAAGGGCTAGCTTCAGGTGTATATTTTGCAAGAAGCACAATACGCCTGCTGTAAGTGCTGCAGATTTCTGCCTGTGTTACTCAACAGGAAACCACAGCAATAAGGGCTAGCTTCAGGTGTATATTTTGTAAGAAGCACAACACGCCCGCTGTAAGTGCTTCAGATGCCTGCCTGTGTAACACAACAGGAAATCACAGCAATAAGGGCTAGCTTCAGGTGTACATTTTGCAAGAAGCACAATACGCCTGCTGTAAGTGCTGCAGATGCCTGCCTGTGTTACTCAACAGGAAATCACAGCAATAAGGGCTAGCTTCAGGTGTATATTTTGCAAGAAGCACAATACGCCTGCTATAAGTGCTGCAGATGCCTGCCTGTGTTACACAACAGGAAATCACAGCAATAAGGGCTAGCTTCAGGTGTATATTTTGCAAGAAGCACACTACGCCTGCTGTAAGTGCTGCAGATGCCTGTTAGTGTAACACAAAAGAAAAAAAACTACGAGCAATAAGGGGTAGCTTCAGGTGTATAATGTGCAGGAGGCACACTACACCTGCTGTAAGTGCTGCAGATGCCTGCCTGTGTTACTCAACAGGAAATCACGGCAATAAGGGCTAGCTTCAGGTGTATATTTTGCAAGAAGCACAATACGCCTGCTGTAAGTGCTGCAGATTTCTGCCTGTGTTACTCAACAGGAAATCACAGCAATTAGGGCTAGCTTCAGGTGTATATTTTGCAAGAAGCACAATACGCCTGCTGTAAGTGCTGCAGATGCCTGACTGTGTTACTCAACAGGAAATCACAGCAATAAGGGCTAGCTTCAGGTGTATATTTTGCAAGAAGCACAATACGCCTGCTGTAAGTGCTGCAGATGCCTGCCTGTGTTACACAACAGGAAATCACAGCAATAAGGGCTAGCTTCAGGTGTATATTTTGCAAGAAGCACACTACGCCTGCTGTAAGTGCTGCACATGCCTGTTAGTGTAACACAAAAGAAAAAAAATACGAGCAATAAGGGGTAGCTTCAGGTGTATAATGTGCAGGAGGCACACTACGCCTGCTATAAGTGCTGCAGATGCCTGCCTGTGTTCCTCAACAGGAAATCACAGCAATAAGTGCTAGCTTCAGGTGTATATTTTGCAAGAAGCACAATACGCCTGCTGTAAGTGCTGCAGATGCCTGCCTGTATTACTCAACAGGAAATCACAGCAATAAGTGCTAGCTTCAGGTGTATATTTTGCAAGAAGCACAATACGCCTGCTGTAAGTGCTGCAGATGCCTGCCTGTATTACTCAACAGGAAATCACAGCAATAAGGGCTAGCTTCAGGTGTATATTTTGCAAGAAGAACAATACGCCTGCTGTAAGTGCTGCAGATGCCTGCCTGTGTTACACAGCAGGAAATCACAGCAATAAGGGCTAGCTTCAGGTGTATATTTTGCAAGAAGCACACTACGCCTGCTGTAAGTGCTGCAGATGCCTATTAGTGTAACACAAAAGAAAAAAAAACTACGAGCAATAAGGGGTAGCTTCAGGTGTATAATGTGCAGGAGGCACACTACGCCTGCTGTAAGTGCTGCAGATGCCTGCCTGTGTTACTCAACAGGAAATCACAGCAATAAGGGCTAGCATCAGGTGTATATTTTGCAAGAAGCACAATACGCCTGCTGTAAGTGCTGCAGATGCCTGCCTGTGTTACTCAACAGGAAATCACAGCAATAAGGGCTAGGTTCAGGTGTATATTTTGCAAGAAGCACAATACGCCTGCTGTAAGTGCTGCAGATGCCTGCCTGTGTTACACAACAGGAAATCACAGCAATAAGGGCTAGCTTCAGGTGTATATTTTGCAAGAAGCACACTACGCCTGCTGCAAGTGCTGCAGATGCCTGTTAGTGTAACACAAAAGAAAAAAACTACGAGCAATAAGGGGTAGCTTCAGGTGTATAATGTGCAGGAGGCACACTACGCCTGCTGTAAGTGCTGCATATGCCTGCCTGTGTTACGCAACAGGAAATCACAGCAATAAGGGCTAGCTTCAGGTGTATATTTTGCAAGAAGGACAATACGCCCACTGTAAGTGCTGCAGATGCCTGCCTGTGTTACACACCAGGAAATCACAGCAATAAGGGCTGGCTTCATGTGTATATTTTGCAAGAAGCACAATACGCCTGCTGTAAGTGCTGCAGATGCCTGTTAGTGTAACACAAAAGAAAAAAAACTACGAGCAATAAGGGGTAGCTTCAGGTGTATAATGTGCAAGAAGCACAATACGCCTGCTGTAAGAGCTGCAGATGCCTGCCTGTGTTCCACAACAGGAAATCACAGCAATAAGGGCTAGCTTCAGGTGTATATTTTGCAAGAAGCACAATACGCCTGCTGTAAGTGCTGCAGATGCCTGCCTGTGTTACACAACAGGAAATCACAGCAATAAGGGCTAGCTTCAGGTGTATATTTTGCAAGAAGCACACTACGCCTGCTGTAAGTGCTGCAGATGCCTGTTAGTGTAACACAAAAGAAAAAAAACTACGAGCAATAAGGGGTAGCTTCAGGTGTATAATGTGCAGGAGGCACACTACGCCTGCTGTAAGTGCTGCAGATGCCTGCCTGTGTTACTCAACAGGAAATCACAGCAATAAGGGCTAGCTTCAGGTGTATATTTTGCAAGAAGCACAATACGCCTGTTGTAAGTGCTGCAGATGCCTGCCTGTGTTACACAACAGGAAATCACAGCAATAAGGGCTAGCTTCAGGTGTATATTTTGCAAGAAGCACAATACGCCTTCTGTAAGTGCTGCAGATGCCTACCTGTGTTACACAACAGGAAATCACAGCAATAAGGGCTAGCTTCAGGTGTATATTTTGCAAGAAGCACACTACGCCTGCTGTAAGTGCTGCAGATGCCTGTTAGTGTAACACAAAAGAAAAAAACTACGAGCAATAAGGGGTAGCTTCAGGTGTATAATGTGCAGGAGGCACACTACGTCTGCTGTAAGTGCTGCAGATGCCTGCCTGTGTTACTCAACAGGAAATCACAGCAATAAGGGCTAGCTTTAGGTGTACATTTTGCAAGAAGCACAATACGCCTGCTGTAAGTGCTGCAGATGCCTGCCTGTGTTACTCAACAGGAAATCATAGCAATAAGGGCTAGCTTCAGGTGTATATTTTGCAAGAAGCACAATACGCCTGCTGTAAGTGCTGCAGATTTCTGCCTGTGTTACTCAACAGGAAACCACAGCAATAAGGGCTAGCTTCAGGTGTATATTTTGTAAGAAGCACAACACGCCCGCTGTAAGTGCTTCAGATGCCTGCCTGTGTAACACAACAGGAAATCACAGCAATAAGGGCTAGCTTCAGGTGTACATTTTGCAAGAAGCACAATACGCCTGCTGTAAGTGCTGCAGATGCCTGCCTGTGTTACTCAACAGGAAATCACAGCAATAAGGGCTAGCTTCAGGTGTATATTTTGCAAGAAGCACAATACGCCTGCTGTAAGTGCTGCAGATGCCTGTTAGTGTAACACAAAAGAAAAAAAACTACGAGCAATAAGGGGTAGCTTCAGGTGTATAATGTGCAAGAAGCACAATACGCCTGCTGTAAGAGCTGCAGATGCCTGCCTGTGTTACACAACAGGAAATCACAGCAATAAGGGCTAGCTTCAGGTGTATATTTTGCAAGAAGCACAATACGCCTGCTGTAAGTGCTGCAGATGCCTGCCTGTGTTACACAACAGGAAATCACAGCAATAAGGGCTAGCTTCAGATGTATATTTTGCAAGAAGCACACTACGCCTGCTGTAAGTGCTGCAGATGCCTGTTAGTGTAACACAAAAGAAAAAAAACTACGAGCAATAAGGGGTAGCTTCAGGTGTATAATGTGCAGGAGGCACACTACGCCTGCTGTAAGTGCTGCAGATGCCTGCCTGTGTTACTCAACAGGAAATCACAGCAATAAGGGCTAGCTTCAGGTGTATATTTTGCAAGAAGCACAATACGCCTGTTGTAAGTGCTGCAGATGCCTACCTGTGTTACACAACAGGAAATCACAGCAATAAGGGCTAGCTTCAGGTGTATATTTTGCAAGAAGCACACTACGCCTGCTGTAAGTGCTGCAGATGCCTGTTAGTGTAACACAAAAGAAAAAAACTACGAGCAATAAGGGGTAGCTTCAGGTGTATAATGTGCAGGAGGCACACTACGTCTGCTGTAAGTGCTGCAGATGCCTGCCTGTGTTACTCAACAGGAAATCACAGCAATAAGGGCTAGCTTCAGGTGTACATTTTGCAAGAAGCACAATACGCCTGCTGTAAGTGCTGCAGATGCCTGCCTGTGTTACTCAACAGGAAATCACAGCAATAAGGGCTAGCTTCAGGTGTATATTTTGCAAGAAGCACAATACGCCTGCTGTAAGTGCTGCAGATTTCTGCCTGTGTTACTCAACAGGAAACCACAGCAATAAGGGCTAGCTTCAGGTGTATATTTTGTAAGAAGCACAACACGCCCGCTGTAAGTGCTTCAGATGCCTGCCTGTGTAACACAACAGGAAATCACAGCAATAAGGGCTAGCTTCAGGTGTACATTTTGCAAGAAGCACAATACGCCTGCTGTAAGTGCTGCAGATGCCTGCCTGTGTTACTCAACAGGAAATCACAGCAATAAGGGCTAGCTTCAGGTGCATATTTTGCAAGAAGCACAATACGCCTGCTATAAGTGCTGCAGATGCCTGCCTGTGTTACACAACAGGAAATCACAGCAATAAGGGCTAGCTTCAGGTGTATATTTTGCAAGAAGCACACTACGCCTGCTGTAAGTGCTGCAGATGCCTGTTAGTGTAACACAAAAGAAAAAAAACTACGAGCAATAAGGGGTAGCTTCAGGTGTATAATGTGCAGGAGGCACACTACACCTGCTGTAAGTGCTGCAGATGCCTGCCTGTGTTACTCAACAGGAAATCACAGCAATAAGGGCTAGCTTCAGGTGTATATTTTGCAAGAAGCACAATACACCTGTTGTAAGTGCTGCAGATTTCTGCCTGTGTTACTCAACAGGAAATCACAGCAATAAGGGGTAGCTTCAGGTGTATATTTTGCAAGAAGCACAATACGCCTGCTGTAAGTGCTGCAGATGCCTGCCTGTGTTACACAACAGGAAATCACAGCAATAAGGGCTAGCTTCAGGTGTATATTTTGCAAGAAGCACACTACGCCTGCTGTAAGTGCTGCACATGCCTGTTAGTGTAACACAAAAGAAAAAAAACTACGAGCAATAAGGGGTAGCTTCAGGTGTATAATGTGCAGGAGGCACACTACGCCTGCTGTAAGTGCTGCAGATGCCTGCCTGTGTTACACAACAGGAAATCACAGCAATAAGGGCTAGCTTCAGGTGTATATTTTGAAAGAAGCACAATACGCCTGCTGTAAGTGCTGCAGATGCCTGCCTGTGTTACACAACAGGAAATCACAGCAATAAGGGCTAGCTTCAGGTGTATATTTTGCAAGAAGCACACTACGCCTGCTGTAAGTGCTGCAGATGCCTGTTAGTGTAACACAAAAGAAAAAAAACTACGAGCAATAAGGGGTAGCTTCAGGTGTATAATGTGCAGGAGGCACACTACGCCTGCTGTAAGTGCTGCAGATGCCTGCCTGTGTTACTCAACAGGAAATCACAGCAATAAGGGCTAGCTTCAGGTGTATATTTTGCAAGAAGCACAATACGCCTGTTGTAAGTGCTGCAGATGCCTGCCTGTGTTACACAACAGGAAATCACAGCAATAAGGGCTAGCTTCAGGTGTATATTTTGCAAGAAGCACAATACACCTTCTGTAAGTGCTGCAGATGCCTACCTGTGTTACACAACAGGAAATCACAGCAATAAGGGCTACCTTCAGGTGTATATTTTGCAAGAAGCACACTACGCCTGCTGTAAGTGCTGCAGATGCCTGTTAGTGTAACACAAAAGAAAAAAACTACGAGCAATAAGGGGTAGCTTCAGGTGTATAATGTGCAGGAGGCACACTACGTCTGCTGTAAGTGCTGCAGATGCCTGCCTGTGTTACTCAACAGGAAATCACAGCAATAAGGGCTAGCTTCAGGTGTACATTTTGCAAGAAGCACAATACGCCTGCTGTAAGTGCTGCAGATGCCTGCCTGTGTTACTCAACAGGAAATCACAGCAATAAGGGCTAGCTTCAGGTGTATATTTTGCAAGAAGCACAATACGCCTGCTGTAAGTGCTGCAGATTTCTGCCTGTGTTACTCAACAGGAAACCACAGCAATAAGGGCTAGCTTCAGGTGTATATTTTGTAAGAAGCACAACACGCCCGCTGTAAGTGCTTCAGATGCCTGCCTGTGTAACACAACAGGAAATCACAGCAATAAGGGCTAGCTTCAGGTGTACATTTTGCAAGAAGCACAATACGCCTGCTGTAAGTGCTGCAGATGCCTGCCTGTGTTACTCAACAGGAAATCACAGCAATAAGGGCTAGCTTCAGGTGTATATTTTGCAAGAAGCACAATACGCCTGCTATAAGTGCTGCAGATGCCTGCCTGTGTTACACAACAGGAAATCACAGCAATAAGGGCTAGCTTCAGGTGTATATTTTGCAAGAAGCACACTACGCCTGCTGTAAGTGCTGCACATGCCTGTTAGTGTAACACAAAAGAAAAAAAACTACGAGCAATAAGGGGTAGCTTCAGGTGTATAATGTGCAGGAGGCACACTACGCCTGCTGTAAGTGCTGCAGATGCCTGCCTGTGTTACACAACAGGAAATCACAGCAATAAGGGCTAGCTTCAGGTGTATATTTTGCAAGAAGCACAATACGCCTGCTGTAAGTGCTGCAGATGCCTGCCTGTGTTACACAACAGGAAATCACAGCAATAAGGGCTAGCTTCAGGTGTATATTTTGCAAGAAGCACACTACGCCTGCTGTAAGTGCTGCAGATGCCTGTTAGTGTAACACAAAAGAAAAAAAACTACGAGCAATAAGGGGTAGCTTCAGGTGTATAATGTGCAGGAGGCACACTACGCCTGCTGTAAGTGCTGCAGATGCCTGCCTGTGTTACTCAACAGGAAATCACAGCAATAAGGGCTAGCTTCAGGTGTATATTTTGCAAGAAGCACAATACGCCTGTTGTAAGTGCTGCAGATGCCTGCCTGTGTTACACAACAGGAAATCACAGCAATAAGGGCTAGCTTCAGGTGTATATTTTGCAAGAAGCACAATACGCCTTCTGTAAGTGCTGCAGATGCCTACCTGTGTTACACAACAGGAAATCACAGCAATAAGGGCTAGCTTCAGGTGTATATTTTGCAAGAAGCACACTACGCCTGCTGTAAGTGCTGCAGATGCCTGTTAGTGTAACACAAAAGAAAAAAACTACGAGCAATAAGGGGTAGCTTCAGGTGTATAATGTGCAGGAGGCACACTACGTCTGCTGTAAGTGCTGCAGATGCCTGCCTGTGTTACTCAACAGGAAATCACAGCAATAAGGGCTAGCTTCAGGTGTACATTTTGCAAGAAGCACAATACGCCTGCTGTAAGTGCTGCAGATGCCTGCCTGTGTTACTCAACAGGAAATCACAGCAATAAGGGCTAGCTTCAGGTGTATATTTTGCAAGAAGCACAATACGCCTGCTGTAAGTGCTGCAGATTTCTGCCTGTGTTACTCAACAGGAAACCACAGCAATAAGGGCTAGCTTCAGGTGTATATTTTGTAAGAAGCACAAGACGCCCGCTGTAAGTGCTTCAGATGCCTGCCTGTGTAACACAACAGGAAATCACAGCAATAAGGGCTAGCTTCAGGTGTACATTTTGCAA
Organism: Rana muscosa; assembly: GCA_029206835.1. Classification (NCBI taxonomy): domain Eukaryota; kingdom Metazoa; phylum Chordata; class Amphibia; order Anura; family Ranidae; genus Rana; species Rana muscosa. Next base: position 365,050,004 of record CM055117.1, read on the forward strand.
AAAGCACAATACGCCTGCTGTAAGTGCTGCAGATGCCTGCCTGTGTTACTCAACAGGAAATCACAGCAATAAGGGCTAGCTTCAGGTGTATATTTTGCAAGAAGCACACTACGCCTGCTGTAAGTGCTGCAGATGCCTGTTAGTGTAACACAAAAGGAAAAAAACTACGAGCAATAAGGGGTAGCTTCAGGTGTATAATGTGCAGGAGGCACACTACACCTGCTGTAAGTGCTGCAGATGCCTGCCTGTGTTACTCAACAGGAAATCACAGCAATAAGGGCTAGCTTCAGGTGTATATTTTGCAAGAAGCACAATACGCCTGCTGTAAGTGCTGCAGATTTCTGCCTGTGTTACTCAACAGGAAATCACAGCAATAAGGGCTAGCTTCAGGTGTATATTTTGCAAGAAGCACAATACGCCTGCTGTAAGTGCTGCAGATGCCTGACTGTGTTACTCAACAGGAAATCACAGCAATAAGGGCTAGCTTCAGGTGTATATTTTGCAAGAAGCACAATACGCCTGCTGTAAGTGCTGCAGATGCCTGCCTGTGTTACACAACAGGAAATCACAGCAATAAGGGCTAGCTTCAGGTGTATATTTTGCAAGAAGCACACTACGCCTGCTGTAAGTGCTGCACATGCCTGTTAGTGTAACACAAAAGAAAAAAAATATGAGCAATAAGGGGTAGCTTCAGGTGTATAATGTGCAGGAGGCACACTACGCCTGCTATAAGTGCTGCAGATGCCTGCCTGTGTTACTCAACAGGAAATCACAGCAATAAGTGCTAGCTTCAGGTGTATATTTTGCAAGAAGCACAATACGCCTGCTGTAAGTGCTGCAGATGCCTGCCTGTATTACTCAACAGGAAATCACAGCAATAAGGGCTAGCTTCAGGTGTATATTTTGCAAGAAGAACAATACGCCTGCTGTAAGTGCTGCAGATGCCTGCCTGTGTTACACAGCAGGAAATCACAGCAATAAGGGCTAGCTTCAGGTGTATATTTTGCAAGAAGCACACTACGCCTGCTGTAAGTGCTGCAGATGCCTATTAGTGTAACACAAAAGAAAAAAAACTACGAGCAATAAGGGGTAGCTTCAGGTGTATAATGTGCAGGAGGCACACTATGCCTGCTGTAAGTGCTGCAGATGCCTGCCTGTGTTACTCAACAGGAAATCACAGCAATAAGGGCTAGCATCAGGTGTATATTTTGCAAGAAGCACAATACGCCTGCTGTAAGTGCTGCAGATGCCTGCCTGTGTTACTCAAAAGGAAATCACAGCAATAAGGGCTAGGTTCAGGTGTATATTTTGTAAGAAGCACAATACGCCCGCTGTAAGTGCTTCAGATGCCTGCCTGTGTTACACAACAGGAAATCACAGCAATAAGGGCTAGCTTCAGGTGTATATTTTGCAAGAAGCACAATACGCCTGCTGTAAGTGCTGCAGATGCCTGCCTGTGTTACTCAACAGGAAATCACAGCAATAAGGGCTAGCTTCAGGTGTATATTTTGCAAGAAGCACAATACGCCTGCTGTAAGTGGTGCAGATGCCTGCCTGTGTTACTCAACAGGAAATCACAGCAATAAGGGCTAGCTTCAGGTGTATATTTTGCAAGAAACACAATACACCTGCTGTAAGTGCTGCAGATGCCTGCCTGTGTTACACAACAGGAAATCACAGCAATAAGTGCTAGCTTCAGGTGTATATTTTGCAAGAAGCACACTACGCCTGCTGTAAGTGCTGCAGATGCCTGTTAGTGTAACACAAAAGAAAAAAAACTACGAGCAATAAGGGGTAGCTTCAGGTTTTTTAATGTGCAGGAGGCACACTATGCCTGCTGTAAGTCCTGCAGATGCCTGCCTGTGTTACTCAACAGGAAATCACAGCAATAAGGGCTAGCTTCAGAGGTATATTTTGCAAGGAGCACAATACGCCTGCTGTAAGTGCTGCAGATGCCTGTTAGTGTAACACAAAAGAAAAAAAACTACGAGCAATAAGGGGTAGCTTCAGGTGTATAATGTGCAGGAGGCACACTACGCCTGCTGTAAGTGCTGCAGATGCTTGCCTGTGTTACTCAACAGGAAATCACAGCAATAAGGGCTAGCTTCAGGTGTATATTTTGCAAGAAGCACAATACGCCTGCTGTAAGTGCTGCAGATTTCTGCCTGTGTTACTCAACAGGAAACCACAGCAATAAGGGCTAGCTTCAGGTGTATATTTTGTAAGAAGCACAACACGCCCGCTGTAAGTGCTTCAGATGCCTGCCTGTGTAACACAACAGGAAATCACAGCAATAAGGGCTAGCTTCAGGTGTATATTTTGCAAGAAGCACAATACGCCTGCTGTAAGTGCTGCAGATTTCTGCCTGTGTTACTCAACAGGAAACCACAGCAATAAGGGCTAGCTTCAGGTGTATATTTTGCAAGAAGCACAATACGCCTGCTGTAAGTGCTGCAGATGCCTGCCTGTGTTACACAACAGGAAATCACAGCAATAAGGGCTAGCTTCAGGTGTATATTTTGCAAGAAGCACACTACGCCTGCTGTAAGTGCTGCACATGCCTGTTAGTGTAACACAAAAGAAAAAAAATACGAGCAATAAGGGGTAGCTTCAGGTGTATAATGTGCAGGAGGCACACTACGCCTGCTATAAGTGCTGCAGATGCCTGCCTGTGTTCCTCAACAGGAAATCACAGCAATAAGTGCTAGCTTCAGGTGTATATTTTGCAAGAAGCACAATACGCCTGCTGTAAGTGCTGCAGATGCCTGCCTGTATTACTCAACAGGAAATCACAGCAATAAGGGCTAGCTTCAGGTGTATATTTTGCAAGAAGAACAATACGCCTGCTGTAAGTGCTGCAGATGCCTGCCTGTGTTACACAGCAGGAAATCACAGCAATAAGGGCTAGCTTCAGGTGTATATTTTGCAAGAAGCACACTACGCCTGCTGTAAGTGCTGCAGATGCCTATTAGTGTAACACAAAAGAAAAAAAACTACGAGCAATAAGGGGTAGCTTCAGGTGTATAATGTGCAGGAGGCACACTACGCCTGCTGTAAGTGCTGCAGATGCCTGCCTGTGTTACTCAACAGGAAATCACAGCAATAAGGGCTAGCATCAGGTGTATATTTTGCAAGAAGCACAATACGCCTGCTGTAAGTGCTGCAGATGCCTGCCTGTGTTACTCAACAGGAAATCACAGCAATAAGGGCTAGGTTCAGGTGTATATTTTGCAAGAAGCACAATACGCCTGCTGTAAGTGCTGCAGATGCCTGCCTGTGTTACACAACAGGAAATCACAGCAATAAGGGCTAGCTTCAGGTGTATATTTTGCAAGAAGCACACTACGCCTGCTGCAAGTGCTGCAGATGCCTGTTAGTGTAACACAAAAGAAAAAAACTACGAGCAATAAGGGGTAGCTTCAGGTGTATAATGTGCAGGAGGCACACTACGCCTGCTGTAAGTGCTGCATATGCCTGCCTGTGTTACGCAACAGGAAATCACAGCAATAAGGGCTAGCTTCAGGTGTATATTTTGCAAGAAGGACAATACGCCCACTGTAAGTGCTGCAGATGCCTGCCTGTGTTACACACCAGGAAATCACAGCAATAAGGGCTGGCTTCATGTGTATATTTTGCAAGAAGCACAATACGCCTGCTGTAAGTGCTGCAGATGCCTGTTAGTGTAACACAAAAGAAAAAAAACTACGAGCAATAAGGGGTAGCTTCAGGTGTATAATGTGCAAGAAGCACAATACGCCTGCTGTAAGAGCTGCAGATGCCTGCCTGTGTTCCACAACAGGAAATCACAGCAATAAGGGCTAGCTTCAGGTGTATATTTTGCAAGAAGCACAATACGCCTGCTGTAAGTGCTGCAGATGCCTGCCTGTGTTACACAACAGGAAATCACAGCAATAAGGGCTAGCTTCAGGTGTATATTTTGCAAGAAGCACACTACGCCTGCTGTAAGTGCTGCAGATGCCTGTTAGTGTAACACAAAAGAAAAAAAACTACGAGCAATAAGGGGTAGCTTCAGGTGTATAATGTGCAGGAGGCACACTACGCCTGCTGTAAGTGCTGCAGATGCCTGCCTGTGTTACTCAACAGGAAATCACAGCAATAAGGGCTAGCTTCAGGTGTATATTTTGCAAGAAGCACAATCTGCCTGTTGTAAGTGCTGCAGATGCCTGCCTGTGTTACACAACAGGAAATCACAGCAATAAGGGCTAGCTTCAGGTGTATATTTTGCAAGAAGCACAATACGCCTTCTGTAAGTGCTGCAGATGCCTACCTGTGTTACACAACAGGAAATCACAGCAATAAGGGCTAGCTTCAGGTGTATATTTTGCAAGAAGCACACTACGCCTGCTGTAAGTGCTGCAGATGCCTGTTAGTGTAACACAAAAGAAAAAAACTACGAGCAATAAGGGGTAGCTTCAGGTGTATAATGTGCAGGAGGCACACTACGTCTGCTGTAAGTGCTGCAGATGCCTGCCTGTGTTACTCAACAGGAAATCACAGCAATAAGGGCTAGCTTTAGGTGTACATTTTGCAAGAAGCACAATACGCCTGCTGTAAGTGCTGCAGATGCCTGCCTGTGTTACTCAACAGGAAATCATAGCAATAAGGGCTAGCTTCAGGTGTATATTTTGCAAGAAGCACAATACGCCTGCTGTAAGTGCTGCAGATTTCTGCCTGTGTTACTCAACAGGAAACCACAGCAATAAGGGCTAGCTTCAGGTGTATATTTTGTAAGAAGCACAACACGCCCGCTGTAAGTGCTTCAGATGCCTGCCTGTGTAACACAACAGGAAATCACAGCAATAAGGGCTAGCTTCAGGTGTACATTTTGCAAGAAGCACAATACGCCTGCTGTAAGTGCTGCAGATGCCTGCCTGTGTTACTCAACAGGAAATCACAGCAATAAGGGCTAGCTTCAGGTGTATATTTTGCAAGAAGCACAATACGCCTGCTGTAAGTGCTGCAGATGCCTGTTAGTGTAACACAAAAGAAAAAAAACTACGAGCAATAAGGGGTAGCTTCAGGTGTATAATGTGCAAGAAGCACAATACGCCTGCTGTAAGAGCTGCAGATGCCTGCCTGTGTTACACAACAGGAAATCACAGCAATAAGGGCTAGCTTCAGGTGTATATTTTGCAAGAAGCACAATACGCCTGCTGTAAGTGCTGCAGATGCCTGCCTGTGTTACACAACAGGAAATCACAGCAATAAGGGCTAGCTTCAGATGTATATTTTGCAAGAAGCACACTACGCCTGCTGTAAGTGCTGCAGATGCCTGTTAGTGTAACACAAAAGAAAAAAAACTATGAGCAATAAGGGGTAGCTTCAGGTGTATAATGTGCAGGAGGCACACTACGCCTGCTGTAAGTGCTGCAGATGCCTGCCTGTGTTACTCAACAGGAAATCACAGCAATAAGGGCTAGCTTCAGGTGTATATTTTGCAAGAAGCACAATACGCCTGTTGTAAGTGCTGCAGATGCCTACCTGTGTTACACAACAGGAAATCACAGCAATAAGGGCTAGCTTCAGGTGTATATTTTGCAAGAAGCACACTACGCCTGCTGTAAGTGCTGCAGATGCCTGTTAGTGTAACACAAAAGAAAAAAACTACGAGCAATAAGGGGTAGCTTCAGGTGTATAATGTGCAGGAGGCACACTACGTCTGCTGTAAGTGCTGCAGATGCCTGCCTGTGTTACTCAACAGGAAATCACAGCAATAAGGGCTAGCTTCAGGTGTACATTTTGCAAGAAGCACAATACGCCTGCTGTAAGTGCTGCAGATGCCTGCCTGTGTTACTCAACAGGAAATCACAGCAATAAGGGCTAGCTTCAGGTGTATATTTTGCAAGAAGCACAATACGCCTGCTGTAAGTGCTGCAGATTTCTGCCTGTGTTACTCAACAGGAAACCACAGCAATAAGGGCTAGCTTCAGGTGTATATTTTGTAAGAAGCACAACACGCCCGCTGTAAGTGCTTCAGATGCCTGCCTGTGTAACACAACAGGAAATCACAGCAATAAGGGCTAGCTTCAGGTGTACATTTTGCAAGAAGCACAATACGCCTGCTGTAAGTGCTGCAGATGCCTGCCTGTGTTACTCAACAGGAAATCACAGCAATAAGGGCTAGCTTCAGGTGTATATTTTGCAAGAAGCACAATACGCCTGCTATAAGTGCTGCAGATGCCTGCCTGTGTTACACAACAGGAAATCACAGCAATAAGGGCTAGCTTCAGGTGTATATTTTGCAAGAAGCACACTACGCCTGCTGTAAGTGCTGCAGATGCCTGTTAGTGTAACACAAAAGAAAAAAAACTACGAGCAATAAGGGGTAGCTTCAGGTGTATAATGTGCAGGAGGCACACTACACCTGCTGTAAGTGCTGCAGATGCCTGCCTGTGTTACTCAACAGGAAATCACAGCAATAAGGGCTAGCTTCAGGTGTATATTTTGCAAGAAGCACAATACACCTGTTGTAAGTGCTGCAGATTTCTGCCTGTGTTACTCAACAGGAAATCACAGCAATAAGGGGTAGCTTCAGGTGTATATTTTGCAAGAAGCACAATACGCCTGCTGTAAGTGCTGCAGATGCCTGCCTGTGTTACACAACAGGAAATCACAGCAATAAGGGCTAGCTTCAGGTGTATATTTTGCAAGAAGCACACTACGCCTGCTGTAAGTGCTGCACATGCCTGTTAGTGTAACACAAAAGAAAAAAAACTACGAGCAATAAGGGGTAGCTTCAGGTGTATAATGTGCAGGAGGCACACTACGCCTGCTGTAAGTGCTGCAGATGCCTGCCTGTGTTACACAACAGGAAATCACAGCAATAAGGGCTAGCTTCAGGTGTATATTTGGAAAGAAGCACAATACGCCTGCTGTAAGTGCTGCAGATGCCTGCCTGTGTTACACAACAGGAAATCACAGCAATAAGGGCTAGCTTCAGGTGTATATTTTGCAAGAAGCACACTACGCCTGCTGTAAGTGCTGCAGATGCCTGTTAGTGTAACACAAAAGAAAAAAAACTACGAGCAATAAGGGGTAGCTTCAGGTGTATAATGTGCAGGAGGCACACTACGCCTGCTGTAAGTGCTGCAGATGCCTGCCTGTGTTACTCAACAGGAAATCACAGCAATAAGGGCTAGCTTCAGGTGTATATTTTGCAAGAAGCACAATACGCCTGTTGTAAGTGCTGCAGATGCCTGCCTGTGTTACACAACAGGAAATCACAGCAATAAGGGCTAGCTTCAGGTGTATATTTTGCAAGAAGCACAATACGCCTTCTGTAAGTGCTGCAGATGCCTACCTGTGTTACACAACAGGAAATCACAGCAATAAGGGCTAGCTTCAGGTGTATATTTTGCAAGAAGCACACTACGCCTGCTGTAAGTGCTGCAGATGCCTGTTAGTGTAACACAAAAGAAAAAAACTACGAGCAATAAGGGGTAGCTTCAGGTGTATAATGTGCAGGAGAAACACTACGTCTGCTGTAAGTGCTGCAGATGCCTGCCTGTGTTACTCAACAGGAAATCACAGCAATAAGGGCTAGCTTCAGGTGTACATTTTGCAAGAAGCACAATACGCCTGCTGTAAGTGCTGCAGATGCCTGCCTGTGTTACTCAACAGGAAATCACAGCAATAAGGGCTAGCTTCAGGTGTATATTTTGCAAGAAGCACAATACGCCTGCTGTAAGTGCTGCAGATTTCTGCCTGTGTTACTCAACAGGAAACCACAGCAATAAGGGCTAGCTTCAGGTGTATATTTTGTAAGAAGCACAACACGCCCGCTGTAAGTGCTTCAGATGCCTGCCTGTGTAACACAACAGGAAATCACAGCAATAAGGGCTAGCTTCAGGTGTACATTTTGCAAGAAGCACAATACGCCTGCTGTAAGTGCTGCAGATGCCTGCCTGTGTTACTCAACAGGAAATCACAGCAATAAGGGCTAGCTTCAGGTGTATATTTTGCAAGAAGCACAATACGCCTGCTATAAGTGCTGCAGATGCCTGCCTGTGTTACACAACAGGAAATCACAGCAATAAGGGCTAGCTTCAGGTGTATATTTTGCAAGAAGCACACTACGCCTGCTGTAAGTGCTGCACATGCCTGTTAGTGTAACACAAAAGAAAAAAAACTACGAGCAATAAGGGGTAGCTTCAGGTGTATAATGTGCAGGAGGCACACTACGCCTGCTGTAAGTGCTGCAGATGCCTGCCTGTGTTACACAACAGGAAATCACAGCAATAAGGGCTAGCTTCAGGTGTATATTTTGCAAGAAGCACAATACGCCTGCTGTAAGTGCTGCAGATGCCTGCCTGTGTTACACAACAGGAAATCACAGCAATAAGGGCTAGCTTCAGGTGTATATTTTGCAAGAAGCACACTACGCCTGCTGTAAGTGCTGCAGATGCCTGTTAGTGTAACACAAAAGAAAAAAAACTACGAGCAATAAGGGGTAGCTTCAGGTGTATAATGTGCAGGAGGCACACTACGCCTGCTGTAAGTGCTGCAGATGCCTGCCTGTGTTACTCAACAGGAAATCACAGCAATAAGGGCTAGCTTCAGGTGTATATTTTGCAAGAAGCACAATACGCCTGTTGTAAGTGCTGCAGATGCCTGCCTGTGTTACACAACAGGAAATCACAGCAATAAGGGCTAGCTTCAGGTGTATATTTTGCAAGAAGCACAATACGCCTTCTGTAAGTGCTGCAGATGCCTACCTGTGTTACACAACAGGAAATCACAGCAATAAGGGCTAGCTTCAGGTGTATATTTTGCAAGAAGCACACTACGCCTGCTGTAAGTGCTGCAGATGCCTGTTAGTGTAACACAAAAGAAAAAAACTACGAGCAATAAGGGGTAGCTTCAGGTGTATAATGTGCAGGAGGCACACTACGTCTGCTGTAAGTGCTGCAGATGCCTGCCTGTGTTACTCAACAGGAAATCACAGCAATAAGGGCTAGCTTCAGGTGTACATTTTGCAAGAAGCACAATACGCCTGCTGTAAGTGCTGCAGATGCCTGCCTGTGTTACTCAACAGGAAATCACAGCAATAAGGGCTAGCTTCAGGTGTATATTTTGCAAGAAGCACAATACGCCTGCTGTAAGTGCTGCAGATTTCTGCCTGTGTTACTCAACAGGAAACCACAGCAATAAGGGCTAGCTTCAGGTGTATATTTTGTAAGAAGCACAACACGCCCGCTGTAAGTGCTTCAGATGCCTGCCTGTGTAACACAACAGGAAATCACAGCAATAAGGGCTAGCTTCAGGTGTACATTTTGCAAGAAGCACAATACGCCTGCTGTAAGTGCTGCAGATGCCTGCCTGTGTTACTCAACAGGAAATCACAGCAATAAGGGCTAGCTTCAGGTGTATATTTTGCAAGAAGGACAATACGCCTGCTATAAGTGCTGCAGATGCCTGCCTGTGTTACACAACAGGAAATCACAGCAATAAGGGCTAGCTTCAGGTGTATATTTTGCAAGAAGCACACTACGCCTGCTGTAAGTGCTGCAGATGCCTGTTAGTGTAACACAAAAGATAAAAAACTACGAGCAATAAGGGGTAGCTTCAGGTGTATAATGTGCAGGAGGCACACTACACCTGCTGTAAGTGCTGCAGATGCCTGCCTGTGTTACTCAACAGGAAATCACAGCAATAAGGGCTAGCTTCAGGTGTATATTTTGCAAGAAGCACAATACGCCTGTTGTAAGTGCTGCAGATTTCTGCCTGTGTTACTCAACAGGAAATCACAGCAATAAGGGGTAGCTTCAGGTGTATATTTTGCAAGAAGCACAATACGCCTGCTGTAAGTGCTGCAGATGCCTGACTGTGTTACTCAACAGGAAATCACAGCAATAAGGGCTAGCTTCAGGTGTATATTTTGCAAGAAGCACAATACGCCTGCTGTAAGTGCTGCAGATGCCTGCCTGTGTTACACAACAGGAAATCACAGCAATAAGGGCTAGCTTCAGGTGTATATTTTGCAAGAAGCACACTACGCCTGCTGTAAGTGCTGCACATGCCTGTTAGTGTAACACAAAAGAAAAAACCTACGAGCAATAAGGGGTAGCTTCAGGTGTATAATGTGCAGGAGGCACACTACGCCTGCTGTAAGTGCTGCAGATGCCTGCCTGTGTTACTCAACAGGAAATCACAGCAATAAGAGCTAGCTTCAGGTGTATATTTTGCAAGAAGCACAATACGCCTGCTGTAAGTGCTGCAGATGCCTGTTAGTGGAACACAAAAGAAAAAAAACTATGAGCAATAAGGGGTAGCTTCAGGTGTATAAATGTGCAGGAGGCACACTACGCCTGCTGTAAGTGCTGCAGATGCCTGCCTGTGTTACTCAACAGGAAATCACAGCAATAAGGGCTAGCTTCAGGTGTATATTTTGTAAGAAGCACAATACGCCCGCTGTAAGTGCTTCAGATGCCTGCCTGTGTAACACAACAGGAAATCACAGCAATAAGGGCTAGCTTCAGGTGTATATTTTGCAAGAAGCACAATACGCCTGCTGTAAGTGCTGCAGATGCCTGCCTGTGTTACTCAACAGGAAATCACAGCAATAAGGGCTAGCTTCAGGTGTATATTTTGCAAGAAGCACAATACACCTGCTGTAAGTGCTGCAGATGCCTGCCTGTGTTACTCAACAGGAAATCACAGCAATAAGGGCTAGGTTCAGGTGTATATTTTGCAAGAAGCACAATACGCCTGCTGTAAGTGCTGCAGATGCCTGCCTGTGTTACACAACAGGAAATCACAGTAATAAGGGCTAGCTTCAGGTGTATATTTTGCAAGAAGCACAATACACCTGCTGTAAGTGCTGCAGATGCCTGACTGTGTTACTCAACAGGAAATCACAGCAATAAGGGCTAGCTTCAGGTGTATATTTTGCAAGAAGCACAATACGCCTGCTGTAAGTGCTGCAGATGCCTGCCTGTGTTACACAACAGGAAATCACAGCAATAAGGGCTAGCTTCAGGTGTATATTTTGCAAGAAGCACACTACGCCTGCTGTAAGTGCTGCAGATGCCTGTTAGTGTAACACAAAAGAAAAAAAACTACGAGCAATAAGGTGTAGCTTCAGGTGTATAATGTGCAGGAGGCACACTACGCCTGCTGTAAGTGCTGCAGATGCCTGCCTGTGTTACTCAACAGGAAATCACAGCAATAAGGGCTAGCTTCAGGTGTATATTTTGCAAGAAGCACAATACAATCGCTGTAAGTGCTGCAGATGCCTGCCAGTGTTACTCAACAGGAAATCACAGCAATAAGGGCTAGCTTCAGGTGTATATTTTTCAAGAAGCACAATACACCCACTGTAAGTGCTGCAGATGCCTGCCTGTGTTACTCAACAGGAAATCACAGCAATAAGGGCTAGCTTCAGGTGTATATTTTGCAAGAAGCACAATACGCCTGCTGTAAGTGCTGCAGATGCCTGCCTGTGTTACACAACAGGAAATCACAGCAATAAGGGCTAGCTTCAGGTGTATATTTTGCAAGAAGCACAATACGCCTTCTGTAAGTGCTGCAGATGCCTGCCTTTGTTACACAACAGGAAATCACAGCAATAAGGGCTAGCTTCAGGTGTATATTTTGCAAGAAGCACAATACGCCTGCTGTAAGTGCTGCAGATGCCTGCCTGTGTTACACAACAGGAAATCACAGCAATAAGGGCTAGCTTCAGGTGTATATTTTGCAAGAAGCACACTACGCCTGCTGTAAGTGCTGCAGAGGCCTGTTAGTGTAACACAAAAGAAAAAAAACTACGAGCAATAAGGGGTAGCTTCAGGTGTATAATGTGCAGGAGGCACACTACGTCTGCTGTAAGTGCTGCAGATGCCTGCCTGTGTTACTCAACAGGAAATCACAGCAATAAGGGCTAGCTTCAGGTGTATATTTTGCAAGAAGGACAATACGCCCGCTGTAAGTGCTGCAGATGCCTGCCTGTGTTACACAACAGGAAATCACAGCAATAAGGGCTAGCTTCAGGTGTATATTTTGCAAGAAGCACAATACGCCTGCTGTAAGTGCTGCAGATGCCTGCCTGTGTTACACAACAGGAAATCACAGCAATAAGGGCTAGCTTCAGGTGTATATTTTGCAAGAAGCACAATACGCCTGCTGTAAGTGCTGCAGATGCCTGACTGTGTTACTCAACAGGAAATCACAGCAATAAGGGCTAGCTTCAGGTGTATATTTTGCAAGAAGCACAATACGCCTGCTGTAAGTGCTGCAGATGCCTGCCTGTGTTACACAACAGGAAATCACAGCAATAAGGGCTAGCTTCAGGTGTATATTTTGCAAGAAGCACACTACGCCTGCAGTAAGTGCTGCACATGCCTGTTAGTGTAACACAAAAGAAAAAAACTACGAGCAATAAGGGGTAGCTTCAGGTGTATAATGTGCAGGAGGCACACTACGCCTGCTGTAAGTGCTGCAGATGCCTGCCTGTGTTACTCAACAGGAAATCACAGCAATAAGGGCTAGCTTCAGGTGTATATTTTGTAAGAAGCACAATACGCCCGTTGTAAGTGCTTCAGATGCCTGCCTGTGTAACACAACAGGAAAACACAGCAATAAGGGCTAGCTTCAGGTGTATATTTTGCAAGAAGCACAATACAATCGCTGTAAGTGCTGCAGATGCCTGCCAGTGTTACTCAACAGGAAATCACAGCAATAAGGGCTAGCTTCAGGTGTATATTTTTCAAGAAGCACAATACGCCTGCTGTAAGTGCTGCAGATGCCTGCCTGTGTTACTCAACAGGAAATCACAGCAATAAGGGCTAGCTTCAGGTGTATATTTTGCAAGAAGCACAATACGCCTGCTGTAAGTGCTGCAGATGCCTGCCTGTGTTACACAATAGGAAATCACAGCAATAAGGGCTAGCTTCAGGTGTATATTTTGCAAGAAGCACAATACGCCTTCTGTAAGTGCTGCAGATGCCTGCCTTTGTTACACAACAGGAAATCACAGCAATAAGGGCTAGCTTCAGGTGTATATTTTGCAAGAAGCACAATACGCCTGCTGTAAGTGCTGCAGATGCCTGCCTGTGTTACACAACAGGAAATCACAGCAATAAGGGCTAGCTTCAGGTGTATATTTTGCAAGAAGCACACTACGCCTGCTGTAAGTGCTGCAGAGGCCTGTTAGTGTAACACAAAAGAAAAAAAACTACGAGCAATAAGGGGTAGCTTCAGGTGTATAATGTGCAGGAGGCACACTACGTCTGCTGTAAGTGCTGCAGATGCCTGCCTGTGTTACTCAACAGGAAATCACAGCAATAAGGGCTAGGTTCAGGTGTATATTTTGCAAGAAGCACAATACGCCTGCTGTAAGTGCTGCAGATGCCTGCCTGTGTTACTCAACAGGAAATCACAGCAATAAGGGCTAGCTTCAGGTGTATATTTTGCAAGAAGGACAATACGCCCGCTGTAAGTGCTGCAGATGCCTGCCTGTGTTACACAACAGGAAATCACAGCAATAAGGGCTAGCTTCAGGTGTATATTTTGCAAGAAGCACAATACGCCTGCTGTAAGTGCTGCAGATGCCTGCCTGTGTTACACAACAGGAAATCACAGCAATAAGGGCTAGCTTCAGGTGTATATTTTGCAAGAAGCACACTACGCCTGCTGTAAGTGCTGCAGATGCCTGTTAGTGTAACACAAAAGAAAAAAAACTACGAGCAATAAGGGGTAGCTTCAGGTGTATAATGTGCAGGAGGCACACTACGCCTGCTGTAAGTTCTGCAGATGCCTGCCTGTGTTACTCAACAGGAAATCACAGCAATAAGGGCTAGCTTCAGGTGTATATTTTGCAAGAAGCACAATACGCCTGCTGTAAGTGCTGCAGATGCCTGCCTGTGTTACACAACAGGAAATCACAGCAATAAGGGCTAGCTTCAGGTGTATATTTTGCAAGAAGCACAATACGCCTTCTGTAAGTGCTGCAGATGCCTGCCTGTGTTACACAACAGGAAATCACAGCAATAAGGGCTAGCTTCAGGTGTATATTTTGCAAGAAGCACACTACGCCTGCTGTAAGTGCTGCAGATGCCTGTTAGTGTAACACAAAAGAAAAAAACTGCGAGCAATAAGGGGTAGCTTCAGGTGTATAATGTGCAGGAGGCACACTACGTCTGCTGTAAGTGCTGCAGATGCCTGCCTGTGTTACTCAACAGGAAATCACAGCAATAAGGGCTAGCTTCAGGTGTATATTTTGCAAGAAGCACAATACGCCTGCTGTAAGTGCTGCAGATGCCTGCCTGTGTAACACAACAGGAAATCACAGCAATAAGGGCAAGCTTCAGGTGTATATTTTGCAAGAAGCACAATACGCCTGCTGTAAGTGCTGCAGATGACTGCCTGTGTTACTCAACAGGAAATCACAGCAATAAGGGCTAGCTTCAGGTGTATATTTTGCAAGAAGCACAATACGCCTGCTGTAAGTGCTGCAGATGCCTGCCTGTGTTACTCAACAGGAAATCACAGCAATAAGGGCTAGCTTCAGGTGTATATTTTGCAAGAAGCACACTACGCCTGCTGTAAGTGCTGCAGATGCCTGTTAGTGTAACACAAAAGAAAAAAAACTACGAGCAATAAGGGGTAGCTTCAGGTGTATAATGTGCAGGAGGCACACTACGCCTGCTGTAAGTGCTGCAGATGCCTGCCTGTGTTACTCAACAGGAAATCACAGCAATAAGGGCTAGCTTCAGGTGTATATTTTGCAAGAAGCACACTACGCCTGCTGTAAGTGCTGCAGATGCCTGTTAGTGTAACACAAAAGAAAAAAAAACTACGAGCAATAAGGGGTAGCTTCAGGTGTATAATGTGCAGGAGGCACACTACGCCTGCTGTAAGTGCTGCAGATGCATGCCTGTGTTACTCAACAGGAAATCACAGCAATAAGGGCTAGCTTCAGGTGTATATTTTGCAAGAAGCACAATACGCCTGCTGTAAGTGCTGCAGATGCCTGTTAGTGTAACACAAAAGAAAAAAAACTATGAGCAATAAGGGGTAGCTTCAGGTGTATAATGTGCAGGAGGCACACTACGCCTGCTGTAAGTGCTGCAGATGCCTGCCTGTGTTACACAACAGGAAATCACAGCAATAAGGGCTAGCTTCAGGTGTATATTTTGCAAGAAGCACACTACGCCTGCAGTAAGTGCTGCACATGCCTGTTAGTGTAACACAAAAGAAAAAAACTACGAGCAATAAGGGGTAGCTTCAGGTGTATAATGTGCAGGAGGCACACTACGCCTGCTGTAAGTGCTGCAGATGCCTGCCTGTGTTACTCAACAGGAAATCACAGCAATAAGGGCTAGCTTCAGGTGTATATTTTGTAAGAAGCACAATACGCCCGTTGTAAGTGCTTCAGATGCCTGCCTGTGTAACACAACAGGAAAACACAGCAATAAGGGCTAGCTTCAGGTGTATATTTTGCAAGAAGCACAATACAATCGCTGTAAGTGCTGCAGATGCCTGCCAGTGTTACTCAACAGGAAATCACAGCAATAAGGGCTAGCTTCAGGTGTATATTTTTCAAGAAGCACAATACGCCTGCTGTAAGTGCTGCAGATGCCTGCCTGTGTTACTCAACAGGAAATCACAGCAATAAGGGCTAGCTTCAGGTGTATATTTTGCAAGAAGCACAATACGCCTGCTGTAAGTGCTGCAGATGCCTGCCTGTGTTACACAATAGGAAATCACAGCAATAAGGGCTAGCTTCAGGTGTATATTTTGCAAGAAGCACAATACGCCTTCAGTAAGTGCTGCAGATGCCTGCCTTTGTTACACAACAGGAAATCACAGCAATATGGGCTAGCTTCAGGTGTATATTTTGCAAGAAGCACAATACGCCTGCTGTAAGTGCTGCAGATGCCTGCCTGTGTTACACAACAGGAAATCACAGCAATAAGGGCTAGCTTCAGGTGTATATTTTGCAAGAAGCACACTACGCCTGCTGTAAGTGCTGCAGAGGCCTGTTAGTGTAACACAAAAGAAAAAAAACTACGAGCAATAAGGGGTAGCTTTAGGTGTATAATGTGCAGGAGGCACACTACGTCTGCTGTAAGTGCTGCAGATGCCTGCCTGTGTTACTCAACAGGAAATCACAGCAATAAGGGCTAGGTTCAGGTGTATATTTTGCAAGAAGCACAATACGCCTGCTGTAAGTGCTGCAGATGCCTGCCTGTGTTACTCAACAGGAAATCACAGCAATAAGGGCTAGCTTCAGGTGTATATTTTGCAAGAAGGACAATACGCCCGCTGTAAGTGCTGCAGATGCCTGCCTGTGTTACACAACAGGAAATCACAGCAATAAGGGCTAGCTTCAGGTGTATATTTTGCAAGAAGCACAATACGCCTGCTGTAAGTGCTGCAGATGCCTGCCTGTGTTACACAACAGGAAATCACAGCAATAAGGGCTAGCTTCAGGTGTATATTTTGCAAGAAGCACACTACGCCTGCTGTAAGTGCTGCAGATGCCTGTTAGTGTAACACAAAAGAAAAAAAACTACGAGCAATAAGGGGTAGCTTCAGGTGTATAATGTGCAGGAGGCACACTACGCCTGCTGTAAGTTCTGCAGATGCCTGCCTGTGTTACTCAACAGGAAATCACAGCAATAAGGGCTAGCTTCAGGTGTATATTTTGCAAGAAGCACAATACGCCTGCTGTAAGTGCTGCAGATGCCTGCCTGTGTTACACAACAGGAAATCACAGCAATAAGGGCTAGCTTCAGGTGTATATTTTGCAAGAAGCACAATACGCCTTCTGTAAGTGCTGCAGATGCCTGCCAGTGTTATACAACAGGAAATCACAGCAATAAGGGCTAGCTTCAGGTGTATATTTTGCAAGAAGCACACTACGCCTGCTGTAAGTGCTGCAGATGCCTGTTAGTGTAACACAAAAGAAAAAAACTGCGAGCAATAAGGGGTAGCTTCAGGTGTATAATGTGCAGGAGGCACACTACGTCTGCTGTAAGTGCTGCAGATGCCTGCCTGTGTTACTCAACAGGAAATCACAGCAATAAGGGCTAGCTTCAGGTGTATATTTTGCAAGAAGCACAATACGCCTGCTGTAAGTGCTGCAGATGCCTGCCTGTGTAACACAACAGGAAATCACAGCAATAAGGGCAAGCTTCAGGTGTATATTTTGCAAGAAGCACAATACGCCTGCTGTAAGTGCTGCAGATGCCTGCCTGTGTTACTCAACAGGAAATCACAGCAATAAGGGCTAGCTTCAGGTGTATATTTTGCAAGAAGCACAATACGCCTGCTGTAAGTGCTGCAGATGCCTGCCTGTGTTACTCAACAGGAAATCACAGCAATAAGGGCTAGCTTCAGGTGTATATTTTTCAAGAAGCACACTACGCCTGCTGTAAGTGCTGCAGATGCCTGTTAGTGTAACACAAAAGAAAAAAAACTACGAGCAATAAGGGGTAGCTTCAGGTGTATAATGTGCAGGAGGCACACTACGCCTGCTGTAAGTGCTGCAGATGCCTGCCTGTGTTACTCAACAGGAAATCACAGCAATAAGGGCTAGCTTCAGGTGTATATTTTGCAAGAAGCACACTACGCCTGCTGTAAGTGCTGCAGATGCCTGTTAGTGTAACACAAAAGAAAAAAAAACTACGAGCAATAAGGGGTAGCTTCAGGTGTATAATGTGCAGGAGGCACACTACGCCTGCTGTAAGTGCTGCAGATGCATGCCTGTGTTACTCAACAGGAAATCACAGCAATAAGGGCTAGCTTCAGGTGTATATTTTGCAAGAAGCACAATACGCCTGCTGTAAGTGCTGCAGATGCCTGTTAGTGTAACACAAAAGAAAAAAAACTATGAGCAATAAGGGGTAGCTTCAGGTGTATAATGTGCAGGAGGCACACTACGCCTGCTGTAAGTGCTGCAGATGCCTGCCTGTGTTACTCAACAGGAAATCACAGCAATAAGGGCTAGCTTCAGGTGTATATTTTGCAAGAAGCACAATACAATCACTGTAAGTGCTGCAGATGCCTGCCAGTGTTACTCAACAGGAAATCACAGCAATAAGGGCTAGCTTCAGGTGTATATTTTTCAAGAAGCACAATACGCCCGCTGTAAGTGCTGCAGATGCCTGCCAGTGTTACTCATCAGGAAATCACAGCAATAAGGGCTAGCTTCAGGTGCATATTTTGCAAGAAGCACAATACGCCTGCTGTAAGTGCTGCAGATGCCTGCCTGTGTTACACAACAGGAAATCACAGCAATAAGGGCTAGCTTCAGGTGTATATTTTGCAAGAAGCACAATACGCCTTCTGTAAGTGCTGCAGATGCCTGCCTTTGTT
Organism: Rana muscosa; assembly: GCA_029206835.1. Classification (NCBI taxonomy): domain Eukaryota; kingdom Metazoa; phylum Chordata; class Amphibia; order Anura; family Ranidae; genus Rana; species Rana muscosa. The sequence continues at coordinate 365,068,343 of CM055117.1, forward strand.
ACACAACAGGAAATCACAGCAATAAGGGCTAGCTTCAGGTGTATATTTTGCAAGAAGCACAATATGCCTGCTGTAAGTGCTGCAGATGCCTGCCTGTGTTACACAACAGGAAATCACAGCAATAAGGGCTAGCTTCAGGTGTATATTTTGCAAGAAGCACACTACACCTGCTGTAAGTGCTGCAGAGGCCTGTTAGTGTAACACAAAAGAAAAAAAACTACGAGCAATAAGGGGTAGCTTCAGGTGTATATTTTGCAAGAAGCACAATATGCCTGCTGTAAGTGCTGCAGATGCCTGCCTGTGTTACACAACAGGAAATCACAGCAATAAGGGCTAGCTTCAGGTGTATATTTTGCAAGAAGCACAATACGCCCGCTGTAAGTGCTTCAGATGCCTGCCTGTGTAACACAACAGGAAATCACAGCAATAAGGGCTAGCTTCAGGTGTATATTTTGCAAGAAGCACAATACGCCTGCTGTAAGTGCTGCAGATGCCTGCCTGTGTTACTCAACAGGAAATCACAGCAATAAGGGCTAGCTTCAGGTGTATATTTTGCAAGAAGCACAATACGCCTGCTGTAAGTGCTGCAGATGCCTGCCTGTGTTACTCAACAGGAAATCACAGCAATAAGGGCTAGCTTCAGGTGTATATTTTGCAAAAAGCACACTACGCCTGCTGTAAGTGCTGCAGATGCCTGTTAGTGTAACACAAAAGAAAAAAAACGACGAGCAATAAGGGGTAGCTTCAGGTGTATAATGTGCAGGAGGCACACTACGCCTGCTGTAAGTGCTGCAGATGCCTGCCTGTGTTACTCAACAGGAAATCACAGCAATAAGGGCTAGCTTCAGGTGTATATTTTGCAAGAAGCACACTACGCCTGCTGTAAGTGCTGCAGATGCCTGTTAGTGTAACACAAAAGAAAAAAAAACTACGAGCAATAAGGGGTAGCTTCAGGTGTATAATGTGCAGGAGGCACACTACGCCTGCTGTAAGTGCTGCAGATGCATGCCTGTGTTACTCAACAGGAAATCACAGCAATAAGGGCTAGCTTCAGGTGTATATTTTGCAAGAAGCACAATACGCCTGCTGTAAGTGCTGCAGATGCCTGTTAGTGTAACACAAAAGAAAAAAAACTATGAGCAATAAGGGGTAGCTTCAGGTGTATAATGTGCAGGAGGCACACTACGCCTGCTGTAAGTGCTGCAGATGCCTGCCTGTGTTACTCAACAGGAAATCACAGCAATAAGGGCTAGCTTCAGGTGTATATTTTGCAAGAAGCACAATACAATCACTGTAAGTGCTGCAGATGCCTGCCAGTGTTACTCAACAGGAAATCACAGCAATAAGGGCTAGCTTCAGGTGTATATTTTTCAAGAAGCACAATACGCCCGCTGTAAGTGCTGCAGATGCCTGCCTGTGTTACTCAACAGGAAATCACAGCAATAAGGGCTAGCTTCAGGTGTATATTTTGCAAGAAGCACAATACGCCTGCTGTAAGTGCTGCAGATGCCTGCCTGTGTTACACAACAGGAAATCACAGCAATAAGGGCTAGCTTCAGGTGTATATTTTGCAAGAAGCACAATACGCCTTCTGTAAGTGCTGCAGATGCCTGCCTTTGTTACACAACAGGAAATCACAGCAATAAGGGCTAGCTTCAGGTGTATATTTTGCAAGAAGCACAATATGCCTGCTGTAAGTGCTGCAGATGCCTGCCTGTGTTACACAACAGGAAATCACAGCAATAAGGGCTAGCTTCAGGTGTATATTTTGCAAGAAGCACACTACGCCTGCTGTAAGTGCTGCAGAGGCCTGTTAGTGTAACACAAAAGAAAAAAAACTACGAGCAATAAGGGGTAGCTTCAGGTGTATAATGTGCAGGAGGCACACTACGTCTGCTGTAAGTGCTGCAGATGCCTGCCTGTGTTACTCAACAGGAAATCATAGCAATAAGGGCTAGCTTCAGGTGTATATTTTGCAAGAAGCACAATACGCCTGCTGTAAGTGCTGCAGATGCCTGCCTGTGTTACTCAACAGGAAATCACAGCAATAAGGGCTGGCTTCATGTGTATCTTTTGCAAGAAGCACAATACGCCTGCTGTAAGTGCTGCAGATGCCTGTTAGTGTAACACAAAAGAAAAAAAACTACGAGCAATAAGGGGTAGCTTCAGGTGTATAATGTGCAAGAAGCACAATACGCCTGCTGTAAGTGCTGCAGATGCCTGCCTGTGTTACACAACAGGAAATCACAGCAATAAGGGCTAGCTTCAGGTGTATATTTTGCAAGAAGCACAATACGCCTGCTGTAAGTGCTGCAGATGCCTGCCTGTGTTACACAACAGGAAATCACAGCAATAAGGGCTAGCTTCAGGTGTATATTTTGCAAGAAGCACAATACGCCTGCTGTAAGTGCTGCAGATGCCTGCCTGTGTTACACAACAGGAAATCACAGCAATAAGGGCTAGCTTCGGGTGTATATTTTGCAAGAAGCACACTACGCCTTCTGTAAGTGCTGCAGAGGCCTGTTAGTGTAACACAAAAGAAAAAAAAACTACGAGCAATAAGGGGTAGCTTCAGGTGTATAATGTGCAGGAGGCACACTACGTCTGCTGTAAGTGCTGCAGATGCCTGCCTGTGTTACTCAACAGGAAATCACAGCAATAAGGGCTAGCTTCAGGTGTATATTTTGCAAGAAGCACAATACGCCTGCTGTAAGTGCTGCAGATGCCTGCCTGTGTTACTCAACAGGAAATCACAGCAATAAGGGCTAGCTTCAGGTGTATATTTTGCAAGTAGCACACTACGCCTGCTGTAAGTGCTGCAGATGCCTGTTAGTGTAACACAAAAGAAAAAAAAACTACGAGCAATAAGGGGTAGCTTCAGGTGTATAATGTGCAGGAGGCACACTACGCCTGCTGTAAGTGCTGCAGATGCATGCCTGTGTTACTCAACAGGAAATCACAGCAATAAGGGCTACCTTCAGGTGTATATTTTGCAAGAAGCACAATACGCCTGCTGTAAGTGCTGCAGATGCCTGTTAGTGTAACACAAAAGAAAAAAAACTATGAGCAATAAGGGGTAGCTTCAGGTGTATAATGTGCAGGAGGCACACTACGCCTGCTGTAAGTGCTGCAGATGCCTGCCTGTGTTACTCAACAGGAAATCACAGCAATAAGGGCTAGCTTCAGGTGTATATTTTGCAAGAAGCACAATACAATCACTGTAAGTGCTGCAGATGCCTGCCAGTGTTACTCAAAAGGAAATCACAGCAATAAGGGCTAGCTTCAGGTGTATATTTTTCAAGAAGCACAATACGCCCGCTGTAAGTGCTGCAGATGCCTGCCTGTGTTACTCAACAGGAAATCACAGCAATAAGGGCTAGCTTCAGGTGTATATTTTGCAAGAAGCACAATACGCCTGCTGTAAGTGCTGCAGATGCCTGCCTGTGTTACACAACAGGAAATCACAGCAATAAGGGCTAGCTTCAGGTGTATATTTTGCAAGAAGCACAATACGCCTTCTGTAAGTGCTGCAGATGCCTGCCTTTGTTACACAACAGGAAATCACAGCAATAAGGGCTAGCTTCAGGTGTATATTTTGCAAGAAGCACAATATGCCTGCTGTAAGTGCTGCAGATGCCTGCCTGTGTTACACAACAGGAAATCACAGCAATAAGGGCTAGCTTCAGGTGTATATTTTGCAAGAAGCACACTACGCCTGCTGTAAGTGCTGCAGAGGCCTGTTAGTGTAACACAAAAGAAAAAAAACTACGAGCAATAAGGGGTAGCTTCAGGTGTATAATGTGCAGGAGGCACACTACGTCTGCTGTAAGTGCTGCAGATGCCTGCCTGTGTTACTCAACAGGAAATCATAGCAATAAGGGCTAGCTTCAGGTGTATATTTTGCAAGAAGCACAATACGCCTGCTGTAAGTGCTGCAGATGCCTGCCTGTGTTACTCAACAGGAAATCACAGCAATAAGGGCTGGCTTCATGTGTATCTTTTGCAAGAAGCACAATACGCCTGCTGTAAGTGCTGCAGATGCCTGTTAGTGTAACACAAAAGAAAAAAAACTACGAGCAATAAGGGGTAGCTTCAGGTGTATAATGTGCAAGAAGCACAATACGCCTGCTGTAAGTGCTGCAGATGCCTGCCTGTGTTACACAACAGGAAATCACAGCAATAAGGGCTAGCTTCAGGTGTATATTTTGCAAGAAGCACAATACGCCTGCTGTAAGTGCTGCAGATGCCTGCCTGTGTTACACAACAGGAAATCACAGCAATAAGGGCTAGCTTCAGGTGTATATTTTGCAAGAAGCACAATACGCCTGCTGTAAGTGCTGCAGATGCCTGCCTGTGTTACACAACAGGAAATCACAGCAATAAGGGCTAGCTTCGGGTGTATATTTTGCAAGAAGCACACTACGCCTTCTGTAAGTGCTGCAGAGGCCTGTTAGTGTAACACAAAAGAAAAAAAACTACGAGCAATAAGGGGTAGCTTCAGGTGTATAATGTGCAGGAGGCACACTACGTCTGCTGTAAGTGCTGCAGATGCCTGCCTGTGTTACTCAACAGGAAATCACAGCAATAAGGGCTAGCTTCAGGTGTATATTTTGCAAGAAGCACAATACGCCTGCTGTAAGTGCTGCAGATGCCTGCCTGTGTTACTCAACAGGAAATCACAGCAATAAGGGCTAGCTTCAGGTGTATATTTTGCAAGAAGCACACTACGCCTGCTGTAAGTGCTGCAGATGCCTGTTAGTGTAACACAAAAGAAAAAAAAACTACGAGCAATAAGGGGTAGCTTCAGGTGTATAATGTGCAGGAGGCACACTACGCCTGCTGTAAGTGCTGCAGATGCATGCCTGTGTTACTCAACAGGAAATCACAGCAATAAGGGCTACCTTCAGGTGTATATTTTGCAAGAAGCACAATACGCCTGCTGTAAGTGCTGCAGATGCCTGTTAGTGTAACACAAAAGAAAAAAAACTATGAGCAATAAGGGGTAGCTTCAGGTGTATAATGTGCAGGAGGCACACTACGCCTGCTGTAAGTGCTGCAGATGCCTGCCTGTGTTACTCAACAGGAAATCACAGCAATAAGGGCTAGCTTCAGGTGTATATTTTGCAAGAAGCACAATACAATCACTGTAAGTGCTGCAGATGCCTGCCAGTGTTACTCAACAGGAAATCACAGCAATAAGGGCTAGCTTCAGGTGTATATTTTTCAAGAAGCACAATACGCCCGCTGTAAGTGCTGCAGATGCCTGCCTGTGTTACTCAACAGGAAATCACAGCAATAAGGGCTAGCTTCAGGTGTATATTTTGCAAGAAGCACAATACGCCTGCTGTAAGTGCTGCAGATGCCTGCCTGTGTTACACAACAGGAAATCACAGCAATAAGGGCTAGCTTCAGGTGTATATTTTGCAAGAAGCACAATACGCCTTCTGTAAGTGCTGCAGATGCCTGCCTTTGTTACACAACAGGAAATCACAGCAATAAGGGCTAGCTTCAGGTGTATATTTTGCAAGAAGCACAATATGCCTGCTGTAAGTGCTGCAGATGCCTGCCTGTGTTACACAACAGGAAATCACAGCAATAAGGGCTAGCTTCAGGTGTATATTTTGCAAGAAGCACACTACGCCTGCTGTAAGTGCTGCAGAGGCCTGTTAGTGTAACACAAAAGAAAAAAAACTACGAGCAATAAGGGGTAGCTTCAGGTGTATAATGTGCAGGAGGCACACTACGTCTGCTGTAAGTGCTGCAGATGCCTGCCTGTGTTACTCAACAGGAAATCACAGCAATAAGGGCTAGCTTCAGGTGTATATTTTGCAAGAAGCACAATACGCCTGCTGTAAGTGCTGCAGATGCCTGCCTGTGTTACTCAACAGGAAATCACAGCAATAAGGGCTGGCTTCATGTGTATCTTTTGCAAGAAGCACAATACGCCTGCTGTAAGTGCTGCAGATGCCTGTTAGTGTAACACAAAAGAAAAAAAACTACGAGCAATAAGGGGTAGCTTCAGGTGTATAATGTGCAAGAAGCACAATACGCCTGCTGTAAGTGCTGCAGATGCCTGCCTGTGTTACACAACAGGAAATCACAGCAATAAGGGCTAGCTTCAGGTGTATATTTTGCAAGAAGCACAATACGCCTGCTGTAAGTGCTGCAGATGCCTGCCTGTGTTACACAACAGGAAATCACAGCAATAAGGGCTAGCTTCAGGTGTATATTTTGCAAGAAGCACAATACGCCTGCTGTAAGTGCTGCAGATGCCTGCCTGTGTTACACAACAGGAAATCACAGCAATAAGGGCTAGCTTCGGGTGTATATTTTGCAAGAAGCACACTACGCCTTCTGTAAGTGCTGCAGAGGCCTGTTAGTGTAACACAAAAGAAAAAAAACTACGAGCAATAAGGGGTAGCTTCAGGTGTATAATGTGCAGGAGGCACACTACGTCTGCTGTAAGTGCTGCAGATGCCTGCCTGTGTTACTCAACAGGAAATCACAGCAATAAGGGCTAGCTTCAGGTGTATATTTTGCAAGAAGCACAATACGCCTGCTGTAAGTGCTGCAGATGCCTGCCTGTGTTACTCAACAGGAAATCACAGCAATAAGGGCTGGCTTCATGTGTATCTTTTGCAAGAAGCACAATACGCCTGCTGTAAGTGCTGCAGATGCCTGTTAGTGTAACACAAAAGAAAAAAAACTACGAGCAATAAGGGGTAGCTTCAGGTGTATAATGTGCAAGAAGCACAATACGCCTGCTGTAAGTGCTGCAGATGCCTGCCTGTGTTACACAACAGGAAATCACAGCAATAAGGGCTAGCTTCAGGTGTATATTTTGCAAGAAGCACACTACGCCTGCTGTAAGTGCTGCAGAGGCCTGTTAGTGTAACACAAAAGAAAAAAAACTACGAGCAATAAGGGGTAGCTTCAGGTGTATAATGTGCAGGAGGCACACTACGTCTGCTGTAAGTGCTGCAGATGCCTGCCTGTGTTACTCAACAGGAAATCACAGCAATAAGGGCTAGCTTCAGGTGTATATTTTGCAAGAAGCACAATACGCCTGCTGTAAGTGCTGCAGATGCCTGCCTGTGTTACTCAACAGGAAATCACAGCAATAAGGGCTAGCTTCGGGTGTATATTTTGCAAGAAGCACACTACGCCTGCTGTAAGTGCTGCAGAGGCCTGTTAGTGTAACACAAAAGAAAAAAAACTACGAGCAATAAGGGGTAGCTTCAGGTGTATAATGTGCAAGAAGCACAATATGCCTGCTGTAAGTGCTGCAGATGCCTGCCTGTGTTACACAACAGGAAATCACAGCAATAAGGGCTAGCTTCAGGTGTATATTTTGCAAGAAGCACACTACGCCTGCTGTAAGTGCTGCAGAGGCCTGTTAGTGTAACACAAAAGAAAAAAAACTACGAGTAATAAGGGGTAGCTTCAGGTGTATAATGTGCAGGAGGCACACTACGTCTGCTGTAAGTGCTGCAGATGCCTGCCTGTGTTACTCAACAGGAAATCACAGCAATAAGGGCTAGCTTCAGGTGTATATTTTGCAAGAAGCACAATACGCCTGCTGTAAGTGCTGCAGATGCCTGCCTGTGTTACTCAACAGGAAATCACAGCAATAAGGGCTGGCTTCATGTGTATCTTTTGCAAGAAGCACAATACGCCTGCTGTAAGTGCTGCAGATGCCTGTTAGTGTAACACAAAAGAAAAAAAAATATGCGCAATAAGGGGTAGCTTCAGGTGTATAATGTGCAAGAAGCACAATACGCCTGCTGTAAGTGCTGCAGATGCCTGCCTGTGTTACACAACAGGAAATCACAGCAATAAGGGCTAGCTTCGGGTGTATATTTTGCAAGAAGCACACTACGCCTGCTGTAAGTGCTGCAGAGGCCTGTTAGTGTAACACAAAAGAAAAAAAACTACGAGCAATAAGGGGTAGCTTCAGGTGTATAATGTGCAGGAGGCACACTACGTCTGCTGTAAGTGCTGCAGATGCCTGCCTGTGTTACTCAACAGGAAATCACAGCAATAAGGGCTAGCTTACAATATGCCTGCTGTAAGTGCTGCAGATGCCTGCCTGTGTTACACAACAGGAAATCACAGCAATAAGGGCTAGCTTCAGGTGTATATTTTGCAAGAAGCACACTACGCCTGCTGTAAGTGGTGCAGATGCCTGCCTGTGTTACTCAACAGGAAATCACAGCAATAAGGGCTGGCTTCATGTGTATCTTTTGCAAGAAGCACAATACGCCTGCTGTAAGTGCTGCAGATGCCTGTCAGTGTAACACAAAAGAAAAAAAACTACGAGCAATAAGGGGTAGCTTCAGGTGTATAATGTGCAAGAAGCACAATACGCCTGCTGTAAGTGCTGCAGATGCCTGCCTGTGTTACACAACAGGAAATCACAGCAATAAGGGCTAGCTTCAGGTGTATATTTTGCAAGAAGCACAATACGCCTGCTGTAAGTGCTGCAGATGCCTGCCTGTGTTACACAACAGGAAATCACAGCAATAAGGGCTAGCTTCAGGTGTATATTTTGCAAGAAGCACAATACGCCTGCTGTAAGTGCTGCAGATGCCTGCCTGTGTTACACAACAGGAAATCACAGCAATAAGGGCTAGCTTCGGGTGTATATTTTGCAAGAAGCACACTACGCCTTCTGTAAGTGCTGCAGAGGCCTGTTAGTGTAACACAAAAGAAAAAAAACTACGAGCAATAAGGGGTAGCTTCAGGTGTATAATGTGCAGGAGGCACACTACGTCTGCTGTAAGTGCTGCAGATGCCTGCCTGTGTTACTCAACAGGAAATCACAGCAATAAGGGCTAGCTTCAGGTGTATATTTTGCAAGAAGCACAATACGCCTGCTGTAAGTGCTGCAGATGCCTGCCTGTGTTACTCAACAGGAAATCACAGCAATAAGGGCTAGCTTCAGGTGTATATTTTGCAAGAAGCACAATACAATCACTGTAAGTGCTGCAGATGCCTGCCAGTGTTACTCAACAGGAAATCACAGCAATAAGGGCTAGCTTCAGGTGTATATTTTTCAAGAAGCACAATACGCCCGCTGTAAGTGCTGCAGATGCCTGCCTGTGTTACTCAACAGGAAATCACAGCAATAAGGGCTAGCTTCAGGTGTATATTTTGCAAGAAGCACAATACGCCTTCTGTAAGTGCTGCAGATGCCTGCCTTTGTTACACAACAGGAAATCACAGCAATAAGGGCTAGCTTCAGGTGTATATTTTGCAAGAAGCACAATATGCCTGCTGTAAGTGCTGCAGATGCCTGCCTGTGTTACACAACAGGAAATCACAGCAATAAGGGCTAGCTTCAGGTGTATATTTTGCAAGAAGCACAATACGCCCGCTGTAAGTGCTTCAGATGCCTGCCTGTGTAACACAACAGGAAATCACAGCAATAAGGGCTAGCTTCAGGTGTATATTTTGCAAGAAGCACAATACGCCTGCTGTAAGTGCTGCAGATGCCTGCCTGTGTTACTCAACAGGAAATCACAGCAATAAGGGCTAGCTTCAGGTGTATATTTTGCAAGAAGCACAATACGCCTGCTGTAAGTGCTGCAGATGCCTGCCTGTGTTACTCAACAGGAAATCACATCAATAAGGGCTAGCTTCAGGTGTATATTTTGCAAGAAGCACACTACGCCTGCTGTAAGTGCTGCAGATGCCTGTTAGTGTAACACAAAAGAAAAAAAACGACGAGCAATAAGGGGTAGCTTCAGGTGTATAATGTGCAGGAGGCACACTACGCCTGCTGTAAGTGCTGCAGATGCCTGCCTGTGTTACTCAACAGGAAATCACAGCAATAAGGGCTAGCTTCAGGTGTATATTATGCAAGAAGCACACTACGCCTGCTGTAAGTGCTGCAGATGCCTGTTAGTGTAACACAAAAGAAAAAAAAACTACGAGCAATAAGGGGTAGCTTCAGGTGTATAATGTGCAGGAGGCACACTACGCCTGCTGTAAGTGCTGCAGATGCATGCCTGTGTTACTCAACAGGAAATCACAGCAATAAGGGCTAGCTTCAGGTGTATATTTTGCAAGAAGCACAATACGCCTGCTGTAAGTGCTGCAGATGCCTGTTAGTGTAACACAAAAGAAAAAAAACTATGAGCAATCAGGGGTAGCTTCAGGTGTATAATGTGCAGGAGGCACACTACGCCTGCTGTAAGTGCTGCAGATGCCTGCCTGTGTTACTCAACAGGAAATCACAGCAATAAGGGCTAGCTTCAGGTGTATATTTTGCAAGAAGCACAATACAATCACTGTAAGTGCTGCAGATGCCTGCCAGTGTTACTCAACAGGAAATCACAGCAATAAGGGCTAGCTTCAGGTGTATATTTTTCAAGAAGCACAATACGCCCGCTGTAAGTGCTGCAGATGCCTGCCTGTGTTACTCAACAGGAAATCACAGCAATAAGGGCTAGCTTCAGGTGTATATTTTGCAAGAAGCACAATACGCCTGCTGTAAGTGCTGCAGATGCCTGCCTGTGTTACACAACAGGAAATCACAGCAATAAGGGCTAGCTTCAGGTGTATATTTTGCAAGAAGCACAATACGCCTTCTGTAAGTGCTGCAGATGCCTGCCTTTGTTACACAATAGGAAATCACAGCAATAAGGGCTAGCTTCAGGTGTATATTTTGCAAGAAGCACAATATGCCTGCTGTAAGTGCTGCAGATGCCTGCCTGTGTTACACAACAGGAAATCACAGCAATAAGGGCTAGGTTCAGGTGTATATTTTGCAAGAAGCACACTACGCCTGCTGTAAGTGCTGCAGAGGCCTGTTAGTGTAACACAAAAGAAAAAAAACTACGAGCAATAAGGGGTAGCTTCAGGTGTATAATGTGCAGGAGGCACACTACATCTGCTGTAAGTGCTGCAGATGCCTGCCTATGTTACTCAACAGGAAATCACAGCAATAAGGGCTAGCTTCAGGTGTATATTTTGCAAGAAGCACAATACGCCTGCTGTAAGTGCTGCAGATGCCTGCCTGTCTTACTCAACAGGAAATCACAGCAATAAGGGCTGGCTTCATGTGTATCTTTTGCAAGAAGCACAATACGCCTGCTGTAAGTGCTGCAGATGCCTGTTAGTGTAACACAAAAGAAAAAAAACTACGAGCAATAAGGGGTAGCTTCAGGTGTATAATGTGCAAGAAGCACAATACGCCTGCTGTAAGTGCTGCAGATGCCTGCCTGTGTTACACAACAGGAAATCACAGCAATAAGGGCTAGCTTCAGGTGTATATTTTGCAAGAAGCACAATACGCCTGCTGTAAGTGCTGCAGATGCCTGCCTGTGTTACACAACAGGAAATCACAGCAATAAGGGCTAGCTTCAGGTGTATATTTTGCAAGAAGCACAATACGCCTGCTGTAAGTGCTGCAGATGCCTGCCTGTGTTACACAACAGGAAATCACAGCAATAAGGGCTAGCTTCGGGTGTATATTTTGCAAGAAGCACACTACGCCTTCTGTAAGTGCTGCAGAGGCCTGTTAGTGTAACACAAAAGAAAAAAAAACTACGAGCAATAAGGGGTAGCTTCAGGTGTATAATGTGCAGGAGGCACACTACGTCTGCTGTAAGTGCTGCAGATGCCTGCCTGTGTTACTCAACAGGAAATCACAGCAATAAGGGCTAGCTTCAGGTGTATATTTTGCAAGAAGCACAATACGCCTGCTGTAAGTGCTGCAGATGCCTGCCTGTGTTACTCAACAGGAAATCACAGCAATAAGGGCTAGCTTCAGGTGTATATTTTGCAAGAAGCACACTATGCCTGCTGTAAGTGCTGCAGATGCCTGTTAGTGTAACACAAAAGAAAAAAAAACTACGAGCAATAAGGGGTAGCTTCAGGTGTATAATGTGCAGGAGGCACACTACGCCTGCTGTAAGTGCTGCAGATGCATGCCTGTGTTACTCAACAGGAAATCACAGCAATAAGGGCTAGCTTCAGGTGTATATTTTGCAAGAAGCACAATACGCCTGCTGTAAGTGCTGCAGATGCCTGTTAGTGTAACACAAAAGAAAAAAACTATGAGCAATAAGGGGTAGCTTCAGGTGTATAATGTGCAGGAGGCACACTACGCCTGCTGTAAGTGCTGCAGATGCCTGCCTGTGTTACTCAACAGGAAATCACAGCTTTAAGGGCTAGCTTCAGGTGTATATTTTGCAAGAAGCACAATACAATCACTGTAAGTGCTGCAGATGCCTGCCAGTGTTACTCAACAGGAAATCACAGCAATAAGGGCTAGCTTCAGGTGTATATTTTTCAAGAAGCACAATACGCCCGCTGTAAGTGCTGCAGATGCCTGCCTGTGTTACTCAACAGGAAATCACAGCAATAAGGGCTAGCTTCAGGTGTATATTTTGCAAGAAGCACAATACGCCTGCTGTAAGTGCTGCAGATGCCTGCCTGTGTTACACAACAGGAAATCACAGCAATAAGGGCTAGCTTCAGGTGTATATTTTGCAAGAAGTACAATACGCCTTCTGTAAGTGCTGCAGATGCCTGCCTTTGTTACACAACAGGAAATCACAGCAATAAGGGCTAGCTTCAGGTGTATATTTTGCAAGAAGCACAATATGCCTGCTGTAAGTGCTGCAGATGCCTGCCTGTGTTACACAACAGGAAATCACAGCAATAAAGGCTAGCTTCAGGTGTATATTTTGCAAGAAGCACACTACGCCTGCTGTAAGTGTTGCAGAGGCCTGTTAGTGTAACACAAAAGAAAAAAAACTACGAGCAATAAGGGGTAGCTTCAGGTGTATAATGTGCAGGAGGCACACTACGTCTGCTGTAAGTGCTGCAGATGCCTGCCTGTGTTACTCAACAGGAAATCACAGCAATAAGGGCTAGCTTCAGGTGTATATTTTGCAAGAAGCACAATACGCCTGCTGTAAGTGCTGCAGATGCCTGCCTGTGTTACTCAACAGGAAATCACAGCAATAAGGGCTGGCTTCATGTGTATCTTTTGCAAGAAGCACAATACGCCTGCTGTAAGTGCTGCAGATGCCTGTTAGTGTAACACAAAAGAAAAAAAACTACGAGCAATAAGGGGTAGCTTCAGGTGTATAATGTGCAAGAAGCACAATACGCCTGTTGTAAGTGCTGCAGATGCCTGCCTGTGTTACACAACAGGAAATCACAGCAATAAGGGCTAGCTTCAGGTGTATATTTTGCAAGAAGCACAATACGCCTGCTGTAAGTGCTGCAGATGCCTGCCTGTGTTACACAACAGGAAATCACAGCAATAAGGGCTAGCTTCAGGTGTATATTTTGCAAGAAGCACAATACGCCTGCTGTAAGTGCTGCAGATGCCTGCCTGTGTTACACAACAGGAAATCACAGCAATAAGGGCTAGCTTCGGGTGTATATTTTGCAAGAAGCACACTACGCCTTCTGTAAGTGCTGCAGAGGCCTGTTAGTGTAACACAAAAGAAAAAAAACTACGAGCAATAAGGGGTAGCTTCAGGTGTATAATGTGCAGGAGGCACACTACGTCTGCTGTAAGTGCTGCAGATGCCTGCCTGTGTTACTCAACAGGAAATCACAGCAATAAGGGCTAGCTTCAGGTGTATATTTTGCAAGAAGCACAATACGCCTGCTGTAAGTGCTGCAGATGCCTGCCTGTGTTACTCAACAGGAAATCACAGCAATAAGGGCTGGCTTCATGTGTATCTTTTGCAAGAAGCACAATACGCCTGCTGTAAGTGCTGCAGATGCCTGTTAGTGTAACACAAAAGAAAAAAAACTACGAGCAATAAGGGGTAGCTTCAGGTGTATAATGTGCAAGAAGCACAATACGCCTGCTGTAAGTGCTGCAGATGCCTGCCTGTGTTACACAACAGGAAATCACAGCAATAAGGGCTAGCTTCAGGTGTATATTTTGCAAGAAGCACACTACGCCTGCTGTAAGTGCTGCAGAGGCCTGTTAGTGTGACACAAAAGAAAAAAAACTACGAGCAATAAGGGGTAGCTTCAGGTGTATAATGTGCAGGAGGCACACTACGTCTGCTGTAAGTGCTGCAGATGCCTGCCTGTGTTACTCAACAGGAAATCACAGCAATAAGGGCTAGCTTCAGGTGTATATTTTGCAAGAAGCACAATACGCCTGCTGTAAGTGCTGCAGATGCCTGCCTGTGTTACTCAACAGGAAATCACAGCAATAAGGGCTAGCTTCGGGTGTATATTTTGCAAGAAGCACACTACGCCTGCTGTAAGTGCTGCAGAGGCCTGTTAGTGTAACACAAAAGAAAAAAACTACGAGCAATAAGGGGTAGCTTCAGGTGTATAATGTGCAAGAAGCACAATACGCCTGCTGTAAGTGCTGCAAATGCCTGCCTGTGTTACACAACAGGAAATCACAGCAATAAGGGCTAGCTTCAGGTGTATATTTTGCAAGAAGCACACTATGCCTGCTGTAAGTGCTGCAGAGGCCTGTTAGTGTAACACAAAAGAAAAAAAACTACGAGTAATAAGGGGTAGCTTCAGGTGTATAATGTGCAGGAGGCACACTACGTCTGCTGTAAGTGCTGCAGATGCCTGCCTGTGTTACTCAACAGGAAATCACAGCAATAAGGGCTAGCTTCAGGTGTATATTTTGCAAGAAGCACAATACGCCTGCTGTAAGTGCTGCAGATGCCTGCCTGTGTTACTCAACAGGAAATCACAGCAATAAGGGCTGGCTTCATGTGTATCTTTTGCAAGAAGCACAATACGCCTGCTGTAAGTGCTGCAGATGCCTGTTAGTGTAACACAAAAGAAAAAAAACTACGAGCAATAAGGGGTAGCTTCAGGTGTATAATGTGCAAGAAGCACAATACGCCTGCTGTAAGTGCTGCAGATACCTGCCTGTGTTACACAACAGGAAATCACAGCAATAAGGGCTAGCTTCGGGTGTATATTTTGCAAGAAGCACACTACGCCTGCTGTAAGTGCTGCAGAGGCCTGTTAGTGTAACACAAAAGAAAAAAAACTACGAGCAATAAGGGGTAGCTTCAGGTGTATAATTTGCAGGAGGCACACTACGTCTGCTGTAAGTGCTGCAGATGCCTGCCTGTGTTACTCAACAGGAAATCACAGCAATAAGGGCTAGCTTACAATATGCCTGCTGTAAGTGCTGCAGATGCCTGCCTGTGTTACACAACAGGAAATCACAGCAATAAGGGCTAGCTTCAGGTGTATATTTTGCAAGAAGCACACTACGCCTGCTGTAAGTGGTGCAGATGCCTGCCTGTGTTACTCAACAGGAAATCACAGCAATAAGGGCTGGCTTCATGTGTATCTTTTGCAAGAAGCACAATACGCCTGCTGTAAGTGCTGCAGATGCCTGTCAGTGTAACACAAAAGAAAAAAAACTACGAGCAATAAGGGGTAGCTTCAGGTGTATAATGTGCAAGAAGCACAATACGCCTGCTGTAAGTGCTGCAGATGCCTGCCTGTGTTACACAACAGGAAATCACAGCAATAAGGGCTAGCTTCAGGTGTATATTTTGCAAGAAGCACAATACGCCTGCTGTAAGTGCTGCAGATGCCTGCCTGTGTTACACAACAGGAAATCACAGCAATAAGGGCTAGCTTCGGGTGTATATTTTGCAAGAAGCACACTACGCCTTCTGTAAGTGCTGCAGAGGCCTGTTAGTGTAACACAAAAGAAAAAAAACTACGAGCAATAAGGGGTAGCTTCAGGTGTATAATGTGCAGGAGGCACACTACGTCTGTTGTAAGTGCTGCAGATGCCTGCCTGTGTTACTCAACAGGAAATCACAGCAATAAGGGCTAGCTTCAGGTGTATAATGTGCAAGAAGCACAATACGCCTGCTGTAAGTGCTGCAGATGCCTGCCTGTGTTACACAACAGGAAATCACAGCAATAAGGGCTAGCTTCAGGTGTATATTTTGCAAGAAGCACACTACGCCTGCTGTAAGTGCTGCAGAGGCCTGTTAGTGTAACACAAAAGAAAAAAAACTACGAGCAATAAGGGGTAGCTTCAGGTGTATAATGTGCAGGAGGCACACTACGTCTGCTGTAAGTGCTGCAGATGCCTGCCTGTGTTACTCAACAGGAAATCACAGCAATAAGGGCTAGCTTCAGGTGTATATTTTGCAAGAAGCACAATACGCCTGATGTAAGTGCTGCAGATGCCTGCCTGTGTTACTCAACAGGAAATCACAGCAATAAGGGCTGGCTTCATGTGTATCTTTTGCAAGAAGCACAATACGCCTGCTGTAAGTGCTGCAGATGCCTGTTAGTGTAACACAAAAGAAAAAAAACTACGAGCAATAAGGGGTAGCTTCAGGTGTATAATGTGCAAGAAGCACAATACGCCTGCTGTAAGTGCTGCAGATGCCTGCCTGTGTTACACAACAGGAAATCACAGCAATAAGGGCTAGCTTCGGGTGTATATTTTGCAAGAAGCACACTACGCCTGCTGTCAGTGCTGCAGAGGCCTGTTAGTGTAACACAAAAGAAAAAAAACTACGAGCAATAAGGGGTAGCTTCAGGTGTATAATGTGCAGGAGGCACACTACGTCTGCTGTAAGTGCTGCAGATGCCTGCCTGTGTTACTCAACAGGAAATCACAGCAATAAGGGCTAGCTTCAGGTGTATATTTTGCAAGAAGCACAATACGCCTGCTGTAAGTGCTGCAGATGCCTGCCTGTGTTACTCAACAGGAAATCACAGCAATAAGGGCTGGCTTCATGTGTATCTGTTGCAAGAAGCACAATACGCATGCTGTAAGTGCTGCAGATGCCTGTTAGTGTAACACAAAAGAAAAAAAACTACGAGCAATAAGGGGTAGCTTCAGGTGTATAATGTGCAAGAAGCACAATACGCCTGCTGTAAGTGCTGCAGATGCCTGCCTGTGTTACACAACAGGAAATCACAGCAATAAGGGCTAGCTTCAGGTGTATATTTTGCAAGAAGCACAATACGCCTGCTGTAAGTGCTGCAGATGCCTGCCTGTGTTACACAACAGGAAATCACAGCAATAAGGGCTAGCTTCAGGTGTATATTTTGCAAGAAGCACAATACGCCTGCTGTAAGTGCTGCAGATGCCTGCCTGTGTTACACAACAGGAAATCACAGCAATAAGGGCTAGCTTCGGGTGTATATTTTGCAAGAAGCACACTACGCCTGCTGTAAGTGCTGCAGAGGCCTGTTAGTGTAACACAAAAGAAAAAAAACTACGAGCAATAAGGGGTAGCTTCAGGTGTATAATGTGCAGGAGGCACACTACGTCTGCTGTAAGTGCTGCAGATGCCTGCCTGTGTTACTCAACAGGAAATCACAGCAATAAGGGCTAGCTTCAGGTGTATATTTTGCAAGAAGCAAAATAAGCCTGCTGTAAGTGCTGCAGATGCCTGCCTGTGTTACTCAACAGGAAATCACAGCAATAAGGGCTGGCTTTATGTGTATCTTTTGCAAGAAGCACAATACGCCTGCTGTAAGTGCTGCAGATGCCTGTTAGTGTAACACAAAAGAAAAAAAACTACGAGCAATAAGGGGTAGCTTCAGGTGTATAATGTGCAAGAAGCACAATACGCCTGCTGTAAGTGCTGCAGATGCCTGCCTGTGTTACACAACAGGAAATCACAGCAATAAGGGCTAGCTTCAGGTGTATATTTTGCAAGAAGCACACTACGCCTGCTATAAGTGCTGCAGAGGCCTGTTAGTGTAACACAAAAGAAAAAAAACTACGAGCAATAAGGGGTAGCTTCAGGTGTATAATGTGCAGGAGGCACACTACGTCTGCTTTAAGTGCTGCAGATGCCTGCCTGTGTTACTCAACAGGAAATCACAGCAATAAGGGCTAGCTTCAGGTGTATATTTTGCAAGAAGCACAATACGCCTGCTGTAAGTGCTGCAGATGCCTGCCTGTGTTACTCAACAGGAAATCACAGCAATAAGGGCTGGCTTCATGTGTATCTTTTGCAAGAAGCACAATACGCCTGCTGTAAGTGCTGCAGATGCCTGTTAGTGTAACACAAAAGAAAAAAAACTACGATCAATAAGGGGTAGCTTCAGGTGTATAATGTGCAAGAAGCACAATACGCCTGCTGTAAGTGCTGCAGATACCTGCCTGTGTTACACAACAGGAAATCACAGCAATAAGGGCTAGCTTCAGGTGTATATTTTGCAAGAAGCACACTACGCCTGCTGTAAGTGCTGCAGAGGCCTGTTAGTGTAACACAAAAGAAAAAAAACTACGAGCAATAAGGGGTAGCTTCAGGTGTATAATGTGCAGGAGGCACACTACGTCTGCTTTAAGTGCTGCAGATGCCTGCCTGTGTTACACAACAGGAAATCACAGCAATAAGGGCTAGCTTCAGGTGTATATTTTGCAAGAAGCACAATACGCCTGCTGTAAGTGCTGCAGATGCCTGCCTGTGTTACACAACAGGAAATCACAGCAATAAGGGCTAGCTTCGGGTGTATATTTTGCAAGAAGCACACTACGCCTGCTGTAAGTGCTGCAGAGGCCTGTTAGTGTAACACAAAAGAAAAAAAACTACGAGCAATAAGGGGTAGCTTCAGGTGTATAATGTGCAGGAGGCACACTACGTCTGCTGTAAGTGCTGCAGATGCCTGCCTGTGTTACTCAACAGGAAATCACAGCAATAAGGGCTAGCTTCAGGTGTATATTTTGCAAGAAGCACAATACGCCTGCTGTAAGTGCTGCAGATGCCTGCCTGTGTTACTCAACAGGAAATCACAGCAATAAGGGCTGGCTTTATGTGTATCTTTTGCAAGAAGCACAATACGCCTGCTGTAAGTGCTGCAGATGCCTGTTAGTGTAACACAAAAGAAAAAAAACTACGAGCAATAAGGGGTAGCTTCAGGTGTATAATGTGCAAGAAGCACAATACGCCTGCTGTAAGTGCTGCAGATGCCTGCCTGTGTTACTCAACAGGAAATCACAGCAATAAGGGCTGGCTTCATGTGTATCTTTTGCAAGAAGCACAATACGCCTGCTGTAAGTGCTGCAGATGCCTGTTAGTGTAACACAAAAGAAAAAAAACTACGAGCAATAAGGGGTAGCTTCAGGTGTATAATGTGCAAGAAGCACAATACGCCTGCTGTAAGTGCTGCAGATACCTGCCTGTGTTACACAACAGGAAATCACAGCAATAAGGGCTAGCTTCAGGTGTATATTTTGCAAGAAGCACACTACGCCTGCTGTAAGTGCTGCAGAGGCCTGTTAGTGTAACACAAAAGAAAAAAAACTACGAGCAATAAGGGGTAGCTTCAGGTGTATAATGTGCAGGAGGCACACTACGTCTGCTTTAAGTGCTGCAGATGCCTGCCTGTGTTACACAACAGGAAATCACAGCAATAAGGGCTAGCTTCAGGTGTATATTTTGCAAGAAGCACAATACGCCTGCTGTAAGTGCTGCAGATGCCTGCCTGTGTTACACAACAGGAAATCACAGCAATAAGGGCTAGCTTCGGGTGTATATTTTGCAAGAAGCACACTACGCCTGCTGTAAGTGCTGCAGAGGCCTGTTAGTGTAACACAAAAGAAAAAAAACTACGAGCAATAAGGGGTAGCTTCAGGTGTATAATGTGCAGGAGGCACACTACGTCTGCTGTAAGTGCTGCAGATGCCTGCCTGTGTTACTCAACAGGAAATCACAGCAATAAGGGCTAGCTTCAGGTGTATATTTTGCAAGAAGCACAATACGCCTGCTGTAAGTGCTGCAGATGCCTGCCTGTGTTACTCAACAGGAAATCACAGCAATAAGGGCTGGCTTTATGTGTATCTTTTGCAAGAAGCACAATACGCCTGCTGTAAGTGCTGCAGATGCCTGTTAGTGTAACACAAAAGAAAAAAAACTACGAGCAATAAGGGGTAGCTTCAGGTGTATAATGTGCAAGAAGCACAATACGCCTGCTGTAAGTGCTGCAGATGCCTGCCTGTGTTACACAACAGGAAATCACAGCAATAAGGGCTAGCTTCAGGTGTATATTTTGCAAGAAGCACACTACGCCTGCTGTAAGTGCTGCAGAGGCCTGTTAGTGTAACACAAAAGAAAAAAAACTACGAGCAATAAGGGGTAGCTTCAGGTGTATAATGTGCAGGAGGCACACTACGTCTGCTTTAAGTGCTGCAGATGCCTGCCTGTGTTACTCAACAGGAAATCACAGCAATAAGGGCTAGCTTCAGGTGTATATTTTGCAAGAAGCACAATACGCCTGCTGTAAGTGCTGCAGATGCCTGCCTGTGTTACTCAACAGGAAATCACAGCAATAAGGGCTGGCTTCATGTGTATCTTTTGCAAGAAGCACAATACGCCTGCTGTAAGTGCTGCAGATGCCTGTTAGTGTAACACAAAAGAAAAAAAACTACGAGCAATAAGGGGTAGCTTCAGGTGTATAATGTGCAAGAAGCACAATACGCCTGCTGTAAGTGCTGCAGATACCTGCCTGTGTTACACAACAGGAAATCACAGCAATAAGGGCTAGCTTCAGGTGTATATTTTGCAAGAAGCACACTACGCCTGCTGTAAGTGCTGCAGAGGCCTGTTAGTGTAACACAAAAGAAAAAAAACTACGAGCAATAAGGGGTAGCTTCACGTGTATAATGTGCAGGAGGCACACTACGTCTGCTTTAAGTGCTGCAGATGCCTGCCTGTGTTACTCAACAGGAAATCACAGCAATAAGGGCTAGCTTCAGGTGTATATTTTGCAAGAAGCACAATACGCCTGCTGTAAGTGCTGCAGATGCCTGCCTGTGTTACTCAACAGGAAATCACAGCAATAAGGGCTGGCTTCATGTGTATCTTTTGCAAGAAGCACAATACGCCTGCTGTAAGTGCTGCAGATGCCTGTTAGTGTAACACAAAAGAAAAAAAACTACGAGCAATAAGGGGTAGCTTCAGGTGTATAATGTGCAAGAAGCACAATACGCCTGCTGTAAGTGCTGCAGATACCTGCCTGTGTTACACAACAGGAAATCACAGCAATAAGGGCTAGCTTCGGGTGTATATTTTGCAAGAAGCACACTACGCCTGCTGTAAGTGCTGCAGAGGCCTGTTAGTGTAACACAAAAGAAAAAAAACTACGAGCAATAAGGGGTAGCTTCAGGTGTATAATGTGCAGGAGGCACACTACGTCTGCTGTAAGTGCTGCAGATGCCTGCCTGTGTTACTCAACAGGAAATCACAGCAATAAGGGCTAGCTTCAGGTGTATATTTTGCAAGAAGCACAATACGCCTGCTGTAAGTGCTGCAGATGCCTGCCTGTGTTACTCAACAGGAAATCACAGCAATAAGGGCTGGCTTCATGTGTATCTTTTGCAAGAAGCACAATACGCCTGCTGTAAGTGCTGCAGATGCCTGTTAGTGTAACACAAAAGAAAAAAAACTACGAGCAATAAGGGGTAGCTTCAGGTGTATAATGTGCAAGAAGCACAATACGCCTGCTGTAAGTGCTGCAGATGCCTGCCTGTGTTACACAACAGGAAATCACAGCAATAAGGGCTAGCTTCAGGTGTATATTTTGCAAAAAGCTCAAAACGCCTGCTGTAAGTGCTGCAGATGCCTGCCTGTGTTACACAACAGGAAATCACAGCAATAAGGGCTAGCTTCGGGTGTATATTTTGCAAGAAGCACACTACGCCTGCTGTAAGTGCTGCAGAGGCCTGTTAGTGTAACACAAAAGAAAAAAAACTACGAGCAATAAGGGGTAGCTTCAGGTGTATAATGTGCAGGAGGCACACTACGTCTGCTGTAAGTGCTGCAGATGCCTGCCTGTGTTACTCAACAGGAAATCACAGCAATAAGGGCTAGCTTCAGGTGTATATTTTGCAAGAAGCACAATACGCCTGCTGTAAGTGCTGCAGATGCCTGCCTGTGTTACACAACAGGAAATCACAGCAATAAGGGCTAGCTTCAGGTGTATATTTTGCAAGAAGCACACTACGCCTGCTGTAAGTGCTGCAGAGGCCTGTTAGTGTAACACAAAAGAAAAAAAACTACGAGCAATAAGGGGTAGCTTCAGGTGTATAATGTGCAGGAGGCACACTACGTCTGCTGTAAGTGCTGCAGATGCCTGCCTGTGTTACTCAACAGGAAATCACAGCAATAAGGGCTAGCTTCAGGTGTATATTTTGCAAGAAGCACAATACGCCTGCTGTAAGTGCTGCAGATGCCTGCCTGTGTTACTCAACAGGAAATCACAGCAATAAGGGCTGGCTTCATGTGTATCTTTTGCAAGAAGCACAATACGCCTGCTGTAAGTGCTGCAGATGCCTGTTAGTGTAACACAAAAGAAAAAAAACTACGAGCAATAAGGGGTAGCTTCAGGTGTATAATGTGCAAGAAGCACAATACGCCTGCTGTAAGTGCTGCAGATGCCTGCCTGTGTTACACAACAGGAAATCACAGCAATAAGGGCTAGCTTCAGGTGTATATTTTGCAAGAAGCACAATACGCCTGCTGTAAGTGCTGCAGATGCCTGCCTGTGTTACACAACAGGAAATCACAGCAATAAGGGCTAGCTTCAGGTGTATATTTTGCAAGAAGCACAATACGCCTGCTGTAAGTGCTGCAGATGCCTGCCTGTGTTACACAACAGGAAATCACAGCAATAAGGGCTAGCTTCGGGTGTATATTTTGCAAGAAGCACACTACGCCTTCTGTAAGTGCTGCAGAGGCCTGTTAGTGTAACACAAAAGAAAAAAAACTACGAGCAATAAGGGGTAGCTTCAGGTGTATAATGTGCAGGAGGCACACTACGTCTGCTGTAAGTGCTGCAGATGCCTGCCTGTGTTACTCAACAGGAAATCACAGCAATAAGGGCTGGCTTCATGTGTATCTTTTGCAAGAAGCACAATACGCCTGCTGTAAGTGCTGCAGATGCCTGTTAGTGTAACACAAAATAAAAAAAACTACGAGCAATAAGGGGTAGCTTCAGGTGTATAATGTGCAAGAAGCACAATACGCCTGCTGTAAGTGCTGCAGATGCCTGCCTGTGTTACACAACAGGAAATCACAGCAATAAGGGCTAGCTTCAGGTGTATATTTTGCAAGAAGCACACTACGCCTGCTGTAAGTGCTGCAGAGGCCTGTTAGTGTAACACAAAAGAAAAAAAACTACGAGCAATAAGGGGTAGCTTCAGGTGTATAATGTGCAGGAGGCACACTACGTCTGCTGTAAGTGCTGCAGATGCCTGCCTGTGTTACTCAACAGGAAATCACAGCAATAAGGGCTAGCTTCAGGTGTATATTTTGCAAGAAGCACAATACGCCTGCTGTAAGTGCTGCAGATGCCTGCCTGTGTTACTCAACAGGAAATCACAGCAATAAGGGCTAGCTTCGGGTGTATATTTTGCAAGAAGCACACTACGCCTGCTGTAAGTGCTGCAGAGGCCTGTTAGTGTAACACAAAAGAAAAAAAACTACGAGCAATAAGGGGTAGCTTCAGGTGTATAATGTGCAAGAAGCACAATACGCCTGCTGTAAGTGCTGCAGATGCCTGCCTGTGTTACACAACAGGAAATCACAGCAATAAGGGCTAGCTTCAGGTGTATATTTTGCAAGAAGCACACTACGCCTGCTGTAAGTGGTGCAGATGCCTGCCTGTGTTACTCAACAGGAAATCACAGCAATAAGGGCTGGCTTCATGTGTATCTTTTGCAAGAAGCACAATACGCCTGCTGTAAGTGCTGCAGATGCCTGTCAGTGTAACACAAAAGAAAAAAAACTACGAGCAATAAGGGGTAGCTTCAGGTGTATAATGTGCAAGAAGCACAATACGCCTGCTGTAAGTGCTGCAGATGCCTGCCTGTGTTAAACAACAGGAAATCACAGCAATAAGGGCTAGCTTCAGGTGTATATTTTGCAAGAAGCACAATACGCCTGCTGTAAGTGCTGCAGATGCCTGCCTGTGTTACACAACAGGAAATCACAGCAATAAGGGCTAGCTTCAGGTGTATATTTTGCAAGAAGCACAATACGCCTGCTGTAAGTGCTGCAGATGCCTGCCTGTGTTACACAACAGGAAATCACAGCAATAAGGGCTAGCTTCGGGTGTATATTTTGCAAGAAGCACACTACGCCTTCTGTAAGTGCTGCAGAGGCCTGTTAGTGTAACACAAAAGAAAAAAAACTACGAGCAATAAGGGGTAGCTTCAGGTGTATAATGTGCAGGAGGCACACTACGTCTGCTGTAAGTGCTGCAGATGCCTGCCTGTGTTACTCAACAGGAAATCACAGCAATAAGGGCTAGCTTCAGGTGTATATTTTGCAAGAAGCACAATACGCCTGCTGTAAGTGCTGCAGATGCCTGCCTGTGTTACTCAACAGGAAATCACAGCAATAAGGGCTAGCTTCAGGTGTATATTTTGCAAGAAGCACAATACAATCACTGTAAGTGCTGCAGATGCCTGCCAGTGTTACTCAACAGGAAATCACAGCAATAAGGGCTAGCTTCAGGTGTATATTTTTCAAGAAGCACAATACGCCCGCTGTAAGTGCTGCAGATGCCTGCCTGTGTTACTCAACAGGAAATCACAGCAATAAGGGCTAGCTTCAGGTGTATATTTTGCAAGAAGCACAATACGCCTTCTGTAAGTGCTGCAGATGCCTGCCTTTGTTACACAACAGGAAATCACAGCAATAAGGGCTAGCTTCAGGTGTATATTTTGCAAGAAGCACAATATGCCTGCTGTAAGTGCTGCAGATGCCTGCCTGTGTTACACAACAGGAAATCACAGCAATAAGGGCTAGCTTACAATATGCCTGCTGTAAGTGCTGCAGATGCCTGCCTGTGTTACACAACAGGAAATCACAGCAATAAGGGCTAGCTTCAGGTGTATATTTTGCAAGAAGCACACTACGCCTGCTGTAAGTGGTGCAGATGCCTGCCTGTGTTACTCAACAGGAAATCACAGCAATAAGGGCTGGCTTCATGTGTATCTTTTGCAAGAAGCACAATACGCCTGCTGTAAGTGCTGCAGATGCCTGTCAGTGTAACACAAAAGAAAAAAAACTACGAGCAATAAGGGGTAGCTTCAGGTGTATAATGTGCAAGAAGCACAATACGCCTGCTGTAAGTGCTGCAGATGCCTGCCTGTGTTACACAACAGGAAATCACAGCAATAAGGGCTAGCTTCAGGTGTATATTTTGCAAGAAGCACAATACGCCTGCTGTAAGTGCTGCAGATGCCTGCCTGTGTTACACAACAGGAAATCACAGCAATAAGGGCTAGCTTCAGGTGTATATTTTGCAAGAAGCACAATACGCCTGCTGTAAGTGCTGCAGATGCCTGCCTGTGTTACACAACAGGAAATCACAGCAATAAGGGCTAGCTTCGGGTGTATATTTTGCAAGAAGCACACTACGCCTTCTGTAAGTGCTGCAGAGGCCTGTTAGTGTAACACAAAAGAAAAAAAACTACGAGCAATAAGGGGTAGCTTCAGGTGTATAATGTGCAGGAGGCACACTACGTCTGCTGTAAGTGCTGCAGATGCCTGCCTGTGTTACTCAACAGGAAATCACAGCAATAAGGGCTAGCTTCAGGTGTATATTTTGCAAGAAGCACAATACGCCTGCTGTAAGTGCTGCAGATGCCTGCCTGTGTTACTCAACAGGAAATCACAGCAATAAGGGCTAGCTTCAGGTGTATATTTTGCAAGAAGCACAATACAATCACTGTAAGTGCTGCAGATGCCTGCCAGTGTTACTCAACAGGAAATCACAGCAATAAGGGCTAGCTTCAGGTGTATATTTTTCAAGAAGCACAATACGCCCGCTGTAAGTGCTGCAGATGCCTGCCTGTGTTACTCAACAGGAAATCACAGCAATAAGGGCTAGCTTCAGGTGTATATTTTGCAAGAAGCACAATACGCCTTCTGTAAGTGCTGCAGATGCCTGCCTTTGTTACACAACAGGAAATCACAGCAATAAGGGCTAGCTTCAGGTGTATATTTTGCAAGAAGCACAATATGCCTGCTGTAAGTGCTGCAGATGCCTGCCTGTGTTACACAACAGGAAATCACAGCAATAAGGGCTAGCTTCAGGTGTATATTTTGCAAGAAGCACAATACGCCCGCTGTAAGTGCTTCAGATGCCTGCCTGTGTAACACAACAGGAAATCACAGCAATAAGGGCTAGCTTCAGGTGTATATTTTGCAAGAAGCACAATACGCCTGCTGTAAGTGCTGCAGATGCCTGCCTGTGTTACTCAACAGGAAATCACAGCAATAAGGGCTAGCTTCAGGTGTATATTTTGCAAGAAGCACAATACGCCTGCTGTAAGTGCTGCAGATGCCTGCCTGTGTTACTCAACAGGAAATCACAGCAATAAGGGCTAGCTTCAGGTGTATATTTTGCAAGAAGCACACTACGCCTGCTGTAAGTGCTGCAGATGCCTGTTAGTGTAACACAAAAGAAAAAAAACGACGAGCAATAAGGGGTAGCTTCAGGTGTATAATGTGCAGGAGGCACACTACGCCTGCTGTAAGTGCTGCAGATGCCTGCCTGTGTTACTCAACAGGAAATCACAGCAATAAGGGCTAGCTTCAGGTGTATATTATGCAAGAAGCACACTACGCCTGCTGTAAGTGCTGCAGATGCCTGTTAGTGTAACACAAAAGAAAAAAAAACTACGAGCAATAAGGGGTAGCTTCAGGTGTATAATGTGCAGGAGGCACACTACGCCTGCTGTAAGTGCTGCAGATGCATGCCTGTGTTACTCAACAGGAAATCACAGCAATAAGGGCTAGCTTCAGGTGTATATTTTGCAAGAAGCACAATACGCCTGCTGTAAGTGCTGCAGATGCCTGTTAGTGTAACACAAAAGAAAAAAAACTATGAGCAATAAGGGGTAGCTTCAGGTGTATAATGTGCAGGAGGCACACTACGCCTGCTGTAAGTGCTGCAGATGCCTGCCTGTGTTACTCAACAGGAAATCACAGCAATAAGGGCTAGCTTCAGGTGTATATTTTGCAAGAAGCACAATACAATCACTGTAAGTGCTGCAGATGCCTGCCAGTGTTACTCAACAGGAAATCACAGCAATAAGGGCTAGCTTCAGGTGTATATTTTTCAAGAAGCACAATACGCCCGCTGTAAGTGCTGCAGATGCCTGCCTGTGTTACTCAACAGGAAATCACAGCAATAAGGGCTAGCTTCAGGTGTATATTTTGCAAGAAGCACAATACGCCTGCTGTAAGTGCTGCAGATGCCTGCCTGTGTTACACAACAGGAAATCACAGCAATAAGGGCTAGCTTCAGGTGTATATTTTGCAAGAAGCACAATACGCCTTCTGTAAGTGCTGCAGATGCCTGCCTTTGTTACACAACAGGAAATCACAGCAATAAGGGCTAGCTTCAGGTGTATATTTTGCAAGAAGCACAATATGCCTGCTGTAAGTGCTGCAGATGCCTGCCTGTGTTACACAACAGGAAATCACAGCAATAAGGGCTAGCTTCAGGTGTATATTTTGCAAGAAGCACACTACGCCTGCTGTAAGTGCTGCAGAGGCCTGTTAGTGTAACACAAAAGAAAAAAAACTACGAGCAATAAGGGGTAGCTTCAGGTGTATAATGTGCAGGAGGCACACTACGTCTGCTGTAAGTGCTGCAGATGCCTGCCTGTGTTACTCAACAGGAAAACACAGCAATAAGGGCTAGCTTCAGGTGTATATTTTGCAAGAAGCACAATACGCCTGCTGTAAGTGCTGCAGATGCCTGCCTGTGTTACTCAACAGGAAATCACAGCAATAAGGGCTGGCTTCATGTGTATCTTTTGCAAGAAGCACAATACGCCTGCTGTAAGTGCTGCAGATGCCTGTTAGTGTAACACAAAAGAAAAAAACTACGAGCAATAAGGGGTAGCTTCAGGTGTATAATGTGCAAGAAGCACAATACGCCTGCTGTAAGTGCTGCAGATGCCTGCCTGTGTTACACAACAGGAAATCACAGCAATAAGGGCTAGCTTCAGGTGTATATTTTGCAAGAAGCACAATACGCCTGCTGTAAGTGCTGCAGATGCCTGCCTGTGTTACACAACAGGAAATCACAGCAATAAGGGCTAGCTTCAGGTGTATATTTTGCAAGAAGCACAATACGCCTGCTGTAAGTGCTGCAGATGCCTGCCTGTGTTACACAACAGGAAATCACAGCAATAAGGGCTAGCTTCGGGTGTATATTTTGCAAGAAGCACACTACGCCTTCTGTAAGTGCTGCAGAGGCCTGTTAGTGTAACACAAAAGAAAAAAAAACTACGAGCAATAAGGGGTAGCTTCAGGTGTATAATGTGCAGGAGGCACACTACGTCTGCTGTAAGTGCTGCAGATGCCTGCCTGTGTTACTCAACAGGAAATCACAGCAATAAGGGCTAGCTTCAGGTGTATATTTTGCAAGAAGCACAATACGCCTGCTGTAAGTGCTGCAGATGCCTGCCTGTGTTACTCAACAGGAAATCACAGCAATAAGGGCTAGCTTCAGGTGTATATTTTGCAAGAAGCACACTATGCCTGCTGTAAGTGCTGCAGATGCCTGTTAGTGTAACACAAAAGAAAAAAAAACTACGAGCAATAAGGGGTAGCTTCAGGTGTATAATGTGCAGGAGGCACACTACGCCTGCTGTAAGTGCTGCAGATGCATGCCTGTGTTACTCAACAGGAAATCACAGCAATAAGGGCTAGCTTCAGGTGTATATTTTGCAAGAAGCACAATACGCCTGCTGTAAGTGCTGCAGATGCCTGTTAGTGTAACACAAAAGAAAAAACTATGAGCAATAAGGGGTAGCTTCAGGTGTATAATGTGCAGGAGGCACACTACGCCTGCTGTAAGTGCTGCAGATGCCTGCCTGTGTTACTCAACAGGAAATCACAGCAATAAGGGCTAGCTTCAGGTGTATATTTTGCAAGAAGCACAATACAATCACTGTAAGTGCTGCAGATGCCTGCCAGTGTTACTCAACAGGAAATCACAGCAATAAGGGCTAGCTTCAGGTGTATATTTTTCAAGAAGCACAATACGCCCGCTGTAAGTGCTGCAGATGCCTGCCTGTGTTACTCAACAGGAAATCACAGCAATAAGGGCTAGCTTCAGGTGTATATTTTGCAAGAAGCACAATACGCCTGCTGTAAGTGCTGCAGATGCCTGCCTGTGTTACTCAACAGGAAATCACAGCAATAAGGGCTGGCTTCATGTGTATCTTTTGCAAGAAGCACAATACGCCTGCTGTAAGTGCTGCAGATGCCTGTTAGTGTAACACAAAAGAAAAAAAACTATGCGCAATAAGGGGTAGCTTCAGGTGTATAATGTGCAAGAAGCACAATACGCCTGCTGTAAGTGCTGCAGATGCCTGCCTGTGTTACACAACAGGAAATCACAGCAATAAGGGCTAGCTTCGGGTGTATATTTTGCAAGAAGCACACTACGCCTGCTGTAAGTGCTGCAGAGGCCTGTTAGTGTAACACAAAAGAAAAAAAACTACGAGCAATAAGGGGTAGCTTCAGGTGTATAATGTGCAGGAGGCACACTACGTCTGCTGTAAGTGCTGCAGATGCCTGCCTGTGTTACTCAACAGGAAATCACAGCAATAAGGGCTAGCTTACAATATGCCTGCTGTAAGTGCTGCAGATGCCTGCCTGTGTTACACAACAGGAAATCACAGCAATAAGGGCTAGCTTCAGGTGTATATTTTGCAAGAAGCACACTACGCCTGCTGTAAGTGGTGCAGATGCCTGCCTGTGTTACTCAACAGGAAATCACAGCAATAAGGGCTGGCTTCATGTGTATCTTTTGCAAGAAGCACAATACGCCTGCTGTAAGTGCTGCAGATGCCTGTCAGTGTAACACAAAAGAAAAAAAACTACGAGCAATAAGGGGTAGCTTCAGGTGTATAATGTGCAAGAAGCACAATACGCCTGCTGTAAGTGCTGCAGATGCCTGCCTGTGTTACACAACAGGAAATAACAGCAATAAGGGCTAGCTTCAGGTGTATATTTTGCAAGAAGCACAATACGCCTGCTGTAAGTGCTGCAGATGCCTGCCTGTGTTACACAACAGGAAATCACAGCAATAAGGGCTAGCTTCAGGTGTATATTTTGCAAGAAGCACAATACGCCTGCTGTAAGTGCTGCAGATGCCTGCCTGTGTTACACAACAGGAAATCACAGCAATAAGGGCTAGCTTCGGGTGTATATTTTGCAAGAAGCACACTACGCCTTCTGTAAGTGCTGCAGAGGCCTGTTAGTGTAACACAAAAGAAAAAAAACTACGAGCAATAAGGGGTAGCTTCAGGTGTATAATGTGCAGGAGGCACACTACGTCTGCTGTAAGTGCTGCAGATGCCTGCCTGTGTTACTCAACAGGAAATCACAGCAATAAGGGCTAGCTTCAGGTGTATATTTTGCAAGAAGCACAATACGCCTGCTGTAAGTGCTGCAGATGCCTGCCTGTGTTACTCAACAGGAAATCACAGCAATAAGGGCTAGCTTCAGGTGTATATTTTGCAAGAAGCACAATACAATCACTGTAAGTGCTGCAGATGCCTGCCTGTGTTACTCAACAGGAAATCACAGCAATAAGGGCTAGCTTCAGGTGTATATTTTGCAAGAAGCACAATACGCCTTCTGTAAGTGCTGCAGATGCCTGCCTTTGTTACACAACAGGAAATCACAGCAATAAGGGCTAGCTTCAGGTGTATATTTTGCAAGAAGCACAATATGCCTGCTGTAAGTGCTGCAGATGCCTACCTGTGTTACACAACAGGAAATCACAGCAATAAGGGCTAGCTTCAGGTGTATATTTTGCAAGAAGCACAATACGCCCGCTGTAAGTGCTTCAGATGCCTGCCTGTGTAACACAACAGGAAATCACAGCAATAAGGGCTAGCTTCAGGTGTATATTTTGCAAGAAGCACATTACGCCTGCTGTAAGTGCTGCAGATGCCTGCCTGTGTTACTCAACAGGAAATCACAGCAATAAGGGCTAGCTTCAGGTGTATATTTTGCAAGAAGCACAATACGCCTGCTGTAAGTGCTGCAGATGCCTGCCTGTGTTACTCAACAGGAAATCACATCAATAAGGGCTAGCTTCAGGTGTATATTTTGCAAGAAGCACACTACGCCTGCTGTAAGTGCTGCAGATGCCTGTTAGTGTAACACAAAAGAAAAAAAACGACGAGCAATAAGGGGTAGCTTCAGGTGTATAATGTGCAGGAGGCACACTACGCCTGCTGTAAGTGCTGCAGATGCCTGCCTGTGTTACTCAACAGGAAATCACAGCAATAAGGGCTAGCTTCAGGTGTATATTATGCAAGAAGCACACTACGCCTGCTGTAAGTGCTGCAGATGCCTGTTAGTGTAACACAAAAGAAAAAAAAACTACGAGCAATAAGGGGTAGCTTCAGGTGTATAATGTGCAGGAGGCACACTACGCCTGCTGTAAGTGCTGCAGATGCATGCCTGTGTTACTCAACAGGAAATCACAGCAATAAGGGCTAGCTTCAGGTGTATATTTTGCAAGAAGCACAATACGCCTGCTGTAAGTGCTGCAGATGCCTGTTAGTGTAACACAAAAGAAAAAAAACTATGAGCAATAAGGGGTAGCTTCAGGTGTATAATGTGCAGGAGGCACACTACGCCTGCTGTAAGTGCTGCAGATGCCTGCCTGTGTTACTCAACAGGAAATCACAGCAATAAGGGCTAGCTTCAGGTGTATATTTTGCAAGAAGCACAATACAATCACTGTAAGTGCTGCAGATGCCTGCCAGTGTTACTCAACAGGAAATCACAGCAATAAGGGCTAGCTTCAGGTGTATATTTTTCAAGAAGCACAATACGCCCGCTGTAAGTGCTGCAGATGCCTGCCTGTGTTACTCAACAGGAAATCACAGCAATAAGGGCTAGCTTCAGGTGTATATTTTGCAAGAAGCACAATACGCCTGCTGTAAGTGCTGCAGATGCCTGCCTGTGTTACACAACAGGAAATCACAGCAATAAGGGCTAGCTTCAGGTGTATATTTTGCAAGAAGCACAATACGCCTTCTGTAAGTGCTGCAGATGCCTGCCTTTGTTACACAACAGGAAATCAAAGCAATAAGGGCTAGCTTCAGGTGTATATTTTGCAAGAAGCACAATATGCCTGCTGTAAGTGCTGCAGATGCCTGCCTGTGTTACACAACAGGAAATCACAGCAATAAGGGCTAGCTTCAGGTGTATATTTTGCAAGAAGCACACTACGCCTGCTGTAAGTGCTGCAGAGGCCTGTTAGTGTAACACAAAAGAAAAAAAACTACGAGCAATAAGGGGTAGCTTCAGGTGTATAATGTGCAGGAGGCACACTACGTCTGCTGTAAGTGCTGCAGATGCCTGCCTGTGTTACTCAACAGGAAATCACAGCAATAAGGGCTGGCTTCATGTGTATCTTTTGCAAGAAGCACAATACGCCTGCTGTAAGTGCTGCAGATGCCTGTTAGTGTAACACAAAAGAAAAAAACTACGAGCAATAAGGGGTAGCTTCAGGTGTATAATGTGCAAGAAGCACAATACGCCTGCTGTAAGTGCTGCAGATGCCTGCCTGTGTTACACAACAGGAAATCACAGCAATAAGGGCTAGCTTCAGGTGTATATTTTGCAAGAAGCACAATACGCCTGCTGTAAGTGCTGCAGATGCCTGCCTGTGTTACACAACAGGAAATCACAGCAATAAGGGCTAGCTTCAGGTGTATATTTTGCAAGAAGCACAATACGCCTGCTGTAAGTGCTGCAGATGCCTGCCTGTGTTACACAACAGGAAATCACAGCAATAAGGGCTAGCTTCGGGTGTATATTTTGCAAGAAGCACACTACGCCTTCTGTAAGTGCTGCAGAGGCCTGTTAGTGTAACACAAAAGAAAAAAAAACTACGAGCAATAAGGGGTAGCTTCAGGTGTATAATGTGCAGGAGGCACACTACGTCTGCTGTAAGTGCTGCAGATGCCTGCCTGTGTTACTCAACAGGAAATCACAGCAATAAGGGCTAGCTTCAGGTGTATATTTTGCAAGAAGCACAATACGCCTGCTGTAAGTGCTGCAGATGCCTGCCTGTGTTACTCAACAGGAAATCACAGCAATAAGGGCTAGCTTCAGGTGTATATTTTGCAAGAAGCACACTATGCCTGCTGTAAGTGCTGCAGATGCCTGTTAGTGTAACACAAAAGAAAAAAAACTACGAGCAATAAGGGGTAGCTTCAGGTGTATAATGTGCAGGAGGCACACTACGCCTGCTGTAAGTGCTGCAGATGCATGCCTGTGTTACTCAACAGGAAATCACAGCAATAAGGGCTAGCTTCAGGTGTATATTTTGCAAGAAGCACAATACGCCTGCTGTAAGTGCTGCAGATGCCTGTTAGTGTAACACAAAAGAAAAAAACTATGAGCAATAAGGGGTAGCTTCAGGTGTATAATGTGCAGGAGGCACACTACGCCTGCTGTAAGTGCTGCAGATGCCTGCCTGTGTTACTCAACAGGAAATCACAGCAATAAGGGCTAGCTTCAGGTGTATATTTTGCAAGAAGCACAATACAATCACTGTAAGTGCTGCAGATGCCTGCCAGTGTTACTCAACAGGAAATCACAGCAATAAGGGCTAGCTTCAGGTGTATATTTTTCAAGAAGCACAATACGCCCGCTGTAAGTGCTGCAGATGCCTGCCTGTGTTACTCAACAGGAAATCACAGCAATAAGGGCTAGCTTCAGGTGTATATTTTGCAAGAAGCACAATACGCCTGCTGTAAGTGCTGCAGATGCCTGCCTGTGTTACTCAACAGGAAATCACAGCAATAAGGGCTGGCTTCATGTGTATCTTTTGCAAGAAGCACAATACGCCTGCTGTAAGTGCTGCAGATGCCTGTTAGTGTAACACAAAAGAAAAAAAACTATGCGCAATAAGGGGTAGCTTCAGGTGTATAATGTGCAAGAAGCACAATACGCCTGCTGTAAGTGCTGCAGATGCCTGCCTGTGTTACACAACAGGAAATCACAGCAATAAGGGCTAGCTTCAGGTGTATATTTTGCAAGAAGCACACTACGCCTGCTGTAAGTGCTGCAGAGGCCTGTTAGTGTAACACAAAAGAAAAAAAACTACGAGCAATAAGGGGTAGCTTCAGGTGTATAATGTGCAGGAGGCACACTACGTCTGCTGTAAGTGCTGCAGATGCCTGCCTGTGTTACTCAACAGGAAATCACAGCAATAAGGGCTAGCTTACAATATGCCTGCTGCAAGTGCTGCAGATGCCTGCCTGTGTTACACAACAGGAAATCACAGCAATAAGGGCTAGCTTCAGGTGTATATTTTGCAAGAAGCACACTACGCCTGCTGTAAGTGGTGCAGATGCCTGCCTGTGTTACTCAACAGGAAATCACAGCAATAAGGGCTGGCTTCATGTGTATCTTTTGCAAGAAGCACAATACGCCTGCTGTAAGTGCTGCAGATGCCTGTCAGTGTAACACAAAAGAAAAAAAACTACGAGCAATAAGGGGTAGCTTCAGGTGTATAATGTGCAAGAAGCACAATACGCCTGCTGTAAGTGCTGCAGATGCCTGCCTGTGTTACACAACAGGAAATCACAGCAATAAGGGCTAGCTTCAGGTGTATATTTTGCAAGAAGCACAATACGCCTGCTGTAAGTGCTGCAGATGCCTGCCTGTGTTACACAACAGGAAATCACAGCAATAAGGGCTAGCTTCAGGTGTATATTTTGCAAGAAGCACAATACGCCTGCTGTAAGTGCTGCAGATGCCTGCCTGTGTTACACAACAGGAAATCACAGCAATAAGGGCTAGCTTCGGGTGTATATTTTGCAAGAAGCACACTACGCCTTCTGTAAGTGCTGCAGAGGCCTGTTAGTGTAACACAAAAGAAAAAAAACTACGAGCAATAAGGGGTAGCTTCAGGTGTATAATGTGCAGGAGGCACACTACGTCTGCTGTAAGTGCTGCAGATGCCTGCCTGTGTTACTCAACAGGAAATCACAGCAATAAGGGCTAGCTTCAGGTGTATATTTTGCAAGAAGCACAATACGCCTGCTGTAAGTGCTGCAGATGCCTGCCTGTGTTACTCAACAGGAAATCACAGCAATAAGGGCTAGCTTCAGGTGTATATTTTGCAAGAAGCACAATACAATCACTGTAAGTGCTGCAGATGCCTGCCAGTGTTACTCAACAGGAAATCACAGCAATAAGGGCTAGCTTCAGGTGTATATTTTTCAAGAAGCACAATACGCCCGCTGTAAGTGCTGCAGATGCCTGCCTGTGTTACTCAACAGGAAATCACAGCAATAAGGGCTAGCTTCAGGTGTATATTTTGCAAGAAGCACAATACGCCTTCTGTAAGTGCTGCAGATGCCTGCCTTTGTTACACAACAGGAAATCACAGCAATAAGGGCTAGCTTCAGGTGTATATTTTGCAAGAAGCACAATATGCCTGCTGTAAGTGCTGCAGATGCCTACCTGTGTTACACAACAGGAAATCACAGCAATAAGGGCTAGCTTCAGGTGTATATTTTGCAAGAAGCACAATACGCCCGCTGTAAGTGCTTCAGATGCCTGCCTGTGTAACACAACAGGAAATCACAGCAATAAGGGCTAGCTTCAGGTGTATATTTTGCAAGAAGCACATTACGCCTGCTGTAAGTGCTGCAGATGCCTGCCTGTGTTACTCAACAGGAAATCACAGCAATAAGGGCTAGCTTCAGGTGTATATTTTGCAAGAAGCACAATACGCCTGCTGTAAGTGCTGCAGATGCCTGCCTGTGTTACTCAACAGGAAATCACATCAATAAGGGCTAGCTTCAGGTGTATATTTTGCAAGAAGCACACTACGCCTGCTGTAAGTGCTGCAGATGCCTGTTAGTGTAACACAAAAGAAAAAAAACGACGAGCAATAAGGGGTAGCTTCAGGTGTATAATGTGCAGGAGGCACACTACGCCTGCTGTAAGTGCTGCAGATGCCTGCCTGTGTTACTCAACAGGAAATCACAGCAATAAGGGCTAGCTTCAGGTGTATATTATGCAAGAAGCACACTACGCCTGCTGTAAGTGCTGCAGATGCCTGTTAGTGTAACACAAAAGAAAAAAAAACTACGAGCAATAAGGGGTAGCTTCAGGTGTATAATGTGCAGGAGGCACACTACGCCTGCTGTAAGTGCTGCAGATGCATGCCTGTGTTACTCAACAGGAAATCACAGCAATAAGGGCTAGCTTCAGGTGTATATTTTGCAAGAAGCACAATACGCCTGCTGTAAGTGCTGCAGATGCCTGTTAGTGTAACACAAAAGAAAAAAAACTATGAGCAATAAGGGGTAGCTTCAGGTGTATAATGTGCAGGAGGCACACTACGCCTGCTGTAAGTGCTGCAGATGCCTGCCTGTGTTACTCAACAGGAAATCACAGCAATAAGGGCTAGCTTCAGGTGTATATTTTGCAAGAAGCACAATACAATCACTGTAAGTGCTGCAGATGCCTGCCAGTGTTACTCAACAGGAAATCACAGCAATAAGGGCTAGCTTCAGGTGTATATTTTTCAAGAAGCACAATACGCCCGCTGTAAGTGCTGCAGATGCCTGCCTGTGTTACTCAACAGGAAATCACAGCAATAAGGGCTAGCTTCAGGTGTATATTTTGCAAGAAGCACAATACGCCTGCTGTAAGTGCTGCAGATGCCTGCCTGTGTTACACAACAGGAAATCACAGCAATAAGGGCTAGCTTCAGGTGTATATTTTGCAAGAAGCACAATACGCCTTCTGTAAGTGCTGCAGATGCCTGCCTTTGTTACACAACAGGAAATCAAAGCAATAAGGGCTAGCTTCAGGTGTATATTTTGCAAGAAGCACAATATGCCTGCTGTAAGTGCTGCAGATGCCTGCCTGTGTTACACAACAGGAAATCACAGCAATAAGGGCTAGCTTCAGGTGTATATTTTGCAAGAAGCACACTACGCCTGCTGTAAGTGCTGCAGAGGCCTGTTAGTGTAACACAAAAGAAAAAAAACTACGAGCAATAAGGGGTAGCTTCAGGTGTATAATGTGCAGGAGGCACACTACGTCTGCTGTAAGTGCTGCAGATGCCTGCCTGTGTTACTCAACAGGAAATCACAGCAATAAGGGCTAGCTTCAGGTGTATATTTTGCAAGAAGCACAATACGCCTGCTGTAAGTGCTGCAGATGCCTGCCTGTGTTACTCAACAGGAAATCACAGCAATAAGGGCTGGCTTCATGTGTATCTTTTGCAAGAAGCACAATACGCCTGCTGTAAGTGCTGCAGATGCCTGTTAGTGTAACACAAAAGAAAAAAACTACGAGCAATAAGGGGTAGCTTCAGGTGTATAATGTGCAAGAAGCACAATATGCCTGCTGTAAGTGCTGCAGATGCCTGCCTGTGTTACACAACAGGAAATCACAGCAATAAGGGCTAGCTTCAGGTGTATATTTTGCAAGAAGCACAATACGCCTGCTGTAAGTGCTGCAGATGCCTGCCTGTGTTACACAACAGGAAATCACAGCAATAAGGGCTAGCTTCAGGTGTATATTTTGCAAGAAGCACAATACGCCTGCTGTAAGTGCTGCAGATGCCTGCCTGTGTTACACAACAGGAAATCACAGCAATAAGGGCTAGCTTCGGGTGTATATTTTGCAAGAAGCACACTACGCCTTCTGTAAGTGCTGCAGAGGCCTGTTAGTGTAACACAAAAGAAAAAAAAACTACGAGCAATAAGGGGTAGCTTCAGGTGTATAATGTGCAGGAGGCACACTACGTCTGCTGTAAGTGCTGCAGATGCCTGCCTGTGTTACTCAACAGGAAATCACAGCAATAAGGGCTAGCTTCAGGTGTATATTTTGCAAGAAGCACAATACGCCTGCTGTAAGTGCTGCAGATGCCTGCCTGTGTTACTCAACAGGAAATCACAGCAATAAGGGCTAGCTTCAGGTGTATATTTTGCAAGAAGCACACTATGCCTGCTGTAAGTGCTGCAGATGCCTGTTAGTGTAACACAAAAGAAAAAAAAACTACGAGCAATAAGGGGTAGCTTCAGGTGTATAATGTGCAGGAGGCACACTACGCCTGCTGTAAGTGCTGCAGATGCATGCCTGTGTTACTCAACAGGAAATCACAGCAATAAGGGCTAGCTTCAGGTGTATATTTTGCAAGAAGCACAATACGCCTGCTGTAAGTGCTGCAGATGCCTGTTAGTGTAACACAAAAGAAAAAAACTATGAGCAATAAGGGGTAGCTTCAGGTGTATAATGTGCAGGAGGCACACTACGCCTGCTGTAAGTGCTGCAGATGCCTGCCTGTGTTACTCAACAGGAAATCACAGCAATAAGGGCTAGCTTCAGGTGTATATTTTGCAAGAAGCACAATACAATCACTGTAAGTGCTGCAGATGCCTGCCAGTGTTACTCAACAGGAAATCACAGCAATAAGGGCTAGCTTCAGGTGTATATTTTTCAAGAAGCACAATACGCCCGCTGTAAGTGCTGCAGATGCCTGCCTGTGTTACTCAACAGGAAATCACAGCAATAAGGGCTAGCTTCAGGTGTATATTTTGCAAGAAGCACAATACGCCTGCTGTAAGTGCTGCAGATGCCTGCCTGTGTTACACAACAGGAAATCACAGCAATAAGGGCTAGCTTCAGGTGTATATTTTGCAAGAAGCACAATACGCCTTCTGTAAGTGCTGCAGATGCCTGCCTTTGTTACACAACAGGAAATCACAGCAATAAGGGCTAGCTTCAGGTGTATATTTTGCAAGAAGCACAATATGCCTGCTGTAAGTGCTGCAGATGCCTGCCTGTGTTACACAACAGGAAATCACAGCAATAAAGGCTAGCTTCAGGTGTATATTTTGCAAGAAGCACACTACGCCTGCTGTAAGTGTTGCAGAGGCCTGTTAGTGTAACACAAAAGAAAAAAAACTACGAGCAATAAGGGGTAGCTTCAGGTGTATAATGTGCAGGAGGCACACTACGTCTGCTGTAAGTGCTGCAGATGCCTGCCTGTGTTACTCAACAGGAAATCACAGCAATAAGGGCTAGCTTCAGGTGTATATTTTGCAAGAAGCACAATACGCCTGCTGTAAGTGCTGCAGATGCCTGCCTGTGTTACTCAACAGGAAATCACAGCAATAAGGGCTGGCTTCATGTGTATCTTTTGCAAGAAGCACAATACGCCTGCTGTAAGTGCTGCAGATGCCTGTTAGTGTAACACAAAAGAAAAAAAACTACGAGCAATAAGGGGTAGCTTCAGGTGTATAATGTGCAAGAAGCACAATACGCCTGCTGTAAGTGCTGCAGATGCCTGCCTGTGTTACACAACAGGAAATCACAGCAATAAGGGCTAGCTTCAGGTGTATATTTTGCAAGAAGCACAATACGCCTGCTGTAAGTGCTGCAGATGCCTGCCTGTGTTACTCAACAGGAAATCACAGCAATAAGGGCTGGCTTCATGTGTATCTTTTGCAAGAAGCACAATACGCCTGCTGTAAGTGCTGCAGATGCCTGTTAGTGTAACACAAAAGAAAAAAAACTACGAGCAATAAGGGGTAGCTTCAGGTGTATAATGTGCAAGAAGCACAATACGCCTGCTGTAAGTGCTGCAGATGCCTGCCTGTGTTACACAACAGGAAATCACAGCAATAAGGGCTAGCTTCAGGTGTAAATTTTGCAAGAAGCACACTACGCCTGCTGTAAGTGCTGCAGAGGCCTGTTAGTGTAACACAAAAGAAAAAAAACTACGAGCAATAAGGGGTAGCTTCAGGTGTATAATGTGCAGGAGGCACACTACGTCTGCTGTAAGTGCTGCAGATGCCTGCCTGTGTTACTCAACAGGAAATCACAGCAATAAGGGCTAGCTTCAGGTGTATATTTTGCAAGAAGCACAATACGCCTGCTGTAAGTGCTGCAGATGCCTGCCTGTGTTACTCAACAGGAAATCACAGCAATAAGGGCTAGCTTCGGGTGTATATTTTGCAAGAAGCACACTACGCCTGCTGTAAGTGCTGCAGAGGCCTGTTAGTGTAACACAAAAGAAAAAAAACTACGAGCAATAAGGGGTAGCTTCAGGTGTATAATGTGCAAGAAGCACAATACGCCTGCTGTAAGTGCTGCAAATGCCTGCCTGTGTTACACAACAGGAAATCACAGCAATAAGGGCTAGCTTCAGGTGTATATTTTGCAAGAAGCACACTACGCCTGCTGTAAGTGCTGCAGAGGCCTGTTAGTGTAACACAAAAGAAAAAAAACTACGAGTAATAAGGGGTAGCTTCAGGTGTATAATGTGCAGGAGGCACACTACGTCTGCTGTAAGTGCTGCAGATGCCTGCCTGTGTTACTCAACAGGAAATCACAGCAATAAGGGCTAGCTTCAGGTGTATATTTTGCAAGAAGCACAATACGCCTGCTGTAAGTGCTGCAGATGCCTGCCTGTGTTACTCAACAGGAAATCACAGCAATAAGGGCTGGCTTCATGTGTATCTTTTGCAAGAAGCACAATACGCCTGCTGTAAGTGCTGCAGATGCCTGCCTGTGTTACACAACAGGAAATCACAGCAATAAGGGCTAGCTTCGGGTGTATATTTTGCAAGAAGCACACTACGCCTGCTGTAAGTGCTGCAGAGGCCTGTTAGTGTAACACAAAAGAAAAAAAACTACGAGCAATAAGGGGTAGCTTCAGGTGTATAATGTGCAGGAGGCACACTACGTCTGCTGTAAGTGCTGCAGATGCCTGCCTGTGTTACTCAACAGGAAATCACAGCAATAAGGGCTAGCTTACAATATGCCTGCTGTAAGTGCTGCAGATGCCTGCCTGTGTTACACAACAGGAAATCACAGCAATAAGGGCTAGCTTCAGGTGTATATTTTGCAAGAAGCACACTACGCCTGCTGTAAGTGGTGCAGATGCCTGCCTGTGTTACTCAACAGGAAATCACAGCAATAAGGGCTGGCTTCATGTGTATCTTTTGCAAGAAGCACAATACGCCTGCTGTAAGTGCTGCAGATGCCTGTCAGTGTAACACAAAAGAAAAAAAACTACGAGCAATAAGGGGTAGCTTCAGGTGTATAATGTGCAAGAAGCACAATACGCCTGCTGTAAGTGCTGCAGATGCCTGCCTGTGTTACACAACAGGAAATCACAGCAATAAGGGCTAGCTTCAGGTGTATATTTTGCAAGAAGCACAATACGCCTGCTGTAAGTGCTGCAGATGCCTGCCTGTGTTACACAACAGGAAATCACAGCAATAAGGGCTAGCTTCAGGTGTATATTTTGCAAGAAGCACAATACGCCTGCTGTAAGTGCTGCAGATGCCTGCCTGTGTTACACAACAGGAAATCACAGCAATAAGGGCTAGCTTCGGGTGTATATTTTGCAAGAAGCACACTACGCCTTCTGTAAGTGCTGCAGAGGCCTGTTAGTGTAACACAAAAGAAAAAAAACTACGAGCAATAAGGGGTAGCTTCAGGTGTATAATGTGCAGGAGGCACACTACGTCTGCTGTAAGTGCTGCAGATGCCTGCCTGTGTTACTCAACAGGAAATCACAGCAATAAGGGCTAGCTTCAGGTGTATATTTTGCAAGAAGCACAATACGCCTGCTGTAAGTGCTGCAGATGCCTGCCTGTGTTACTCAACAGGAAATCACAGCAATAAGGGCTGGCTGCATGTGTATCTTTTGCAAGAAGCACAATACGCCTGCTGTAAGTGCTGCAGATGCCTGTTAGTGTAACACAAAAGAAAAAAAACTACGAGCAATAAGGGGTAGCTTCAGGTGTATAATGTGCAAGAAGCACAATACGCCTGCTGTAAGTGCTGCAGATGCCTGCCTGTGTTACACAACAGGAAATCACAGCAATAAGGGCTAGCTTCAGGTGTATATTTTGCAAGAAGCACACTACGCCTGCTGTAAGTGCTGCAGAGGCCTGTTAGTGTAACACAAAAGAAAAAAAACTATGAGCAATAAGGGGTAGCTTCAGGTGTATAATGTGCAGGAGGCACACTACGTCTGCTGTAAGTGCTGCAGATGCCTGCCTGTGTTACTCAACAGGAAA
Organism: Rana muscosa; assembly: GCA_029206835.1. Lineage (NCBI taxonomy): Eukaryota > Metazoa > Chordata > Amphibia > Anura > Ranidae > Rana > Rana muscosa. The sequence continues at coordinate 365,110,419 of CM055117.1, forward strand.
TCACAGCAATAAGGGCTAGCTTCAGGTGTATATTTTGCAAGAAGCACAATACGCCTGATGTAAGTGCTGCAGATGCCTGCCTGTGTTACTCAACAGGAAATCACAGCAATAAGGGCTGGCTTCATGTGTATCTTTTGCAAGAAGCACAATACGCCTGCTGTAAGTGCTGCAGATGCCTGTTAGTGTAACACAAAAGAAAAAAAACTACGAGCAATAAGGGGTAGCTTCAGGTGTATAATGTGCAAGAAGCACAATACGCCTGCTGTAAGTGCTGCAGATGCCTGCCTGTGTTACACAACAGGAAATCACAGCAATAAGGGCTAGCTTCGGGAGTATATTTTGCAAGAAGCACACTACGCCTGCTGTCAGTGCTGCAGAGGCCTGTTAGTGTAACACAAAAGAAAAAAAACTACGAGCAATAAGGGGTAGCTTCAGGTGTATAATGTGCAGGAGGCACACTATGTCTGCTGTAAGTGCTGCAGATGCCTGCCTGTGTTACTCAACAGGAAATCACAGCAATAAGGGCTAGCTTCAGGTGTATATTTTGCAAGAAGAACAATACGCCTGCTGTAAGTGCTGCAGATGCCTGCCTGTGTTACTCAACAGGAAATCACAGCAATAAGGGCTGGCTTCATGTGTATCTTTTGCAAGAAGCACAATACGCCTGCTGTAAGTGCTGCAGATGCCTGTTAGTGTAACACAAAAGAAAAAAAACTACGAGCAATAAGGGGTAGCTTCAGGTGTATAATGTGCAAGAAGCACAATACGCCTGCTGTAAGTGCTGCAGATGCCTGCCTGTGTTACACAACAGGAAATCACAGCAATAAGGGCTAGCTTCAGGTGTATATTTTGCAAGAAGCACACTACGCCTGCTGTAAGTGCTGCAGAGGCCTGTTAGTGTAACACAAAAGAAAAAAAACTACGAGCAATAAGGGGTAGCTTCAGGTGTATAATGTGCAGGAGGCACACTACGTCTGCTGTAAGTGCTGCAGATGCCTGCCTGTGTTACTCAACAGGAAATCACAGCAATAAGGGCTAGCTTCAGGTGTATATTTTGCAAGAAGCACAATACGCCTGCTGTAAGTGCTGCAGATGCCTGCCTGTGTTACTCAACAGGAAATCACAGCAATAAGGGCTGGCTTCATGTGTATCTTTTGCAAGAAGCACAATACGCCTGCTGTAAGTGCTGCAGATGCCTGTTAGTGTAACACAAAAGAAAAAAAACTACGAGCAATAAGGGGTAGCTTCAGGTGTATAATGTGCAAGAAGCACAATACGCCTGCTGTAAGTGCTGCAGATACCTGCCTGTGTTACACAACAGGAAATCACAGCAATAAGGGCTAGCTTCGGGTGTATATTTTGCAAGAAGCACACTACGCCTGCTGTAAGTGCTGCAGAGGCCTGTTAGTGTAACACAAAAGAAAAAAAACTACGAGCAATAAGGGGTAGCTTCAGGTGTATAATGTGCAGGAGGCACACTACGTCTGCTGTAAGTGCTGCAGATGCCTGCCTGTGTTACTCAACAGGAAATCACAGCAATAAGGGCTAGCTTCAGGTGTATATTTTGCAAGAAGCACAATACGCCTGCTGTAAGTGCTGCAGATGCCTGCCTGTGTTACTCAACAGGAAATCACAGCAATAAGGGCTGGCTTCATGTGTATCTTTTGCAAGAAGCACAATACGCCTGCTGTAAGTGCTGCAGATGCCTGTTAGTGTAACACAAAAGAAAAAAACTACGAGCAATAAGGGGTAGCTTCAGGTGTATAATGTGCAAGAAGCACAATACGCCTGCTGTAAGTGCTGCAGATGCCTGCCTGTGTTACACAACAGGAAATCACAGCAATAAGGGCTAGCTTCAGGTGTATATTTTGCAAAAAGCTCAAAACGCCTGCTGTAAGTGCTGCAGATGCCTGCCTGTGTTACACAACAGGAAATCACAGCAATAAGGGCTAGCTTCGGGTGTATATTTTGCAAGAAGCACACTACGCCTGCTGTAAGTGCTGCAGAGGCCTGTTAGTGTAACACAAAAGAAAAAAAACTACGAGCAATAAGGGGTAGCTTCAGGTGTATAATGTGCAGGAGGCACACTACGTCTGCTGTAAGTGCTGCAGATGCCTGCCTGTGTTACTCAACAGGAAATCACAGCAATAAGGGCTAGCTTCAGGTGTATATTTTGCAAGAAGCACAATACGCCTGCTGTAAGTGCTGCAGATGCCTGCCTGTGTTACTCAACAGGAAATCACAGTAATAAGGGCTGGCTTCATGTGTATCTTTTGCAAGAAGCACAATACGCCTGCTGTAAGTGCTGCAGATGCCTGTTAGTGTAACACAAAAGAAAAAAAACTACGAGCAATAAGGGGTAGCTTCAGGTGTATAATGTGCAAGAAGCACAATACGCCTGCTGTAAGTGCTGCAGATGCCTGCCTGTGTTACACAACAGGAAATCACAGCAATAAGGGCTAGCTTCAGGTGTATATTTTGCAAGAAGCACACTAAGCCTGCTGTAAGTGCTGCAGAAGCCTGTTAGTGTAACACAAAAGAAAAAAAACTACGAGCAATAAGGGGTAGCTTCAGGTGTATAATGTGCAGGAGGCACACTACGTCTGCTGTAAGTGCTGCAGATGCCTGCCTGTGTTACTCAACAGGAAATCACAGCAATAAGGGCTAGCTTCAGGTGTATATTTTGCAAGAAGCACAATACGCCTGCTGTAAGAGCTGCAGATGCCTGCCTGTGTTACTCAACAGGAAATCACAGCAATAAGGGCTGGCTTCATGTGTATCTTTTGCAAGAAGCACAATACGCCTGCTGTAAGTGCTGCAGATGCCTGTTAGTGTAACACAAAAGAAAAAAAACTACGAGCAATAAGGGGTAGCTTCAGGTGTATAATGTGCAAGAAGCACAATACGCCTGCTGTAAGTGCTGCAGATGCCTGCCTGTGTTACACAACAGGAAATCACAGCAATAAGGGCTAGCTTCGGGTGTATATTTTGCAAGAAGCACACTACGCCTGCTGTAAGTGCTTTAGAGGCCTGTTAGTGTAACACAAAAGAAAAAAAACTACGAGCAATAAGGGGTAGCTTCAGGTGTATAATGTGCAGGAGGCACACTACGTCTGCTGTAAGTGCTGCAGATGCCTGCCTGTGTTACTCAACAGGAAATCACAGCAATAAGGGCTAGCTTCAGGTGTATATTTTGCAAGAAGCACAATACGCCTGCTGTAAGTGCTGCAGATGCCTGCCTGTGTTACTCAACAGGAAATCACAGCAATAAGGGCTGGCTTCATGTGTATCTTTTGCAAGAAGCACAATACGCCTGCTGTAAGTGCTGCAGATGCCTGTTAGTGTAACACAAAAAAAAAAAAACTACGAGCAATAAGGGGTAGCTTCAGGTGTATAATGTGCAAGAAGCACAATACGCCTGCTGTAAGTGCTGCAGATGCCTGCCTGTGTTACACAACAGGAAATCACAGCAATAAGGGCTAGCTTCAGGTGTATATTTTGCAAGAAGCACAATACGCCTGCTGTAAGTGCTGCAGATGCCTGCCTGTGTTACACAACAGGAAATCACAGCAATAAGGGCTAGCTTCAGGTGTATATTTTGCAAGAAGCACAATACGCCTGCTGTAAGTGCTGCAGATGCCTGCCTGTGTTACACAACAGGAAATCACAGCAATAAGGGCTAGCTTCGGGTGTATATTTTGCAAGAAGCACACTACGCCTGCTGTAAGTGCTGCAGAGGCCTGTTAGTGTAACACAAAAGAAAAAAAACTACGAGCAATAAGGGGTAGCTTCAGGTGTATAATGTGCAGGAGGCACACTACGTCTGCTGTAAGTGCTGCAGATGCCTGCCTGTGTTACTCAACAGGAAATCACAGCAATAAGGGCTAGCTTCAGGTGTATATTTTGCAAGAAGCACAATACGCCTGCTGTAAGTGCTGCAGATGCCTGCCTGTGTTACTCAACAGGAAATCACAGCAATAAGGGCTGGCTTCATGTGTATCTTTTGCAAGAAGCACAATACGCCTGCTGTAAGTGCTGCAGATGCCTGTTAGTGTAACACAAAAGAAAAAAAACTACGAGCAATAAGGGGTAGCTTCAGGTGTATAATGTGCAAGAAGCACAATACGCCTGCTGTAAGTGCTGCAGATGCCTGCCTGTGTTACACAACAGGAAATCACAGCAATAAGGGCTAGCTTCAGGTGTATATTTTGCAAGAAGCACACTACGCCTGCTGTAAGTGCTGCAGAGGCCTGTTAGTGTAACACAAAAGAAAAAAAACTACGAGCAATAAGGGGTAGCTTCAGGTGTATAATGTGCAGGAGGCACACTACGTCTGCTGTAAGTGCTGCAGATGCCTGCCTGTGTTACTCAACAGGAAATCACAGCAATAAGGGCTAGCTTCAGGTGTATATTTTGCAAGAAGCACAATACGCCTGCTGTAAGTGCTGCAGATGCCTGCCTGTGTTACTCAACAGGAAATCACAGCAATAAGGGCTGGCTTCATGTGTATCTTTTGCAAGAAGCACAATACGCCTGCTGTAAGTGCTGCAGATGCCTGTTAGTGTAACACAAAAGAAAAAAAACTACGAGCAATAAGGGGTAGCTTCAGGTGTATAATGTGCAAGAAGCACAATACGCCTGCTGTAAGTGCTGCAGATACCTGCCTGTGTTACACAACAGGAAATCACAGCAATAAGGGCTAGCTTCGGGTGTATATTTTGCAAGAAGCACACTACGCCTGCTGTAAGTGCTGCAGAGGCCTGTTAGTGTAACACAAAAGAAAAAAAACTACGAGCAATAAGGGGTAGCTTCAGGTGTATAATGTGCAGGAGGCACACTACGTCTGCTGTAAGTGCTGCAGATGCCTGCCTGTGTTACTCAACAGGAAATCACAGCAATAAGGGCTAGCTTCAGGTGTATATTTTGCAAGAAGCACAATACGCCTGCTGTAAGTGCTGCAGATGCCTGCCTGTGTTACTCAACAGGAAATCACAGCAATAAGGGCTGGCTTCATGTGTATCTTTTGCAAGAAGCACAATACGCCTGCTGTAAGTGCTGCAGATGCCTGTTAGTGTAACACAAAAGAAAAAAAACTACGAGCAATAAGGGGTAGCTTCAGGTGTATAATGTGCAAGAAGCACAATACGCCTGCTGTAAGTGCTGCAGATGCCTGCCTGTGTTACACAACAGGAAATCACAGCAATAAGGGCTAGCTTCAGGTGTATATTTTGCAAGAAGCACACTACGCCTGCTGTAAGTGCTGCAGAGGCCTGTTAGTGTAACACAAAAGAAAAAAAACTACGAGCAATAAGGGGTAGCTTCAGGTGTATAATGTGCAGGAGGCACACTACGTCTGCTGTAAGTGCTGCAGATGCCTGCCTGTGTTACTCAACAGGAAATCACAGCAATAAGGGCTAGCTTCAGGTGTATATTTTGCAAGAAGCACAATACGCCTGCTGTAAGTGCTGCAGATGCCTGCCTGTGTTACTCAACAGGAAATCACAGCAATAAGGGCTGGCTTCATGTGTATCTTTTGCAAGAAGCACAATACGCCTGCTGTAAGTGCTGCAGATGCCTGTTAGTGTAACACAAAAGAAAAAAAACTACGAGCAATAAGGGGTAGCTTCAGGTGTATAATGTGCAAGAAGCACAATACGCCTGCTGTAAGTGCTGCAGATACCTGCCTGTGTTACACAACAGGAAATCACAGCAATAAGGGCTAGCTTCGGGTGTATATTTTGCAAGAAGCACACTACGCCTGCTGTAAGTGCTGCAGAGGCCTGTTAGTGTAACACAAAAGAAAAAAAACTACGAGCAATAAGGGGTAGCTTCAGGTGTATAATGTGCAGGAGGCACACTACGTCTGCTGTAAGTGCTGCAGATGCCTGCCTGTGTTACTCAACAGGAAATCACAGCAATAAGGGCTAGCTTCAGGTGTATATTTTGCAAGAAGCACAATACGCCTGCTGTAAGTGCTGCAGATGCCTGCCTGTGTTACTCAACAGGAAATCACAGCAATAAGGGCTGGCTTCATGTGTATCTTTTGCAAGAAGCACAATACGCCTGCTGTAAGTGCTGCAGATGCCTGTTAGTGTAACACAAAAGAAAAAAAACTACGAGCAATAAGGGGTAGCTTCAGGTGTATAATGTGCAAGAAGCACAATACGCCTGCTGTAAGTGCTGCAGATGCCTGCCTGTGTTACACAACAGGAAATCACAGCAATAAGGGCTAGCTTCAGGTGTATATTTTGCAAAAAGCTCAAAACGCCTGCTGTAAGTGCTGCAGATGCCTGCCTGTGTTACACAACAGGAAATCACAGCAATAAGGGCTAGCTTCGGGTGTATATTTTGCAAGAAGCACACTACGCCTGCTGTAAGTGCTGCAGAGGCCTGTTAGTGTAACACAAAAGAAAAAAAACTACGAGCAATAAGGGGTAGCTTCAGGTGTATAATGTGCAGGAGGCACACTACGTCTGCTGTAAGTGCTGCAGATGCCTGCCTGTGTTACTCAACAGGAAATCACAGCAATAAGGGCTAGCTTCAGGTGTATATTTTGCAAGAAGCACAATACGCCTGCTGTAAGTGCTGCAGATGCCTGCCTGTGTTACTCAACAGGAAATCACAGCAATAAGGGCTGGCTTCATGTGTATCTTTTGCAAGAAGCACAATACGCCTGCTGTAAGTGCTGCAGATGCCTGTTAGTGTAACACAAAAGAAAAAAAACTACGAGCAATAAGGGGTAGCTTCAGGTGTATAATGTGCAAGAAGCACAATACGCCTGCTGTAAGTGCTGCAGATGCCTGCCTGTGTTACACAACAGGAAATCACAGCAATAAGGGCTAGCTTCAGGTGTATATTTTGCAAGAAGCACACTAAGCCTGCTGTAAGTGCTGCAGAGGCCTGTTAGTGTAACACAAAAGAAAAAAAACTACGAGCAATAAGGGGTAGCTTCAGGTGTATAATGTGCAGGAGGCACACTACGTCTGCTGTAAGTGCTGCAGATGCCTGCCTGTGTTACTCAACAGGAAATCACAGCAATAAGGGCTAGCTTCAGGTGTATATTTTGCAAGAAGCACAATACGCCTGCTGTAAGTGCTGCAGATGCCTGCCTGTGTTACTCAACAGGAAATCACAGCAATAAGGGCTGGCTTCATGTGTATCTTTTGCAAGAAGCACAATACGCCTGCTGTAAGTGCTGCAGATGCCTGTTAGTGTAACACAAAAGAAAAAAAACTACGAGCAATAAGGGGTAGCTTCAGGTGTATAATGTGCAAGAAGCACAATACGCCTGCTGTAAGTGCTGCAGATGCCTGCCTGTGTTACACAACAGGAAATCACAGCAATAAGGGCTAGCTTCGGGTGTATATTTTGCAAGAAGCACACTACGCCTGCTGTAAGTGCTTTAGAGGCCTGTTAGTGTAACACAAAAGAAAAAAAACTACGAGCAATAAGGGGTAGCTTCAGGTGTATAATGTGCAGGAGGCACACTACGTCTGCTGTAAGTGCTGCAGATGCCTGCCTGTGTTACTCAACAGGAAATCACAGCAATAAGGGCTAGCTTCAGGTGTATATTTTGCAAGAAGCACAATACGCCTGCTGTAAGTGCTGCAGATGCCTGCCTGTGTTACTCAACAGGAAATCACAGCAATAAGGGCTGGCTTCATGTGTATCTTTTGCAAGAAGCACAATACGCCTGCTGTAAGTGCTGCAGATGCCTGTTAGTGTAACACAAAAAAAAAAAACTACGAGCAATAAGGGGTAGCTTCAGGTGTATAATGTGCAAGAAGCACAATACGCCTGCTGTAAGTGCTGCAGATGCCTGCCTGTGTTACACAACAGGAAATCACAGCAATAAGGGCTAGCTTCAGGTGTATATTTTGCAAGAAGCACAATACGCCTGCTGTAAGTGCTGCAGATGCCTGCCTGTGTTACACAACAGGAAATCACAGCAATAAGGGCTAGCTTCGGGTGTATATTTTGCAAGAAGCACACTACGCCTGCTGTAAGTGCTGCAGAGGCCTGTTAGTGTAACACAAAAGAAAAAAAACTACGAGCAATAAAGGGTAGCTTCAGGTGTATAATGTGCAGGAGGCACACTACGTCTGCTGTAAGTGCTGCAGATGCCTGCCTGTGTTACTCAACAGGAAATCACAGCAATAAGGGCTAGCTTCAGGTGTATATTTTGCAAGAAGCACAATACGCCTGCTGTAAGTGCTGCAGATGCCTGCCTGTGTTACTCAACAGGAAATCACAGCAATAAGGGCTAGCTTACAATATGCCTGCTGTAAGTGCTTCAGATGCCTGCCTGTGTTACACAACAGGAAATCACAGCAATAAGGGCTAGCTTCAGGTGTATATTTTGCAAGAAGCACACTACGCCTGCTGTAAGTGCTGCAGAGGCCTGTTAGTGTAACACAAAAGAAAAAAACTACGAGCAATAAGGGGTAGCTTCAGGTGTATAATGTGCAGGAGGCACACTACGTCTGCTGTAAGTGCTGCAGATGCCTGCCTGTGTTACTCAACAGGAAATCACAGCAATAAGGGCTAGCTTCAGGTGTATATTTTGCAAGAAGCACAATACGCCTGCTGTAAGTGCTGCAGATGCCTGCCTGTGTTACTCAACAGGAAATCACAGCAATAAGGGCTGGCCTTCATGTGTATCTTTTGCAAGAAGCACAATACGCCGCCTGTAAGTGCTGCAGATGCCTGTTAGTGTAACACAAAAGAAAAAAAACTACGAGCAATAAGGGGTAGCTTCAGGTGTATAATGTGCAAGAAGCACAATACGCCTGCTGTAAGTGCTGCAGATGCCTGCCTGTGTTACACAACAGGAAATCACAGCAATAAGGGCTAGCTTAAGGTGTATATTTTGCAAGAAGCACAATACGCCTGCTGTAAGTGCTGCAGATGCCTGCCTGTGTTACACAACAGGAAATCACAGCAATAAGGGCTAGCTTCAGGTGTATATTTTGCAAGAAGCACAATACGCCTGCTGTAAGTGCTGCAGATGCCTGCCTGTGTTACACAACAGGAAATCACAGCAATAAGGGCTAGCTTCGGGTGTATATTTTGCAAGAAGCACACTACGCCTGCTGTAAGTGCTGCAGAGGCCTGTTAGTGTAACACAAAAGAAAAAAAACTACGAGCAATAAGGGGTAGCTTCAGGTGTATAATGTGCAGGAGGCACACTACGTCTGCTGTAAGTGCTGCAGATGCCTGCCTGTGTTACTCAACAGGAAATCACAGCAATAAGGGCTAGCTTCAGGTGTATATTTTGCAAGAAGCACAATACGCCTGCTGTAAGTGCTGCAGATGCCTGCCTGTGTTACTCAACAGGAAATCACAGCAATAAGGGCTGGCTTCATGTGTATCTTTTGCAAGAAGCACAATACGCCTGCTGTAAGTGCTGCAGATGCCTGTTAGTGTAACACAAAAGAAAAAAAACTACGAGCAATAAGGGGTAGCTTCAGGTGTATAATGTGCAAGAAGCACAATACGCCTGCTGTAAGTGCTGCAGATGCCTGCCTGTGTTACACAACAGGAAATCACAGCAATAAGGGCTAGCTTCAGGTGTATATTTTGCAAGAAGCACACTAAGCCTGCTGTAAGTGCTGCAGAGGCCTGTTAGTGTAACACAAAAGAAAAAAAACTACGAGCAATAAGGGGTAGCTTCAGGTGTATAATGTGCAGGAGGCACACTACGTCTGCTGTAAGTGCTGCAGATGCCTGCCTGTGTTACTCAACAGGAAATCACAGCAATAAGGGCTAGCTTCAGGTGTATATTTTGCAAGAAGCACAATACGCCTGCTGTAAGTGCTGCAGATGCCTGCCTGTGTTACTCAACAGGAAATCACAGCAATAAGGGCTGGCTTCATGTGTATCTTTTGCAAGAAGCACAATACGCCTGCTGTAAGTGCTGCAGATGCCTGTTAGTGTAACACAAAAGAAAAAAAACTACGAGCAATAAGGGGTAGCTTCAGGTGTATAATGTGCAAGAAGCACAATACGCCTGCTGTAAGTGCTGCAGATGCCTGCCTGTGTTACACAACAGGAAATCACAGCAATAAGGGCTAGCTTCGGGTGTATATTTTGCAAGAAGCACACTACGCCTGCTGTAAGTGCTTTAGAGGCCTGTTAGTGTAACACAAAAGAAAAAAAACTACGAGCAATAAGGGGTAGCTTCAGGTGTATAATGTGCAGGAGGCACACTACGTCTGCTGTAAGTGCTGCAGATGCCTGCCTGTGTTACTCAACAGGAAATCACAGCAATAAGGGCTAGTTTCAGGTGTATATTTTGCAAGAAGCACAATACGCCTGCTGTAAGTGCTGCAGATGCCTGCCTGTGTTACTCAACAGGAAATCACAGCAATAAGGGCTGGCTTCATGTGTATCTTTTGCAAGAAGCACAATACGCCTGCTGTAAGTGCTGCAGATGCCTGTTAGTGTAACACAAAAAAAAAAACTACGAGCAATAAGGGGTAGCTTCAGGTGTATAATGTGCAAGAAGCACAATACGCCTGCTGTAAGTGCTGCAGATGCCTGCCTGTGTTACACAACAGGAAATCACAGCAATAAGGGCTAGCTTCAGGTGTATATTTTGCAAGAAGCACAATACGCCTGCTGTAAGTGCTGCAGATGCCTGCCTGTGTTACACAACAGGAAATCACAGCAATAAGGGCTAGCTTCAGGTGTATATTTTGCAAGAAGCACAATACGCCTGCTGTAAGTGCTGCAGATGCCTGCCTGTGTTACACAACAGGAAATCACAGCAATAAGGGCTAGCTTCGGGTGTATATTTTGCAAGAAGCACACTACGCCTGCTGTAAGTGCTGCAGAGGCCTGTTAGTGTAACACAAAAGAAAAAAAACTACGAGCAATAAGGGGTAGCTTCAGGTGTATAATGTGCAGGAGGCACACTACGTCTGCTGTAAGTGCTGCAGATGCCTGCCTGTGTTACTCAACAGGAAATCACAGCAATAAGGGCTAGCTTCAGGTGTATATTTTGCAAGACGCACAATACGCCTGCTGTAAGTGCTGCAGATGCCTGCCTGTGTTACTCAACAGGAAATCACAGCAATAAGGGCTAGCTTACAATATGCCTGCTGTAAGTGCTGCAGATGCCTGCCTGTGTTACACAACAGGAAATCACAGCAATAAGGGCTAGCTTCAGGTGTATATTTTGCAAGAAGCACACTACGCCTGCTGTAAGTGCTGCAGAGGCCTGTTAGTGTAACACAAAAGAAAAAAACTACGAGCAATAAGGGGTAGCTTCAGGTGTATAATGTGCAGGAGGCACACTACGTCTGCTGTAAGTGCTGCAGATGCCTGCCTGTGTTACTCAACAGGAAATCACAGCAATAAGGGCTAGCTTCAGGTGTATATTTTGCAAGAAGCACAATACGCCTGCTGTAAGTGCTGCAGATGCCTGCCTGTGTTACTCAACAGGAAATCACAGCAATAAGGGCTGGCCTTCATGTGTATCTTTTGCAAGAAGCACAATACGCCTGCTGTAAGTGCTGCAGATGCCTGTTAGTGTAACACAAAAGAAAAAAAACTACGAGCAATAAGGGGTAGCTTCAGGTGTATAATGTGCAAGAAGCACAATACGCCTGCTGTAAGTGCTGCAGATGCCTGCCTGTGTTACACAACAGGAAATCACAGCAATAAGGGCTAGCTTCAGGTGTATATTTTGCAAGAAGCACAATACGCCTGCTGTAAGTGCTGCAGATGCCTGCCTGTGTTACACAACAGGAAATCACAGCAATAAGGGCTAGCTTCGGGTGTATATTTTGCAAGAAGCACACTACGCCTGCTGTAAGTGCTGCAGAGGCCTGTTAGTGTAACACAAAAGAAAAAAAACTACGAGCAATAAGGGGTAGCTTCAGGTGTATAATGTGCAGGAGGCACACTACGTCTGCTGTAAGTGCTGCAGATGCCTGCCTGTGTTACTCAACAGGAAATCACAGCAATAAGGGCTGGCTTCATGTGTATCTTTTGCAAGAAGCACAATACGCCTGCTGTAAGTGCTGCAGATGCCTGTTAGTGTAACACAAAAGAAAAAAAACTACGAGCAATAAGGGGTAGCTTCAGGTGTATAATGTGCAAGAAGCACAATACGCCTGCTGTAAGTGCTGCAGATGCCTGCCTGTGTTACTCAACAGGAAATCACAGCAATAAGGGCTAGCTTCAGGTGTATATTTTGCAAGAAGCACAATACGCCTGCTGTAAGTGCTGCAGATGCCTGCCTGTGTTACTCAACAGGAAATCACAGCAATAAGGGCTGGCTTCATGTGTATCTTTTGCAAGAAGCACAATACGCCTGCTGTAAGTGCTGCAGATGCCTGTTAGTGTAACACAAAAGAAAAAAAACTACGAGCAATAAGGGGTAGCTTCAGGTGTATAATGTGCAAGAAGCACAATACGCCTGCTGTAAGTGCTGCAGATGCCTGCCTGTGTTACACAACAGGAAATCACAGCAATAAGGGCTAGCTTCAGGTGTATATTTTGCAAGAAGCACACTACGCCTGCTGTAAGTGCTGCAGAGGCCTGTTAGTGTAACACAAAAGAAAAAAAACTACGAGCAATAAGGGGTAGCTTCAGGTGTATAATGTGCAGGAGGCACACTACGTCTGCTGTAAGTGCTGCAGATGCCTGCCTGTGTTACTCAACAGGAAATCACAGCAATAAGGGCTAGCTTCAGGTGTATATTTTGCAAGAAGCACAATACGCCTGCTGTAAGTGCTGCAGATGCCTGCCTGTGTTACTCAACAGGAAATCACAGCAATAAGGGCTGGCTTCATGTGTATCTTTTGCAAGAAGCACAATACGCCTGCTGTAAGTGCTGCAGATGCCTGTTAGTGTAACACAAAAGAAAAAAAACTACGAGCAATAAGGGGTAGCTTCAGGTGTATAATGTGCAAGAAGCACAATACGCCTGCTGTAAGTGCTGCAGATGCCTGCCTGTGTTACACAACAGGAAATCACAGCAATAAGGGCTAGCTTCAGGTGTATATTTTGCAAGAAGCACAAAACGCCTGCTGTAAGTGCTGCAGATGCCTGCCTGTGTTACACAACAGGAAATCACAGCAATAAGGGCTAGCTTCAGGTGTATATTTTGCAAGAAGCACAATACGCCTGCTGTAAGTGCTGCAGATGCCTGCCTGTGTTACACAACAGGAAATCACAGCAATAAGGGCTAGCTTCGGGTGTATATTTTGCAAGAAGCACACTACGCCTGCTGTAAGTGCTGCAGAGGCCTGTTAGTGTAACACAAAAGAAAAAAAAACTACGAGCAATAAGGGGTAGCTTCAGGTGTATAATGTGCAGGAGGCACACTACGTCTGCTGTAAGTGCTGCAGATGCCTGCCTGTGTTACTCAACAGGAAATCACAGCAATAAGGGCTAGCTTCAGGTGTATATTTTGCAAGAAGCACAATACGCCTGCTGTAAGTGCTGCAGATGCCTGCCTGTGTTACTCAACAGGAAATCACAGCAATAAGGGCAGGCTTCATGTGTATCTTTTGCAAGAAGCACAATACGCCTGCTGTAAGTGCTGCAGATGCCTGTTAGTGTAACACAAAAGAAAAAAAACTACGAGCATTAAGGGGTAGCTTCAGGTGTATAATGTGCAAGAAGCACAATACGCCTGCTGTAAGTGCTGCAGATGCCTGCCTGTGTTACACAACAGGAAATCACAGCAATAAGGGCTAGCTTCAGGTGTATATTTTGCAAGAAGCACACTACGCCTGCTGTAAGTGCTGCAGAGGCCTGTTAGTGTAACACAAAAGAAAAAAAACTACGAGCAATAAGGGGTAGCTTCAGGTGTATAATGTGCAGGAGGCACACTACGTCTGCTGTAAGTGCTGCAGATGCCTGCCTGTTTTACTCAACAGGAAATCACAGCAATAAGGGCTAGCTTCAGGTGTATATTTTGCAAGAAGCACAATACGCCTGCTGTAAGTGCTGCAGATGCCTGCCTGTGTTACTCAACAGGAAATCACAGCAATAAGGGCTGGCTTCATGTGTATCTTTTGCAAGAAGCACAATACGCCTGCTGTAAGTGCTGCAGATGCCTGTTAGTGTAACACAAAAGAAAAAAAACTACGAGCAATAAGGGGTAGCTTCAGGTGTATAATGGGCAAGAAGCACAATACGCCTGCTGTAAGTGCTGCAGATGCCTGCCTGTGTTACACAACAGGAAATCACAGCAATAAGGGCTAGCTTCGGGTGTATATTTTGCAAGAAGCACACTACGCCTGCTGTAAGTGCTGCAGAGGCCTGTTAGTGTAACACAAAAGAAAAAAAACTACGAGCAATAAGGGGTAGCTTCAGGTGTATAATGTGCAGGAGGCACACTACGTCTGCTGTAAGTGCTGCAGATGCCTGCCTGTGTTACTCAACAGGAAATCACAGCAATAAGGGCTAGCTTCAGGTGTATATTTTGCAAGAAGCACAATACGCCTGCTGTAAGTGCTGCAGATGCCTGCCTGTGTTACTCAACAGGAAATCACAGCAATAAGGGCTGGCTTCATGTGTATCTTTTGCAAGAAGCACAATACGCCTGCTGTAAGTGCTGCAGATGCCTGTTAGTGTAACACAAAAGAAAAAAAACTACGAGCAATAAGGGGTAGCTTCAGGTGTATAATGTGCAAGAAGCACAATACGCCTGCTGTAAGTGCTGCAGATGCCTGCCTGTGTTACACAACAGGAAATCACAGCAATAAGGGCTAGCTTCAGGTGTATATTTTGCAAGAAGCACAATACGCCTGCTGTAAGTGCTGCAGATGCCTGCCTGTGTTACACAACAGGAAATCACAGCAATAAGGGCTAGCTTCAGGTGTATATTTTGCAAGAAGCACAATACGCCTGCTGTAAGTGCTGCAGATGCCTGCCTGTGTTACACAACAGGAAATCACAGCAATAAGGGCTAGCTTCGGGTGTATATTTTGCAAGAAGCACACTACGCCTGCTGTAAGTGCTGCAGAGGCCTGTTAGTGTAACACAAAAGAAAAAAAACTACGAGCAATAAGGGGTAGCTTCAGGTGTATAATGTGCAGGAGGCACACTACGTCTGCTGTAAGTGCTGCAGATGCCTGCCTGTGTTACTCAACAGGAAATCACAGCAATAAGGGCTAGCTTCAGGTGTATATTTTGCAAGAAGCACAATACGCCTGCTGTAAGTGCTGCAGATGCCTGCCTGTGTTACTCAACAGGAAATCACAGCAATAAGGGCTAGCTTACAATCTGCCTGCTGTAAGTGCTGCAGATGCCTGCCTGTGTTACACAACAGGAAATCACAGCAATAAGGGCTAGCTTCAGGTGTATATTTTGCAAGAAGCACACTACGCCTGCTGTAAGTGCTGCAGAGGCCTGTTAGTGTAACACAAAAGAAAAAAAACTACGAGCAATAAGGGGTAGCTTCAGGTGTATAATGTGCAAGAAGCACAATACGCCTGCTGTAAGTGCTGCAGATGCCTGCCTGTGTTACACAACAGGAAATCACAGCAATAAGGGCTAGCTTCGGGTGTATATTTTGCAAGAAGCACATTACGCCTGCTGTAAGTGCTGCAGAGGCCTGTTAGTGTAACACAAAAGAAAAAAAACTACGAGCAATAAGGGGTAGCTTCAGGTGTATAATGTGCAGGAGGCACACTACGTCTGCTGTAAGTGCTGCAGATGCCTGCCTGTGTTACTCAACAGGAAATCACAGCAATAAGGGCTAGCTTCAGGTGTATATTTTGCAAGAAGCACAATACGCCTGCTGTAAGTGCTGCAGATGCCTGCCTGTGTTACTCAACAGGAAATCACAGCAATAAGGGCTGGCTTCATGTGTATCTTTTGCAAGAAGCACAATACGCCTGCTGTAAGTGCTGCAGATGCCTGTTAGTGTAACACAAAAGAAAAAAAACTACGAGCAATAAGGGGTAGCTTCACGTGTATAATGTGCAAGAAGCACAATACGCCTGCTGTAAGTGCTGCAGATGCCTGCCTGTGTTACACAACAGGAAATCACAGCAATAAGGGCTAGCTTCAGGTGTATATTTTGCAAGAAGCACAATACGCCTGCTGTAAGTGCTGCAGATGCCTGCCTGTGTTACACAACAGGAAATCACAGCAATAAGGGCTAGCTTCAGGTGTATATTTTGCAAGAAGCACAATACGCCTGCTGTAAGTGCTGCAGATGCCTGCCTGTGTTACACAACAGGAAATCACAGCAATAAGGGCTAGCTTCGGGTGTATATTTTGCAAGAAGCACACTACGCCTGCTGTAAGTGCTGCAGAGGCCTGTTAGTGTAACACAAAAGAAAAAAAACTACGAGCAATAAGGGGTAGCTTCAGGTGTATAATGTGCAGGAGGCACACTACGTCTGCTGTAAGTGCTGCAGATGCCTGCCTGTGTTACTCAACAGGAAATCACAGCAATAAGGGCTAGCTTCAGGTGTATATTTTGCAAGAAGCACAATACGCCTGCTGTAAGTGCTGCAGATGCCTGCCTGTGTTACTCAACAGGAAATCACAGCAATAAGGGCTAGCTTACAATATGCCTGCTGTAAGTGCTGCAGATGCCTGCCTGTGTTACACAACAGGAAATCACAGCAATAAGGGCTAGCTTCAGGTGTATATTTTGCAAGAAGCACACTACGCCTGCTGTAAGTGCTGCAGAGGCCTGTTAGTGTAACACAAAAGAAAAAAAACTACGAGCAATAAGGGGTAGCTTCAGGTGTATAATGTGCAGGAGGCACACTACGTCTGCTGTAAGTGCTGCAGATGCCTGCCTGTGTTACTCAACAGGAAATCACAGCAATAAGGGCTAGCTTCAGGTGTATATTTTGCAAGAAGCACAATACGCCTGCTGTAAGTGCTGCAGATGCCTGCCTGTGTTACTCAACAGGAAATCACAGCAATAAGGGCTGGCTTCATGTGTATCTTTTGCAAGAAGCACAATACGCCTGCTGTAAGTGCTGCAGATGCCTGTTAGTGTAACGCAAAAGAAAAAAAACTACGAGCAATAAGGGGTAGCTTCAGGTGTATAATGTGCAAGAAGCACAATACGCCTGCTGTAAGTGCTGCAGATGCCTGCCTGTGTTACACAACAGGAAATCACAGCAATAAGGGCTAGCTTCAGGTGTATATTTTGCAAGAAGCACAATACGCCTGCTGTAAGTGCTGCAGATGCCTGCCTGTGTTACACAACAGGAAATCACAGCAATAAGGGCTAGCTTCAGGTGTATATTTTGCAAGAAGCACAATACGCCTGCTGTAAGTGCTGCAGATGCCTGCCTGTGTTACACAACAGGAAATCACAGCAATAAGGGCTAGCTTCGGGTGTATATTTTGCAAGAAGCACAATACGCCTGCTGTAAGTGCTGCAGAGGCCTGTTAGTGTAACACAAAAGAAAAAAAACTACAAGCAATAAGGGGTAGCTTCAGGTGTATAATGTGCAGGAGGCACACTACGTCTGCTGTAAGTGCTGCAGATGCCTGCCTGTGTTACTCAACAGGAAATCACAGCAATAAGGGCTAGCTTCAGGTGTATATTTTGCAAGAAGCACAATACGCCTGCTGTAAGTGCTGCAGATGCCTGCCTGTGTTACTCAACAGGAAATCACAGCAATAAGGGCTGGCTTCATGTGTATCTTTTGCAAGAAGCACAATACGCCTGCTGTAAGTGCTGCAGATGCCTGTTAGTGTAACACAAAAGAAAAAAAACTACGAGCAATAAGGGGTAGCTTCAGGTGTATAATGTGCAAGAAGCACAATACGCCTGCTGTAAGTGCTGCAGATGCCTGCCTGTGTTACACAACAGGAAATCACAGCAATAAGGGCTAGCTTCAGGTGTATATTTTGCAAGAATCACAATACGCCTGCTGTAAGTGCTGCAGATGCCTGTTAGTGTAACGCAAAAGAAAAAAAACTACGAGCAATAAGGGCTAGCTTCAGGTGTATATTTTGCAAGAAGCACAATATGCCTGCTGTAAGTGCTGCAGATGCCTGCCTGTGTTACACAACAGGAAATCACAGCAATAAGGGCTAGCTTCAGGTGTATATTTTGCAAGAAGCACACTACGCCTGCTGTAAGTGCTGCAGAGGCCTGTTAGTGTAACACAAAAGAAAAAAAACTACGAGCAATAAGGGGTAGCTTCAGGTGTATAATGTGCAGGAGGCACACTACGTCTGCTGTAAGTGCTGCAGATGCCTGCCTGTGTTACTCAACAGGAAATCACAGCAATAAGGGCTAGCTTACAATATGCCTGCTGTAAGTGCTGCAGATGCCTGCCTGTGTTACACAACAGGAAATCACAGCAATAAGGGCTAGCTTCAGGTGTATATTTTGCAAGAAGCACACTACGCCTGCTGTAAGTGGTGCAGATGCCTGCCTGTGTTACTCAACAGGAAATCACAGCAATAAGGGCTGGCTTCATGTGTATATTTTGCAAGAAGCACACTACGCCTGCTGTAAGTGCTGCAGATGCCTGTTAGTGTAACACAAAAGAAAAAAACTACGAGCAATAAGGGGTAGCTTCAGGTGTATAATGTGCAGGAGGCACACTACGTCTGCTGTAAGTGCTGCAGATGCCTGCCTGTGTTACTCAACAGGAAATCACAGCAATAAGGGCTAGCTTCAGGTGTATATTTTGCAAGAAGCACAATACGCCTGCTGTAAGTGCTGCAGATGCCTGCCTGTGTTACTCAACAGGAAATCACAGCAATAAGGGCTAGCTTCAGGTGTATATTTTGCAAGAAGCACAATACACCTGCTGTAAGTGCTGCAGATGCCTGCCTGTGTTACACAACAGGAAATCACAGCAATAAGGGCTAGCTTCAGGTGTATATTTTGCAAGAAGCACACTATGCCTGCTGTAAGTGCTGCAGATGCCTGTTAGTGTAACACAAAAGAAAAAAAACTACGAGCAATAAGGGGTAGCTTCAGGTGTATAATGTGCAGGAGGCACACTACACCTGCTGTAAGTGCTGCAGATGCCTGACTGTGTTACACAACAGGAAATCACAGCAATAAGGGCTAGCTTCAGGTGTATATTTTGCAAGAATCACAATACGCCCGCTGTAAGTGCTGCAGATGCCTGCCTGTGTTACACAACAGGAAATCACAGCAATAAGGGCTAGCTTCAGGTGTATATTTTGCAAGAAGCACAATACGCCTGCTGTAAGTGCTGCAGATGCCTGTCTGTGTTACACAACAGGAAATCACAGCAATAAGGGCTAGCTTCGGGTGTATATTTTGCAAGAAGCACAATACGCCTGCTGTAAGTGCTGCAGATGCCTGTTAGTGTAACACAAAAGAAAAAAACTATGAGCAATAAGGGGTAGCTTCAGGTGTATAATGTGCAGGAGGCACACTACGCCTGCTGTAAGTGCTGCAGATGCCTGCCTGTGTTACTCAACAGGAAATCACAGCAATAAGGTCTAGCTTCAGGTGTATATTTTGCAAGAAGCACAATACACCCGCTGTAAGTGCTGCAGATGCCTGCCAGTGTTACTCAACAGAAAATCACAGCAATAAGGGCTAGCTTCAGGTGTATATTTTTCAAGAAGCACAATACGCCCGCTGTAAGTGCTGCAGATGCCTGCCTGTGTTACTCAACATGAAATCACAGCAATAAGGGCTAGCTTGAGGTGTATATTTTGCAAGAAGCACAATACGCCCGCTGTAAGTGCTGCAGATGCCTGCCTGTGTTACTCAACAGGAAATCACAGCAATAAGGGCTAGCTTCAGGTGTATATTTTGCAAGAAGCACAATACGCCTTCTGTAAGTGCTGCAGATGCCTGCCTTTGTTACACAACAGGAAATCACAGCAATAAGGGCTAGCTTCAGGTGTATATTTTGCAAGAAGCACAATATGCCTGCTGTAAGTGCTGCAGATGCCTGCCTGTGTTACACAACAGGAAATCACAGCAATAAGGGCTAGCTTCAGGTGTATATTTTGCAAGAAGCACACTACGCCTGCTGTAAGTGCTGCAGAGGCCTGTTAGTGTAACACAAAAGAAAAAAAAACTACGAGCAATAAGGGGTAGCTTCAGGTGTATAATGTGCAGGAGGCACACTACGTCTGCTGTAAGTGCTGCAGATGCCTGCCTGTGTTACTCAACAGGAAATCACAGCAATAAGGGCTAGCTTCAGGTGTATATTTTGCAAGAAGCACAATACGCCTGCTGTAAGTGCTGCAGATGCCTGCCTGTGTTACTCAACAGGAAATCACAGCAATAAGGGCTGGCTTCATGTGTATCTTTTGCAAGAAGCACAATACGCCTGCTGTAAGTGCTGCAGATGCCTGTTAGTGTAACACAAAAGAAAAAAAACTACGAGCAATAAGGGGTAGCTTCAGGTGTATAATGTGCAAGAAGCACAATACGCCTGCTGTAAGTGCTGCAGATGCCTGCCTGTGTTACTCAACAGGAAATCACAGCAATAAGGGCTAGCTTCAGGTGTATATTTTGCAAGAATCACAATACGCCCGCTGTAAGTGCTGCAGATGCCTGCCTGTGTTACACAACAGGAAATCACAGCAATAAGGGCTAGCTTCAGGTGTATATTTTGCAAGAAGCACAATACGCCTGCTGTAAGTGCTGCAGATGCCTGCCTGTGTTACTCAACAGGAAATCACAGCAATAAGGGCTAGCTTCAGGTGTATATTTTGCAAGAAGGACAATACGCCCGCTGTAAGTGCTGCAGATGCCTGCCTGTGTTACACAACAGGAAATCACAGCAATAAGGGCTGGCTTCATGTGTATCTTTTGCAAGAAGCACAATACGCCTGCTGTAAGTGCTGCAGATGCCTGTTAGTGTAACACAAAAGAAAAAAAACTACGAGCAATAAGGGGTAGCTTCAGGTGTATAATGTGCAAGAAGCACAATACGCCTGCTGTAAGTGCTGCAGATGCCTGCCTGTGTTACACAACAGGAAATCACAGCAATAAGGGCTAGCTTCAGGTGTATATTTTGCAAGAAGCACAATACGCCTGCTGTAAGTGCTGCAGATGCCTGTCTGTGTTACACAACAGGAAATCACAGCAATAAGGGCTAGCTTCGGGTGTATATTTTGCAAGAAGCACAATACGCCTGCTGTAAGTGCTGCAGATGCCTGTTAGTGTAACACAAAAGAAAAAAACTATGAGCAATAAGGGGTAGCTTCAGGTGTATAATGTGCAGGAGGCACACTACACCTGCTGTAAGTGCTGCAGATGCCTGCCTGTGTTACTCAACAGGAAATCACAGCAATAAGGTCTAGCTTCAGGTGTATATTTTGCAAGAAGCACAATACACCCGCTGTAAGTGCTGCAGATGCCTGCCAGTGTTACTCAACAGGAAATCACAGCAATAAGGGCTAGCTTCAGGTGTATATTTTTCAAGAAGCACAATACGCCCGCTGTAAGTGCTGCAGATGCCTGCCTGTGTTACTCAACATGAAATCACAGCAATAAGGGCTAGCTTGAGGTGTATATTTTGCAAGAAGCACAATACGCCCGCTGTAAGTGCTGCAGATGCCTGCCTGTGTTACTCAACAGGAAATCACAGCAATAAGGGCTAGCTTCAGGTGTATATTTTGCAAGAAGCACAATACGCCTGCTGTAAGTGCTGCAGATGCCTGCCTGTGTTACACAACAGGAAATCACAGCAATAAGGGCTAGCTTCAGGTGTATATTTTGCAAGAAGCACAATACGCCTTCTGTAAGTGCTGCAGATGCCTTCCTTTGTTACATAACAGGAAATCACAGCAATAAGGGCTAGCTTCAGGTGTATATTTTGCAAGAAGAACACTACGCCTGCTGTAAGTGCTGCAGATGCCTGTTAGTGTAACACAAAAGAAAAAAAACTACGAGCAATAAGGGGTAGCTTCAGGTGTATAATGTGCAGGAGGCACACTACACCTGCTGTAAGTGCTGCAGATGCCTGCCTGTGTTACTCAACAGGAAATTACAGCAATAAGGGCTAGCTTCAGGTGTATATTTTGCAAGAAGCACAATACGCCTGCTGTAAGTGCTGCAGATGCCTGTTAGTGTAACACAAAAGAAAAAAAACTACGAGCAATAAGGGGTAGCTTCAGGTGTATAATGTGCAGGAGGCACACTACGCCTGCTGTAAGTGCTGCAGATGCCTGGCAGTGTTACTCAACAGGAAATCACAGCAATAAGGGCTAGCTTCAAGTGTATATTTTGCAAGAAGCACAATACGCCCGCTGTAAGTGCTGCAGATGCCTGCCTGTGTTACACAACAGGAAATCACAGCAATAAGGGCTAGCTTCAGGTGTATATTTTGCAAGAAGCACAATACGCCTTCTGTAAGTGCTGCAGATGCCTGCCTGTGTTACACAACAGGAAATCACAGCAATAAGGGCTAGCTTCAGGTGTATATTTTGCAAGAAGCACACTACGCCTGCTGTAAGTGCTGCAGATGCCTGTTAGTGTAACACAAAAGAAAAAAACTACGAGCAATAAGGGGTAGCTTCAGGTGTATAATGTGCAGGAGGCACACTACGTCTGCTGTAAGTGCTGCAGATGCCTGCCTGTGTTACTCAACAGGAAATCACAGCAATAAGGGCTAGCTTCAGGTGTATATTTTGCAAGAAGCACAATACGCCTGCTGTAAGTGCTGCAGATGCCTGCCTGTGTTACTCAACAGGAAATCACAGCAATAAGGGCTAGCTTCAGGTGTATATTTTGCAAGAAGCACAATACACCTGCTGTAAGTGCTGCAGATGCCTGCCTGTGTTACACAACAGGAAATCACAGCAATAAGGGCTAGCTTCAGGTGTATATTTTGCAAGAAGCACACTATGCCTGCTGTAAGTGCTGCAGATGCCTGTTAGTGTAACACAAAAGAAAAAAAACTACGAGCAATAAGGGGTAGCTTAAGGCGTATAATGTGCAAGAAGCACAATACGCCTGCTGTAAGTGCTGCAGATGCCTACCTGTGTTACACAACTGGAAATCACAGCAATAAGGGCTAGCTTCAGGTGTATATTTTGCAAGAAGCACAATACGCCTGCTGTAAGTGCTGCAGATGCCTGCCTGAGTTACACAACAGGAAATCACAGCAATAAGGGCTAGCTTCGGGTGTATATTTTGCAAGAAGCACACTACGCCTGCTGTAAGTGCTGCAGATGCCTGTTAGTGTAACACAAAAGAAAAAAAACTACGAGCAATAAGGGGTAGCTTCAGGTGTATAATGTGCAGGAGGCACACTACGCCTGCTGTAAGTGCTGCAGATGCCTGCCTGTGTTACTCAACAGGAAATCACAGCAATAAGGGCTAGCTTCAGGTGTATATTTTGCAAGAAGCACAATACGCCTGCTGTAAGTGCTGCAGATGCCTGCCTGTGTTACACAGCAGGAAATCACAGCAATAAGGGCTAGCTTCAGGTGTATATTTTGCAAGAAGCACACTATGCCTGCTGTAAGTGCTGCAGATGCCTGTTAGTGTAACACAAAAGAAAAAAAACTACGAGCAATAAGGGGTAGCTTCAGGTGTATAATGTGCAGGAGGCACACTACGCCTGCTGTAAGTGCTGCAGCTGCCTGCCTGTGTTCCTCAACAGGAAATCACAGCAATAAGGGCTAGCTTCAGGTGTATATTTTGCAAGAAGCACAATACGCCCGCTCTAAGTGCTGCAGATGCCTGCCAGTGTTACTCAACAGGAAATCACAGCAATAAGGGCTAGCTTCAGGTGTCTATTTTGCAAGAATCACAATACGCCCGCTGTAAGTGCTGCAGATGCCTGCCTGTGTTACACAACAGGAAATCACAGCAATAAGGGCTAGCTTCAGGTGTATATTTTGCAAGAAGCACAATACGCCTGCTGTAAGTGCTGCAGATGCCTGCCTGTGTTACTCAACAGGAAATCACAGCAATAAGGGCTAGCTTCAGGTGTATATTTTGCAAGAAGCACAATACGCCTGCTATAAGTGCTGCAGATGCCTGCCTGTGTTACACAACAGGAAATCACAGCAATAAGGGCTAGCTTCAGGTGTATATTTTGCAAGAAGCACACTACGCCTGCTGTAAGTGCTGCAGATGCCTGTTAGTGTAACACAAAAGAAAAAAAACTACGAGCAATAAGGGGTAGCTTCAGGTGTATAATGTGCAGGAGGCACACTACGTCTGCTGTAAGTGCTGCAGATGCCTGCCTGTGTTACTCAACAGGAAATCACAGCAATAAGGGCTAGCTTCAGGTGTATATTTTGTAAGAAGCACAATACGCCTGCTGTAAGTGCTGCAGATGCCTGCCTGTGTTACTCAACAGGAAATCACAGCAATAAGGGCTAGCTTCAGGTGTATATTTTGCAAGAAGCACAATACGCCTGCCGTAAGTGCTGCAGATTTCTGCCTGTGTTACTCAACAGGAAATCACAGCAATAAGGGCTAGCTTCAGGTGTATATTTTGTAAGAAGAACAATACGCCATAACAGGAAATCACAGCAATAAGGGCTAGCTTCAGGTGTATATTTTGCAAGAAGCACAATACGCCTGCTGTAAGTGCTGCAGATGCCTGCCTGTGTTACTCAACAGGAAATCACAGCAATAAGGGCTAGCTTCAGGTGTATATTTTGCAAGAAGCACAATACGCCTGCTGTAAGTGCTGCAGATGCCTGCCTGTGTTACACAACAGGAAATCACAGCAATAAGGGCTAGCTTCAGGTCTATATTTTGCAAGAAGCACAATACGCCTTCTGTAAGTGCTGCAGATGCCTGCCTGTGTTACACAACAGGAAATCACAGCAATAAGGGCTAGCTTCAGGTGTATATTTTGCAAGAAGCACAATACGCCTTCTGTAAGTGCTGCAGATGCCTGCCTGTGTTACACAACAGGAAATCACAGCAATAAGGGCAAGCTTCAGGTGTATATTTTGCAAGAAGCACACTACGCCTGCTGTAAGTGCTGCAGATGCCTGTTAGTGTAACACAAAAGAAAAAAAACTACGAGCAATAAGGGGTAGCTTCAGGTGTATAGTGTGCAGGAGGCACACTACGTCTGCTGTAAGTGCTGCAGATGCCTGCCTGTGTTACTCAACAGGAAATCACAGCAATAAGGGCTAGCTTCAGGTGTATATTTTGCAAGAAGCACAATACGCCTGCTGTAAGTGCTGCAGATGCCTGCCTGTGTTACTCAACAGGAAATCACAGCAATAAGGGCTAGCTTCAGGTGTATATTTTGCAAGAAGCACAATACGCCTGCTGTAAGTGCTGCAGATTTCTGCCTGTGTTACTCAACAGGAAATCACAGCAATAAGGGCTAGCTTCAGGTGTATATTTTGTAAGAAGCACAATACGCCATAACAGGAAATCACAGCAATAAGGGCTAGCTTCAGGTTTATATTTTGCAAGAAGCACAATACGCCTGCTGTAAGTGCTGCAGATGCCTGCCTGTGTTACTCAACAGGAAATCACAGCAATAAGGGCTAGCTTCAGGTGTATATTTTGCAAGAAGCACAATACGCCTGCTGTAAGTGCGGCAGATGCCTGACTGTGTTACTCAACAGGAAATCACAGCAATAAGGGCTAGCTTCAGGTGTATATTTTGCAAGAAGCACAATACGCCTGCTGTAAGTGCTGCAGATGCCTGCCTGTGTTACACAACAGGAAATCACAGCAATAAGGGCTAGCTTCAGGTGTATATTTTGCAAGAAGCACACTACGCCTGCTGTAAGTGCTACAAATGCCTGTTAGTGTAACACAAAAGAAAAAAAACTACGAGCAATAAGGGGTATCTTCAGGTGTATAATGTGCAGGAGGCACACTACGCCTGCTGTAAGTGCTGCAGATGCCTGCCTGTGTTACTCAACAGGAAATCACAGCAATAAGGGATAGCTTCAGGTGTATATTTTGCAAGAAGCACAATACGCCTGCTGTAAGTGCTGCAGATGCCTGTTAGTGTAACACAAAAGAAAAAAAACAATGAGCAATAAGGGGTATCTTCAGGTGTATAATGTGCAGGAGGCACACTACGCCTGCTGTAAGTGCTGCAGATGCCTGCCTGTGTTACTCAACAGGAAATCACAGCAATAAGGGCTAGCTTCAGGTGTATATTTTGCAAGAAGCACAATACACCCGCTGTAAGTGCTGCAGATGCCTGCCAGTGTTTCTCAACAGGAAATCACAGCAATAAGGGCTAGCTTCAGGTGTATATTTTGCAAGAAGCACAATACGCCTGCTGTAAGTGCTGCAGATGCCTGCCTGTGTTACACAACAGGAAATCACAGCAATAAGGGCTAGCTTCAGGTGTATATTTTGCAAGACGCACAATACTCCTGCTGTAAGTGCTGCAGATGCCTGCCTGTGTTACACAACAGGAAATTACAGCAATAAGGGCTAGCTTCAGGTGTATATTTTGCAAGAAGCACAATACGCCTGCTGTAAGTGCTGCAGATGCCTGCCTGTGTTACTCAACAGGAAATCACAGCAATAAGGGCTAGCTTCAGGTGTATATTTTGTAAGAAGAACAATACGCCATAACAGGAAATCACAGCAATAAGGGCTAGCTTCAGGTGTATATTTTGCAAGAAGCACAATACGCCTGCTGTAAGTGCTGCAGATGCCTGCCTGTGTTACTCAACAGGAAATCACAGCAATAAGGGCTAGCTTCAGGTGTATATTTTGCAAGAAGCACAATACGCCTGCTGTAAGTGCTGCAGATGCCTGACTGTGTTACTCAACAGGAAATCACAGCAATAAGGGCTAGCTTCAGGTGTATATTTTGCAAGAAGCACAATACGCCTGCTGTAAGTGCTGCAGATGCCTGCCTGTGTTACACAACAGGAAATCACAGCAATAAGGGCTAGCTTCAGGTGTATATTTTGCAAGAAGCACAATACGCCTGCTGTAAGTGCTGCAGATGCCTGTTAGTGTAACACAAAAGAAAAAAGCAATGAGCAATAAGGGGTAGCTTCAGGTGTATAATGTGCAGGAGGCACACTACGCCTGCTGTAAGTGCTGCAGATGCCTGCCTGTGTTACTCAACAGGAAATCACAGCAATAAGGGCTAGCTTCAGGTGTCTATTTTGCAAGAATCACAATACGCCCGCCGTAAGTGCTGCAGATGCCTGCCTGTGTTACACAACAGGAAATCACAGCAATAAGGGCTAGCTTCAGGTGTATATTTTGCAAGAAGCACAATACGCCTGCTGTAAGTGCTGCAGATGCCTGCCTGTGTTACTCAACAGGAAATCACAGCAATAAGGGCTAGCTTCAGGTGTATATTTTGCAAGAAGCACACTACGCCTGCTGTAAGTGCTGCAGATGCCTGTTAGTGTAACACAAAAGAAAAAAAACTACGAGCAATAAGGGGTAGCTTCAGGTGTATAATGTGCAGGAGGCACACTACGTCTGCTGTAAGTGCTGCAGATGCCTGCCTGTGTTACTCAACAGGAAATCACAGCAATAAGGGCTAGCTTCAGGTGTATATTTTGCAAGAAGCACAATACGCCTGCTGTAAGTGCTGCAGATTTCTGCCTGTGTTACTCAACAGGAAATCACAGCAATAAGGGCTAGCTTCAGGTGTATATTTTGTAAGAAGCACAATACGCCATAACAGGAAATCACAGCAATAAGGGCTAGCTTCAGGTGTATATTTTGCAAGAAGCACAATACGCCTGCTGTAAGTGCTGCAGATGCCTGCCTGTGTTACTCAACAGGAAATCACAGCAATAAGGGCTAGCTTCAGGTGTATATTTTGCAAGAAGCACAATACGCCTGCTGTAAGTGCTGCAGATGCCTGACTGTGTTACTCAACAGGAAATCACAGCAATAAGGGCTAGCTTCAGGTGTATATTTTGCAAGAAGCACAATACGCCTGCTGTAAGTGCTGCAGATGCCTGCCTGTGTTACACAACAGGAAATCACAGCAATAAGGGCTAGCTTCAGGTGTATATTTTGCAAGAAGCACACTACGCCTGCTGTAAGTGCTACAGATGCCTGTTAGTGTAACACAAAAGAAAAAAACTACGAGCAATAAGGGGTAGCTTCAGGTGTATAATGTGCAGGAGGCACACTACGCCTGCTGTAAGTGCTGCAGATGCCTGCCTGTGTTACTCAACAGGAAATCACAGCAATAAGGGATAGCTTCAGGTGTATATTTTGCAAGAAGCACAATACGCCTGCTGTAAGTGCTGCAGATGCCTGTTAGTGTAACACAAAAGAAAAAAAACAATGAGCAATAAGGGGTAGCTTCAGGTGTATAATGTGCAGGAGGCACACTACGCCTGCTGTAAGTGCTGCAGATGCCTGCCTGTGTTACTCAACAGGAAATCACAGCAATAAGGGCTAGCTTCAGGTGTATATTTTGCAAGAAGCACAATACACCCGCTGTAAGTGCTGCAGATGCCTGCCAGTGTTACTCAACAGGAAATCACAGCAATAAGGGCTAGCTTCAGGTGTATATTTTGCAAGAAGCACAATACGCCTGCTGTAAGTGCTGCAGATGCCTGCCTGTGTTACACAACAGGAAATCACAGCAATAAGGGCTAGCTTCAGGTGTATATTTTGCAAGACGCACAATACTCCTGCTGTAAGTGCTGCAGATGCCTGCCTGTGTTACACAACAGGAAATTACAGCAATAAGGGCTGGCTTCATGTGTATCTTTTGCAAGAAGCACAATACGCCTGCTGTAAGTGCTGCAGATGCCTGCCTGTGTTACTCAACAGGAAATCACAGCAATAAGGGCTAGCTTCAGGTGTATATTTTGCAAGAAGCACAATACGCCCGCTCTAAGTGCTGCAGATGCCTGCCAGTGTTACTCAACAGGAAATCACAGCAATAAGGGCTAGCTTCAGGTGTATATTTTGCAAGAATCACAATACGCCCGCTGTAAGTGCTGCAGATGCCTGCCTGTGTTACACAACAGGAAATCACAGCAATAAGGGCTAGCTTCAGGTGTATATTTTGCAAGAAGCAAAATACGCCTGCTGTAAGTGCTGCAGATGCCTGCCTGTGTTACTCAACAGGAAATCACAGCAATAAGGGCTAGCTTCAGGTGTATATTTTGCAAGAAGGACAATACGCCCGCTGTAAGTGCTGCAGATGCCTGCCTGTGTTACACAACAGGAAATCACAGCAATAAGGGCTGGCTTCATGTTTATCTTTTGCAAGAAGCACAATACGCCTGCTGTAAGTGCTGCAGATGCCTGTTAGTGTAACACAAAAGAAAAAAAACTACGAGCAATAAGGGGTAGCTTCAGGCGTATAATGTGCAAGAAGCACAATACGCCTGCTGTAAGTGCTGCAGATGCCTACCTGTGTTACACAACTGGAAATCACAGCAATAAGGGCTAGCTTCAGGTGTATATTTTGCAAGAAGCACAATACGCCTGCTGTAAGTGCTGCAGATGCCTGCCTGAATTACACAACAGGAAATCACAGCAATAAGGGCTAGCTTCGGGTGTATATTTTGCAAGAAGCACACTACGCCTGCTGTAAGTGCTGCAGATGCCTGTTAGTGTAACACAAAAGAAAAAAAACTACGAGCAATAAGGGGTAGCTTCAGGTGTATAATGTGCAGGAGGCACACTACGCCTGCTGTAAGTGCTGCAGATGCCTGCCTGTGTTACTCAACAGGAAATCACAGCAATAAGGGCTAGCTTCAGGTGTATATTTTGCAAGAAGCACAATACGCCTGCCGTAAGTGCTGCAGATTTCTGCCTGTGTTACTCAACAGGAAATCACAGCAATAAGGGCTAGCTTCAGGTGTATATTTTGTAAGAAGAACAATACGCCATAACAGGAAATCACAGCAATAAGGGCTAGCTTCAGGTGTATATTTTGCAAAAAGCACAATACGCCTGCTGTAAGTGCTGCAGATGCCTGCCTGTGTTACTCAACAGGAAATCACAGCAATAAGGGCTAGCTTCAGGTGTATATTTTGCAAGAAGCACAATACGCCTGCTGTAAGTGCTGCAGATGCCTGCCTGTGTTACACAACAGGAAATCACAGCAATAAGGGCTAGCTTCAGGTCTATATTTTGCAAGAAGCACAATACGCCTTCTGTAAGTGCTGCAGATGCCTGCCTGTGTTACACAACAGGAAATCACAGCAATAAGGGCTAGCTTCAGGTGTATATTTTGCAAGAAGCACAATACGCCTTCTGTAAGTGCTGCAGATGCCTGCCTGTGTTACACAACAGGAAATCACAGCAATAAGGGCAAGCTTCAGGTGTATATTTTGCAAGAAGCACACTACGCCTGCTGTAAGTGCTGCAGATGCCTGTTAGTGTAACACAAAAGAAAAAAAACTACGAGCAATAAGGGGTAGCTTCAGGTGTATAATGTGCAGGAGGCACACTACGTCTGCTGTAAGTGCTGCAGATGCCTGCCTGTGTTACTCAACAGGAAATCACAGCAATAAGGGCTAGCTTCAGGTGTATATTTTGCAAGAAGCACACTACGCCTGCTGTAAGTGCTGCAGATGCCTGTTAGTGTAACACAAAAGAAAAAAAACTACGAGCAATAAGGGGTAGCTTCAGGTGTATAATGTGCAGGAGGCACACTACGCCTGCTGTAAGTGCTGCAGATGCCTGCCTGTGTTCCTCAAAAGGAAATCACAGCAATAAGGGCTAGCTTCAGGTGTATATTTTGCAAGAAGCACAATACGCCCGCTCTAAGTGCTGCAGATGCCTGCCAATGTTACTCAACAGGAAATCACAGCAATAAGGGCTAGCTTCAGGTGTCTATTTTGCAAGAATCACAATATGCCCGCTGTAAGTGCTGCAGATGCCTGCCTGTGTTACACAACAGGAAATCACAGCAATAAGGGCTAGCTTCAGGTGTATATTTTGCAAGAAGCACACTACGCCTGCTGTAAGTGCTGCAGATGCCTGTTAGTGTAACACAAAAGAAAAAAAACTACGAGCAATAAGGGGTAGCTTCAGGTGTATAATGTGCAGGAGGCACACTACGTCTGCTGTAAGTGCTGCAGATGCCTGCCTGTGTTACTCAACAGGAAATCACAGCAATAAGGGCTAGCTTCAGGTGTATATTTTGCAAGAAGCACAATACGCCTGCTGTAAGTGCTGCAGATGCCTGCCTGTGTTACTCAACAGGAAATCACAGCAATAAGGGCTAGCTTCAGGTGTATATTTTGCAAGAAGCACAATACGCCTGCTGTAAGTGCTGCAGATTTCTGCCTGTGTTACTCAACAGGAAATTACAGCAATAAGGGCTAGCTTCAGGTGTATATTTTGTAAGAAGCACAATACGCCATAACAGGAAATCACAGCAATAAGGGCTAGCTTCAGGTGTATATTTTGCAAGAAGCACAATACGCCTGCTGTAAGTGCTGCAGATGCCTGCCTGTGTTACTCAACAGGAAATCACAGCAATAAGGGCTAGCTTCAGGTGTATATTTTGCAAGAAGCACAATACGCCTGCTGTAAGTGCTGCAGATGCCTGACTGTGTTACTCAACAGGAAATCACAGCAATAAGGGCTAGCTTCAGGTGTATATTTTGCAAGAAGCACAATACGCCTGCTGTAAGTGCTGCAGATGCCTGCCTGTGTTACACAACAGGAAATCACAGCAATAAGGGCTAGCTTCAGGTGTATATTTTGCAAGAAGCACACTACGCCTGCTGTAAGTGCTACAGATGCCTGTTAGTGTAACACAAAAGAAAAAAACTACGAGCAATAAGGGGTAGCTTCAGGTGTATAATGTGCAGGAGGCACACTACGCCTGCTGTAAGTGCTGCAGATGCCTGCCTGTGTTACTCAACAGGAAATCACAGCAATAAGGGATAGCTTCAGGTGTATATTTTGCAAGAAGCACAATACGCCTGCTGTAAGTGCTGCAGATGCCTGTTAGTGTAACACAAAAGAAAAAAAACAATGAGCAATAAGGGGTAGCTTCAGGTGTATAATGTGCAGGAGGCACACTACGCCTGCTGTAAGTGCTGCAGATGCCTGCCTGTGTTACTCAACAGGAAATCACAGCAATAAGGGCTAGCTTCAGGTGTATATTTTGCAAGAAGCACAATACACCCGCTGTAAGTGCTGCAGATGCCTGCCAGTGTTACTCAACAGGAAATCACAGCAATAAGGGCTAGCTTCAGGTGTATATTTTGCAAGAAGCACAATACGCCTGCTGTAAGTGCTGCAGATGCCTGCCTGTGTTACACAACAGGAAATCACAGCAATAAGGGCTAGCTTCAGGTGTATATTTTGCAAGACGCACAATACTCCTGCTGTAAGTGCTGCAGATGCCTGCCTGTGTTACACAACAGGAAATTACAGCAATAAGGGCTGGCTTCATGTGTATCTTTTGCAAGAAGCACAATACGCCTGCTGTAAGTGCTGCAGATGCCTGCCTGTGTTACTCAACAGGAAATCACAGCAATAAGGGCTAGCTTCAGGTGTATATTTTGCAAGAATCACAATACGCCCGCTGTAAGTGCTGCAGATGCCTGCCTGTGTTACACAACAGGAAATCACAGCAATAAGGGCTAGCTTCAGGTGTATATTTTGCAAGAAGCAAAATACGCCTGCTGTAAGTGCTGCAGATGCCTGCCTGTGTTACTCAACAGGAAATCACAGCAATAAGGGCTAGCTTCAGGTGTATATTTTGCAAGAAGGACAATACGCCTGCTGTAAGTGCTGCAGATGCCTGCCTGTGTTACACAACAGGAAATCACAGCAATAAGGGCTGGCTTCATGTTTATCTTTTGCAAGAAGCACAATACGCCTGCTGTAAGTGCTGCAGATGCCTGTTAGTGTAACACAAAAGAAAAAAAACTACGAGCAATAAGGGGTAGCTTCAGGCGTATAATGTGCAAGAAGCACAATACGCCTGCTGTAAGTGCTGCAGATGCCTACCTGTGTTACACAACTGGAAATCACAGCAATAAGGGCTAGCTTCAGGTGTATATTTTGCAAGAAGCACAATACGCCTGCTGTAAGTGCTGCAGATGCCTGCCTGAGTTACACAACAGGAAATCACAGCAATAAGGGCTAGCTTCGGGTGTATATTTTGCAAGAAGCACACTACGCCTGCTGTAAGTGCTGCAGATGCCTGTTAGTGTAACACAAAAGAAAAAAAACTACGAGCAATAAGGGGTAGCTTCAGGTGTATAATGTGCAGGAGGCACACTACGTCTGCTGTAAGTGCTGCAGATGCCTGCCTGTGTTACTCAACAGGAAATCACAGCAATAAGGGCTAGCTTCAGGTGTATATTTTGCAAGAAGCACAATACGCCTGCTGTAAGTGCTGCAGATGCCTGCCTGTGTTACTCAACAGGAAATCACAGCAATAAGGGCTAGCTTCAGGTGTATATTTTGCAAGAAGCACAATACGCCTGCTGTAAGTGCTGCAGATGCCTGCCTGTGTTACACAACAGGAAATCACAGCAATAAGGGCTAGCTTCAGGTGTATATTTTGTAAGAAGCACAATACGCCATAACAGGAAATCACAGCAATAAGGGCTAGCTTCAGGTGTATATTTTGCAAGAAGCACAATACGCCTGCTGTAAGTGCTGCAGATGCCTGCCTGTGTTACTCAACAGGAAATCACAGCAATAAGGGCTAGCTTCAGGTGTATATTTTGCAAGAAGCACAATACGCCTGCTGTAAGTGCTGCAGATGCCTGACTGTGTTACTCAACAGGAAATCACAGCAATAAGGGCTAGCTTCAGGTGTATATTTTGCAAGAAGCACAATACGCCTGCTGTAAGTGCTGCAGATGCCTGCCTGTGTTACACAACAGGAAATCACAGCAATAAGGGCTAGCTTCAGGTGTATATTTTGCAAGAAGCACACTACGCCTGCTGTAAGTGCTACAGATGCCTGTTAGTGTAACACAAAAGAAAAAAACTACGAGCAATAAGGGGTAGCTTCAGGTGTATAATGTGCAGGAGGCACACTACGCCTGCTGTAAGTGCTGCAGATGCCTGCCTGTGTTACTCAACAGGAAATCACAGCAATAAGGGATAGCTTCAGGTGTATATTTTGCAAGAAGCACAATATGCCTGCTGTAAGTGCTGCAGATGCCTGTTAGTGTAACACAAAAGAAAAAAAACAATGAGCAATAAGGGGTAGCTTCAGGTGTATAATGTGCAGGAGGCACACTACGCCTGCTGTAAGTGCTGCAGATGCCTGCCTGTGTTACTCAACAGGAAATCACAGCAATAAGGGCTAGCTTCAGGTGTATATTTTGCAAGAAGCACAATACACCCGCTGTAAGTGCTGCAGATGCCTGCCAGTGTTACTCAACAGGAAATCACAGCAATAAGGGCTAGCTTCAGGTGTATATTTTGCAAGAAGCACAATACGCCTGCTGTAAGTGCTGCAGATGCCTGCCTGTGTTACACAACAGGAAATCACAGCAATAAGGGCTAGCTTCAGGTGTATATTTTGCAAGACGCACAATACTCCTGCTGTAAGTGCTGCAGATGCCTGCCTGTGTTACACAACAGGAAATTACAGCAATAAGGGCTGGCTTCATGTGTATCTTTTGCAAGAAGCACAATACGCCTGCTGTAAGTGCTGCAGATGCCTGCCTGTGTTACTCAACAGGAAATCGCAGCAATAAGGGCTAGCTTCAGGTGTATATTTTGCAAGAAGCACAATACGCCCGCTCTAAGTGCTGCAGATGCCTGCCAGTGTTACTCAACAGGAAATCACAGCAATAAGGGCTAGCTTCAGGTGTATATTTTGCAAGAAGCACAATACGCCTGCTGTAAGTGCTGCAGATGCCTGCCTGAGTTACACAACAGGAAATCACAGCAATAAGGGCTAGCTTCGGGTGTATATTTTGCAAGAAGCACACTACGCCTGCTGTAAGTGCTGCAGATGCCTGTTAGTGTAACACAAAAGAAAAAAAACTACGAGCAATAAGGGGTAGCTTCAGGCGTATAATGTGCAAGAAGCACAATACGCCTGCTGTAAGTGCTGCAGATGCCTACCTGTGTTACACAACTGGAAATCACAGCAATAAGGGCTAGCTTCAGGTGTATATTTTGCAAGAAGCACAATACGCCTGCTGTAAGTGCTGCAGATGCCTGCCTGAGTTACACAACAGGAAATCACAGCAATAAGGGCTAGCTTCGGGTGTATATTTTGCAAGAAGCACACTACGCCTGCTGTAAGTGCTGCAGATGCCTGTTAGTGTAACACAAAAGAAAAAAAACTACGAGCAATAAGGGGTAGCTTCAGGTGTATAATGTGCAGGAGGCACACTACGCCTGCTGTAAGTGCTGCAGATGCCTGCCTGTGTTACTCAACAGGAAATCACAGCAATAAGGGCTAGCTTCAGGTGTATATTTTGCAAGACGCACAATACTCCTGCTGTAAGTGCTGCAGATGCCTGTTAGTGTAACACAAAAGAAAAAAAACTACGAGCAATAAGGGGTAGCTTCAGGTGTATAATGTGCAGGAGGCACACTACGCCTGCTGTAAGTGCTGCAGATGCCTGCCTGTGTTCCTCAACAGGAAATCACAGCAATAAGGGCTAGCTTCAGGTGTATATTTTGCAAGAAGCACAATACGCCCGCTCTAAGTGCTGCAGATGCCTGCCAATGTTACTCAACAGGAAATCACAGCAATAAGGGCTAGCTTCAGGTGTCTATTTTGCAAGAATCACAATACGCCCGCTGTAAGTGCTGCAGATGCCTGCCTGTGTTACACAACAGGAAATCACAGCAATAAGGGCTAGCTTCAGGTGTATATTTTGCAAGAAGCACAATACGCCTGCTGTAAGTGCTGCAGATGCCTGCCTGTGTTACTCAACAGGAAATCACAGCAATAAGGGCTAGCTTCAGGTGTATATTTTGCAAGAAGCACAATACGCCTGCTGTAAGTGCTGCAGATGCCTGCCTGTGTTACACAACAGGAAATCACAGCAATAAGGGCTAGCTTCAGGTGTATATTTTGCAAGAAGCACACTACGCCTGCTGTAAGTGCTGCAGATGCCTGTTAGTGTAACACAAAAGAAAAAAAACTACGAGCAATAAGGGGTAGCTTCAGGTGTATAATGTGCAGGAGGCACACTACGTCTGCTGTAAGTGCTGCAGATGCCTGCCTGTGTTACTCAACAGGAAATCACAGCAATAAGGGCTAGCTTCAGGTGTATATTTTGCAAGAAGCACAATACGCCTGCTGTAAGTGCTGCAGATGCCTGCCTGTGTTACTCAACAGGAAATCACAGCAATAAGGGCTAGCTTCAGGTGTATATTTTGCAAGAAGCACAATACGCCTGCCGTAAGTGCTGCAGATTTCTGCCTGTGTTACTCAACAGGAAATCACAGCAATAAGGGCTAGCTTCAGGTGTATATTTTGTAAGAAGAACAATACGCCATAACAGGAAATCACAGCAATAAGGGCTAGCTTCAGGTGTATATTTTGCAAGAAGCACAATACGCCTGCTGTAAGTGCTGCAGATGCCTGCCTGTGTTACTCAACAGGAAATCACAGCAATAAGGGCTAGCTTCAGGTGTATATTTTGCAAGAAGCACAATACGCCTGCTGTAAGTGCTGCAGATGCCTGACTGTGTTACTCAACAGGAAATCACAGCAATAAGGGCTAGCTTCAGGTGTATATTTTGCAAGAAGCACAATACGCCTGCTGTAAGTGCTGCAGATGCCTGCCTGTGTTACACAACAGGAAATCACAGCAATAAGGGCTAGCTTCAGGTGTATATTTTGCAAGAAGCACAATACGCCTGCTGTAAGTGCTGCAGATGCCTGTTAGTGTAACACAAAAGAAAAAAAGCAATGAGCAATAAGGGGTAGCTTCAGGTGTATAATGTGCAGGAGGCACACTACGCCTGCTGTAAGTGCTGCAGATGCCTGCCTGTGTTACTCAACAGGAAATCACAGCAATAAGGGCTAGCTTCAGGTGTCTATTTTGCAAGAATCACAATACGCCCGCTGTAAGTGCTGCAGATGCCTGCCTGTGTTACACAACAGGAAATCACAGCAATAAGGGCTATCTTCAGGTGTATATTTTGCAGGAAGCAAAATACGCCTGCTGTAAGTGCTGCAGATGCCTGCCTGTGTTACTCAACAGGAAATCACAGCAATAAGGGCTAGCTTCAGGTGTATATTTTGCAAGAAGCACACTACGCCTGCTGTAAGTGCTGCAGATGCCTGTTAGTGTAACACAAAAGAAAAAAAACTACGAGCAATAAGGGGTAGCTTCAGGTGTATAATGTGCAGGGGGCACACTACGTCTGCTGTAAGTGCTGCAGATGCCTGCCTGTGTTACTCAACAGGAAATCACAGCAATAAGGGCTAGCTTCAGGTGTATATTTTGCAAGAAGCACAATACGCCTGCTGTAAGTGCTGCAGATGCCTGCCTGTGTTACTCAACAGGAAATCACAGCAATAAGGGCTAGCTTCAGGTGTATATTTTGCAAGAAGCACAATACGCCTGCTGTAAGTGCTGCAGATTTCTGCCTGTGTTACTCAACAGGAAATCACAGCAATAAGGGCTAGCTTCAGGTGTATATTTTGTAAGAAGCACAATACGCCATAACAGGAAATCACAGCAATAAGGGCTAGCTTCAGGTGTATATTTTGCAAGAAGCACAATACGCCTGCTGTAAGTGCTGCAGATGCCTGCCTGTGTTACTCAACAGGAAATCACAGCAATAAGGGCTAGCTTCAGGTGTATATTTTGCAAGAAGCACAATACGCCTGCCGTAAGTGCTGCAGATGCCTGACTGTGTTACTCAACAGGAAATCACAGCAATAAGGGCTAGCTTCAGGTGTATATTTTGCAAGAAGCACAATACGCCTGCTGTAAGTGCTGCAGATGCCTGCCTGTGTTACACAACAGGAAATCACAGCAATAAGGGCTAGCTTCAGGTGTATATTTTGCAAGAAGCACACTACGCCTGCTTTAAGTGCTACAGATGCCTGTTAGTGTAACACAAAAGAAAAAAAACTACGAGCAATAAGGGGTAGCTTCAGGTGTATAATGTGCAGGAGGCACACTACGCCTGCTGTAAGTGCTGCAGATGCCTGCCTGTGTTACTCAACAGGAAATCACAGCAATAAGGGATAGCTTCAGGTGTATATTTTGCAAGAAGCACAATACGCCTGCTGTAAGTGCTGCAGATGCCTGTTAGTGTAACACAAAAGAAAAAAAACAATGAGCAATAAGGGGTAGCTTCAGGTGTATAATGTGCAGGAGGCACACTACGCCTGCTGTAAGTGCTGCAGATGCCTGCCTGTGTTACTCAACAGGAAATCACAGCAATAAGGGCTAGCTTCAGGTGTATATTTTGCAAGAAGCACAATACACCCGCTGTAAGTGCTGCAGATGCCTGCCAGTGTTACTCAACAGGAAATCACAGCAATAAGGGCTAGCTTCAGGTGTATATTTTGCAAGAAGCACAATACGCCTGCTGTAAGTGCTGCAGATGCCTGCCTGTGTTACACAACAGGAAATCACAGCAATAAGGGCTAGCTTCAGGTGTATATTTTGCAAGACGCACAATACTCCTGCTGTAAGTGCTGCAGATGCCTGCCTGTGTTACACAACAGGAAATTACAGCAATAAGGGCTAGCTTCAGGTGTATATTTTGCAAGAAGCACAATACGCCTGCTGTAAGTGCTGCAGATGCCTGCCTGTGTTACTCAACAGGAAATCACAGCAATAAGGGCTAGCTTCAGGTGTATATTTTGCAAGAAGCACAATACGCCTGCCGTAAGTGCTGCAGATTTCTGCCTGTGTTACTCAACAGGAAATCACAGCAATAAGGGCTAGCTTCAGGTGTATATTTTGTAAGAAGAACAATACGCCATAACAGGAAATCACAGCAATAAGGGCTAGCTTCAGGTGTATATTTTGCAAGAAGCACAATACGCCTGCTGTAAGTGCTGCAGATGCCTGCCTGTGTTACACAACAGGAAATCACAGCAATAAGGGCTAGCTTCAGGTGTATATTTTGCAAAAAGCACACTACGCCTGCTTTAAGTGCTACAGATGCCTGTTAGTATAACACAAAAGAAAAAAAACTACGAGCAATAAGGGGTAGCTTCAGGTGTATAATGTGCAGGAGGCACACTACGCCTGCTGTAAGTGCTGCAGATTCCTGCCTGTGTTACTCAACAGGAAATCACAGCAATAAGGGATAGCTTCAGGTGTATATTTTGCAAGAAGCACAATACGCCTGCTGTAAGTGCTGCAGATGCCTGTTAGTGTAACACAAAAGAAAAAAAACAATGAGCAATAAGGGGTAGCTTCAGGTGTATAATGTGCAGGAGGCACACTACGCCTGCTGTAAGTGCTGCAGATGCCTGCCTGTGTTACTCAACAGGAAATCACAGCAATAAGGGCTAGCTTCAGGTGTATATTTTGCAAGAAGCACAATACACCCGCTGTAAGTGCTGCAGATGCCTGCCAGTGTTACTCAACAGGAAATCACAGCAATAAGGGCTAGCTTCAGGTGTATATTTTGCAAGAAGCACAATACGCCTGCTGTAAGTGCTGCAGATGCCTGCCTGTGTTACACAACAGGAAATCACAGCAATAAGGGCTAGCTTCAGGTGTATATTTTGCAAGACGCACAATACTCCTGCTGTAAGTGCTGCAGATGCCTGCCTGTGTTACACAACAGGAAATTACAGCAATAAGGGCTAGCTTCAGGTGTATATTTTGCAAGAAGCACAATACGCCTGCTGTAAGTGCTGCAGATGCCTGCCTGTGTTACTCAACAGGAAATCACAGCAATAAGGGCTAGCTTCAGGTGTATATTTTGCAAGAAGCACAATACGCCTGCCGTAAGTGCTGCAGATTTCTGCCTGTGTTACTCAACAGGAAATCACAGCAATAAGGGCTAGCTTCAGGTGTATATTTTGTAAGAAGAACAATACGCCATAACAGGAAATCACAGCAATAAGGGCTAGCTTCAGGTGTATATTTTGCAAGAAGCACAATACGCCTGCTGTAAGTGCTGCAGATGCCTGCCTGTGTTACTCAACAGGAAATCACAGCAATAAGGGCTAGCTTCAGGTGTATATTTTGCAAGAAGCACAATACGCCTGCTGTAAGTGCTGCAGATGCCTGACTGTGTTACTCAACAGGAAATCACAGCAATAAGGGCTAGCTTCAGGTGTATATTTTGCAAGAAGCACAATACGCCTGCTGTAAGTGCTGCAGATGCCTGCCTGTGTTACACAACAGGAAATCACAGCAATAAGGGCTAGCTTCAGGTGTATATTTTGCAAGAAGCACACTACGCCTGCTTTAAGTGCTACAGATGCCTGTTAGTGTAACACAAAAGAAAAAAAACTACGAGCAATAAGGGGTAGCTTCAGGTGTATAATGTGCAGGAGGCACACTACGCCTGCTGTAAGTGCTGCAGATGCCTGCCTGTGTTACTCAACAGGAAATCACAGCAATAAGGGATAGCTTCAGGTGTATATTTTGCAAGAAGCACAATACGCCTGCTGTAAGTGCTGCAGATGCCTGTTAGTGTAACACAAAAGAAAAAAAACAATGAGCAATAAGGGGTAGCTTCAGGTGTATAATGTGCAGGAGGCACACTACGCCTGCTGTAAGTGCTGCAGATGCCTGCCTGTGTTACTCAACAGGAAATCACAGCAATAAGGGCTAGCTTCAGGTGTATATTTTGCAAGAAGCACAATACACCCGCTGTAAGTGCTGCAGATGCCTGCCAGTGTTACTCAACAGGAAATCACAGCAATAAGGGCTAGCTTCAGGTGTATATTTTGCAAGAAGCACAATACGCCTGCTGTAAGTGCTTCAGATGCCTGCCTGTGTTACACAACAGGAAATCACAGCAATAAGGGCTAGCTTCAGGTGT
This sequence comes from Rana muscosa, assembly GCA_029206835.1. Classification (NCBI taxonomy): domain Eukaryota; kingdom Metazoa; phylum Chordata; class Amphibia; order Anura; family Ranidae; genus Rana; species Rana muscosa. The sequence continues at coordinate 365,151,184 of CM055117.1, forward strand.
ATATTTTGCAAGACGCACAATACTCCTGCTGTAAGTGCTGCAGATGCCTGCCTGTGTTACACAACAGGAAATTACAGCAATAAGGGCTAGCTTCAGGTGTATATTTTGCAAGAAGCACAATACGCCTGCTGTAAGTGCTGCAGATGCCTGCCTGTGTTACTCAACAGGAAATCACAGCAATAAGGGCTAGCTTCAGGTGTATATTTTGCAAGAAGCACAATACGCCTGCCGTAAGTGCTGCAGATTTCTGCCTGTGTTACTCAACAGGAAATCACAGCAATAAGGGCTAGCTTCAGGTGTATATTTTGTAAGAAGAACAATACGCCATAACAGGAAATCACAGCAATAAGGGCTAGCTTCAGGTGTATATTTTGCAAGAAGCACAATACGCCTGCTGTAAGTGCTGCAGATGCCTGCCTGTGTTACTCAACAGGAAATCACAGCAATAAGGGCTAGCTTCAGGTGTATATTTTGCAAGAAGCACAATACGCCTGCTGTAAGTGCTGCAGATGCCTGACTGTGTTACTCAACAGGAAATCACAGCAATAAGGGCTAGCTTCAGGTGTATATTTTGCAAGAAGCACAATACGCCTGCTGTAAGTGCTGCAGATGCCTGCCTGTGTTACACAACAGGAAATCACAGCAATAAGGGCTAGCTTCAGGTGTATATTTTGCAAGAAGCACAATACGCCTGCTGTAAGTGCTGCAGATGCCTGTTAGTGTAACACAAAAGAAAAAAAGCAATGAGCAATAAGGGGTAGCTTCAGGTGTATAATGTGCAGGAGGCACACTACGCCTGCTGTAAGTGCTGCAGATGCCTGCCTGTGTTACTCAACAGGAAATCACAGCAATAAGGGCTAGCTTCAGGTGTCTATTTTGCAAGAATCACAATACGCCCGCTGTAAGTGCTGCAGATGCCTGCCTGTGTTACACAACAGGAAATCACAGCAATAAGGGCTAGCTTCAGGTGTATATTTTGCAAGAAGCACAATACGCCTGCTGTAAGTGCTGCAGATGCCTGCCTGTGTTACTCAACAGGAAATCACAGCAATAAGGGCTAGCTTCAGGTGTATATTTTGCAAGAAGCACACTACGCCTGCTGTAAGTGCTGCAGATGCCTGTTAGTGTAACACAAAAGAAAAAAAACTACGAGCAATAAGGGGTAGCTTCAGGTGTATAATGTGCAGGAGGCACACTACGTCTGCTGTAAGTGCTGCAGATGCCTGCCTGTGTTACTCAACAGGAAATCACAGCAATAAGGGCTAGCTTCAGGTGTATATTTTGCAAGAAGCACAATACGCCTGCTGTAAGTGCTGCAGATGCCTGCCTGTGTTACTCAACAGGAAATCACAGCAATAAGGGCTAGCTTCAGGTGTATATTTTGCAAGAAGCACAATACGCCTGCTGTAAGTGCTGCAGATTTCTGCCTGTGTTACTCAACAGGAAATCACAGCAATAAGGGCTAGCTTCAGGTGTATATTTTGTAAGAAGCACAATACGCCATAACAGGAAATCACAGCAATAAGGGCTAGCTTCAGGTGTATATTTTGCAAGAAGCACAATACGCCTGCTGTAAGTGCTGCAGATGCCTGCCTGTGTTACTCAACAGGAAATCACAGCAATAAGGGCTAGCTTCAGGTGTATATTTTGCAAGAAGCACAATACGCCTGCTGTAAGTGCTGCAGATGCCTGACTGTGTTACTCAACAGGAAATCACAGCAATAAGGGCTAGCTTCAGGTGTATATTTTGCAAGAAGCACAATACGCCTTCTGTAAGTGCTGCAGATGCCTGCCTTTGTTACACAACAGGAAATCACAGCAATAAGGGCTAGCTTCAGGTGTATATTTTGCAAGAAACACAATACGCCTGCTGTAAGTGCTGCAGATGCCTGTTAGTGTAACACAAAAGAAAAAAACTACGAGCAATAAGGGGTAGCTTCAGGTGTATAATGTGCAGGAGGCACACTACGCCCGCTGTAAGTGCTGCAGATGCCTGCCTGTGTTACACAACAGGAGATCACAGCAATAAGGGCTAGCTTCAGGTGTATATTTTGCAAGAAGCACAATACGCCTGCTGTAAGTGCTGCAGATACCTGACTGTGTTACTCAACAGGAAATCACAGCAATAAGGGCTAGCTTCAGGTGTATATTTTGCAAGAAGCACAATACGCCTGCTGTAAGTGCTGCAGATGCCTGCCTGTGTTACACAACAGGAAATCACAGCAATAAGGGCTAGCTTCAGGTGTATATTTTGCAAGAAGCACACTACGCCTGCTGTAAGTGCTGCAGATGCCTGTTAGTGTGACACAAAAGAAAAAAAACTACGAGCAATAAGGGGTAGCTTCAGGTGTATAATGTGCAGGAGGCACACTACGCCTGCTGTAAGTGCTGCAGATGCCTACCTGTGTTACTCAACAGGAAATCACAGCAATAAGGGCTAGCTTCAGGTGTATATTTTGCAAGAAGCACAATACGCCTGCTGTAAGTGCTGCAGATGCCTGTTAGTGTAACACAAAAGAAAAAAAACTATGAGCAATAAGGGGTAGCTTCAGGTGTATAATGTGCAGGAGGCACACTACGCCTGCTGTAAGTGCTGCAGATGCCTGCCTGTGTTACTCAACAGGAAATCACAGCAATAAGGGCTAGCTTCAGGTGTATATTTTGCAAGAAGCACAATACACCCGCTGTAAGTGCTGCAGATGCCTGCCAGTGTTACTCAACAGGAAATCACAGCAATAAGGGCTAGCTTCAGGTGTATATTTTGCAAGAAGCACAATACGCCTGCTGTAAGTGCTGCAGATGCCTGCCTGTGTTACACAACAGGAAATCACAGCAATAAGGGCTAGCTTCAGGTGTATATTTTGCAAGACGCACAATACTCCTGCTGTAAGTGCTGCAGATGCCTGCCTGTGTTACACAACATGAAATTACAGCAATAAGGGCTAGCTTCAGGTGTATATTTTGCAAGAAGCACAATACGCCTTCTGTAAGTGCTGCAGATGCCTGCCTTTGTTACACAACAGGAAATCACAGCAATAAGGGCTAGCTTCAGGTGTATATTTTGCAAGAAACACAATACGCCTGCTGTAAGTGCTGCAGATGCCTGTTAGTGTAACACAAAAGAAAAAAACTACGAGCAATAAGGGGTAGCTTCAGGTGTATAATGTGCAGGAGGCACACTACGCCCGCTGTAAGTGCTGCAGATGCCTGCCTGTGTTACACAACAGGAGATCACAGCAATAAGGGCTAGCTTCAGGTGTATATTTTGCAAGAAGCACAATACGCCTGCTGTAAGTGCTGCAGATGCCTGACTGTGTTACTCAACAGGAAATCACAGCAATAAGGGCTAGCTTCAGGTGTATATTTTGCAAGAAGCACAATACGCCTGCTGTAAGTGCTGCAGATGCCTGCCTGTGTTACACAACAGGAAATCACAGCAATAAGGGCTAGCTTCAGGTGTATATTTTGCAAGAAGCACACTACGCCTGCTGTAAGTGCTGCAGATGCCTGTTAGTGTGACACAAAAGAAAAAAAACTACGAGCAATAAGGGGTAGCTTCAGGTGTATAATGTGCAGGAGGCACACTACGCCTGCTGTAAGTGCTGCAGATGCCTGCCTGTGTTACTCAACAGGAAATCACAGCAATAAGGGCTAGCTTCAGGTGTATATTTTGCAAGAAGCACAATACGCCTGCTGTAAGTGCTGCAGATGCCTGTTAGTGTAACACAAAAGAAAAAAAACTATGAGCAATAAGGGGTAGCTTCAGGTGTATAATGTGCAGGAGGCACACTACGCCTGCTGTAAGTGCTGCAGATGCCTGCCTGTGTTACTCAACAGGAAATCACAGCAATAAGGGCTAGCTTCAGGTGTATATTTTGCAAGAAGCACAATACACCCGCTGTAAGTGCTGCAGATGCCTGCCAGTGTTACTCAACAGGAAATCACAGCAATAAGGGCTAGCTTCAGGTGTATATTTTTCAAGAAGCACAATACGCCCGCTGTAAGTGCTGCAGATGCCTGCCTGTGTTACTCAACAGGAAATCACAGCAATAAGGGCTAGCTTCAGGTGTATATTTTGCAAGAAGCACAATACGCCTGCTGTAAGTGCTGCAGATGCCTGCCTGTGTTACACAACAGGAAATCACAGCAATAAGGGCTAGCTTCAGGTGTATATTTTGCAAGAAGCACAATACACCTTCTGTAAGTGCTGCAGATGCCTGCCTTTGTTACACAACAGGAAATCACAGCAAAAAGGGCTAGCTTCAGGTGTATATTTTGCAAGAAGAACACTACGCCTGCTGTAAGTGCTGCAGATGCCTGTTAGTGTAACACAAAAGAAAAAAAACTACGAGCAATAAGGGGTAGCTTCAGGTGTATAATGTGCAGGAGGCACACTACGCCTGCTGTAAGTGCTGCAGATGCCTGCCTGTGTTACTCAACAGGAAATCACAGCAATAAGGGCTAGCTTCAGGTGTATATTTTGCAAGAAGCACAATACGCCTGCTGTAAGTGCTGCAGATGCCTGTTAGTGTAACACAAAAGAAAAAAAACTACGAGCAATAAGGGGTAGCTTCAGGTGTATAATGTGCAGGAGGCACACTACGCCTGCTGTAAGTGCTGCAGATGCCTGCCAGTGTTACTCAACAGGAAATCACAGAAATAAGGGCTAGCTTCAGGTGTATATTTTGCAAGAAGCACAATACGCCTTCTGTAAGTGCTGCAGATGCCTGCCTTTGTTACACAACAGGAAATCACAGCAATAAGGGCTAGCTTCAGGTGTATATTTTGCAAGAAGCACAATACGCCTGCTGTAAGTGCTGCAGATGCCTGTTAGTGTAACACAAAAGAAAAAAAACTACGAGCAATAAGGGGTAGCTTCAGGTGTATAATGTGCAGGAGGCACACTACGCCCGCTGTAAGTGCTGCAGATGCCTGCCTGTGTTACACAACAGGAAATCACAGCAATAAGGGCTAGCTTCAGGTGTATATTTTGCAAGAAGCACAATACGCCTGCTGTAAGTGCTGCAGATGCCTGACTGTGTTACTCAACAGAAAAACACAGCAATAAGGGCTAGCTCCAGGTGTATATTTTGCAAGAAGCACAATACGCCTGCTGTAAGTGCTGCAGATGCCTGCCTGTGTTACACAACAGGAAATCACAGCAATAAGGGCTAGCTTCAGGTGTATATTTTGCAAGAAGAACACTATGCCTGCTGTAAGTGCTGCAGATGCCTGTTAGTGTAACACAAAAGAAAAAAAACTACGAGCATTAAGGGGTAGCTTCAGGTGTATAATGTGCAGGAGGCACACTATGCCTGCTGTAAGTGCTGCAGATGCCTGCCTGTGTTACTCAACAGGAAATCACAGCAATAAGGGCTAGCTTCAGGTGTATATTTTGCAAGAAGCACAATACACCCGCTGTAAGTGCTGCAGATGCCTGCCAGTGTTACTCAACAGGAAATCACAGCAATAAGGGCTAGCTTCAGGTGTATATTTTGCAAGAAGCACAATACGCCTGCTGTAAGTGCTGCAGATGCCTGCCTGTGTTACACAACAGGAAATCACAGCAATAAGGGCTAGCTTCAGGTGTATATTTTGCAAGACGCACAATACTCCTGCTGTAAGTGCTGCAGATGCCTGCCTGTGTTACACAACAGGAAATTACAGCAATAAGGGCTAGCTTCAGGTGTATATTTTGCAAGAAGCACAATACGCCTTCTGTAAGTGCTGCAGATGCCTGCCTTTGTTACACAACAGGAAATCACAGCAATAAGGGCTAGCTTCAGGTGTATATTTTGCAAGAAACACAATACGCCTGCTGTAAGTGCTGCAGATGCCTGTTAGTGTAACACAAAAGAAAAAAACTACGAGCAATAAGGGGTAGCTTCAGGTGTATAATGTGCAGGAGGCACACTACGCCCGCTGTAAGTGCTGCAGATGCCTGCCTGTGTTACACAACAGGAGATCACAGCAATAAGGGCTAGCTTCAGGTGTATATTTTGCAAGAAGCACAATACGCCTGCTGTAAGTGCTGCAGATGCCTGACTGTGTTACTCAACAGGAAATCACAGCAATAAGGGCTAGCTTCAGGTGTATATTTTGCAAGAAGCACACTACGCCTGCTGTAAGTGCTACAGATGCCTGTTAGTGTAACACAAAAGAAAAAAAACTACGAGCAATAAGGGGTAGCTTCAGGTGTATAATGTGCAGGAGGCACACTACGCCTGCTGTAAGTGCTGCAGATGCCTGCCTGTGTTACTCAACAGGAAATCACAGCAATAAGGGATAGCTTCAGGTGTATATTTTGCAAGAAGCACAATACGCCTGCTGTAAGTGCTGCAGATGCCTGTTAGTGTAACACAAAAGAAAAAAAACAATGAGCAATAAGGGGTAGCTTCAGGTGTATAATGTGCAGGAGGCACACTATGCCTGCTGTAAGTGCTGCAGATGCCTGCCTGTGTTACTCAACAGGAAATCACAGCAATAAGGGCTAGCTTCAGGTGTATATTTTGCAAGAAGCACAATACACCCGCTGTAAGTGCTGCAGATGCCTGCCAGTGTTACTCAACAGGAAATCACAGCAATAAGGGCTAGCTTCAGGTGTATATTTTGCAAGAAGCACAATACGCCTGCTGTAAGTGCTGCAGATGCCTGCCTGTGTTACACAACAGGAAATCACAGCAATAAGGGCTAGCTTCAGGTGTATATTTTGCAAGACGCACAATACTCCTGCTGTAAGTGCTGCAGATGCCTGCCTGTGTTACACAACAGGAAATTACAGCAATAAGGGCTAGCTTCAGGTGTATATTTTGCAAGAAGCACAATACGCCTTCTGTAAGTGCTGCAGATGCCTGCCTTTGTTACACAACAGGAAATCACAGCAATAAGGGCTAGCTTCAGGTGTATATTTTGCAAGAAACACAATACGCCTGCTGTAAGTGCTGCAGATGCCTGTTAGTGTAACACAAAAGAAAAAAACTACGAGCAATAAGGGGTAGCTTCAGGTGTATAATGTGCAGGAGGCACACTACGCCCGCTGTAAGTGCTGCAGATGCCTGCCTGTGTTACACAACAGGAGATCACAGCAATAAGGGCTAGCTTCAGGTGTATATTTTGCAAGAAGCACAATACGCCTGCTGTAAGTGCTGCAGATGCCTGACTGTGTTACTCAACAGGAAATCACAGCAATAAGGGCTAGCTTCAGGTGTATATTTTGCAAGAAGCACAATACGCCTGCTGTAAGTGCTGCAGATGCCTGCCTGTGTTACACAACAGGAAATCACAGCAATAAGGGCTAGCTTCAGGTGTATATTTTGCAAGAAGCACACTACGCCTGCTGTAAGTGCTGCAGATGCCTGTTAGTGTGACACAAAAGAAAAAAAACTACGAGCAATAAGGGGTAGCTTCAGGTGTATAATGTGCAGGAGGCACACTACGCCTGCTGTAAGTGCTGCAGATGCCTGCCTGTGTTACTCAACAGGAAATCACAGCAATAAGGGCTAGCTTCAGGTGTATATTTTGCAAGAAGCACAATACGCCTGCTGTAAGTGCTGCAGATGCCTGTTAGTGTAACACAAAAGAAAAAAAACTATGAGCAATAAGGGGTAGCTTCAGGTGTATAATGTGCAGGAGGCACACTACGCCTGCTGTAAGTGCTGCAGATGCCTGCCTGTGTTACTCAACAGGAAATCACAGCAATAAGGGCTAGCTTCAGGTGTATATTTTGCAAGAAGCACAATACACCCGCTGTAAGTGCTGCAGATGCCTGCCAGTGTTACTCAACAGGAAATCACAGCAATAAGGGCTAGCTTCAGGTGTATATTTTTTAAGAAGCACAATACGCCCGCTGTAAGTGCTGCAGATGCCTGCCTGTGTTACTCAACAGGAAATCACAGCAATAAGGGCTAGCTTCAGGTGTATATTTTGCAAGAAGCACAATACGCCTGCTGTAAGTGCTGCAGATGCCTGCCTGTGTTACACAACAGGAAATCACAGCAATAAGGGCTAGCTTCAGGTGTATATTTTGCAAGAAGCACAATACACCTTCTGTAAGTGCTGCAGATGCCTGCCTTTGTTACACAACAGGAAATCACAGCAAAAAGGGCTAGCTTCAGGTGTATATTTTGCAAGAAGAACACTACGCCTGCTGTAAGTGCTGCAGATGCCTGTTAGTGTAACACAAAAGAAAAAAAACTACGAGCAATAAGGGGTAGCTTCAGGTGTATAATGTGCAGGAGGCACACTACGCCTGCTGTAAGTGCTGCAGATGCCTGCCTGTGTTACTCAACAGGAAATCACAGCAATAAGGGCTAGCTTCAGGTGTATATTTTGCAAGAAGCACAATACGCCTGCTGTAAGTGCTGCAGATGCCTGTTAGTGTAACACAAAAGAAAAAAAAACTACGAGCAATAAGGGGTAGCTTCAGGTGTATAATGTGCAGGAGGCACACTACGCCTGCTGTAAGTGCTGCAGATGCCTGCCAGTGTTACTCAACAGGAAATCACAGAAATAAGGGCTAGCTTCAGGTGTATATTTTGCAAGAAGCACAATACGCCTTCTGTAAGTGCTGCAGATGCCTGCCTTTGTTACACAACAGGAAATCACAGCAATAAGGGCTAGCTTCAGGTGTATATTTTGCAAGAAGCACAATACGCCTGCTGTAAGTGCTGCAGATGCCTGTTAGTGTAACACAAAAGAAAAAAAACTACGAGCAATAAGGGGTAGCTTCAGGTGTATAATGTGCAGGAGGCACACTACGCCCGCTGTAAGTGCTGCAGATGCCTGCCTGTGTTACACAACAGGAAATCACAGCAATAAGGGCTAGCTTCAGGTGTATATTTTGCAAGAAGCACAATACGCCTGCTGTAAGTGCTGCAGATGCCTGACTGTGTTACTCAACAGAAAAACACAGCAATAAGGGCTAGCTCCAGGTGTATATTTTGCAAGAAGCACAATACGCCTGCTGTAAGTGCTGCAGATGCCTGCCTGTGTTACACAACAGGAAATCACAGCAATAAGGGCTAGCTTCAGGTGTATATTTTGCAAGAAGAACACTATGCCTGCTGTAAGTGCTGCAGATGCCTGTTAGTGTAACACAAAAGAAAAAAACTACGAGCAATAAGGGGTAGCTTCAGGTGTATAATGTGCAGGAGGCACACTACGCCTGCTGTAAGTGCTGCAGATGCCTGCCTGTGTTACTCAACAGGAAATCACAGCAATAAGGGCTAGCTTCAGGTGTAAATTTTGCAAGAAGCACAATACGCCTGCTGTAAGTGCTGCAGATTTCTGCCTGTGTTACTCAACAGGAAATCACAGCAATAAGGGCTAGCTTCAGGTGTATATTTTGTAAGAAGCACAATATCCCCGCAGTAAGTGCTTCAGATGCCTGCCCGTGTAACACAACAGGAAATCACAGCAATAAGGGCTAGCTTCAGGTGTATATTTTGCAAGAAGCACAATACGCCTGCTGTAAGTGCTGCAGATGCCTGCCTGTGTTACTCAACAGGAAATCACAGCAATAAGGGCTAGCTTCAGGTGTATATTTTGCAAGAAGCACAATACGCCTACTGTAAGTGCTGCAGATGCCTGCCTGTGTTACTCAACAGGAAATCACAGCAATAAGGGCTAGCTTCAGGTGTATAATGTGCAGGAGGCACACTACGCCTGCTGTAAGTGCTGCAGATGCCTGCCTGTGTTACTCAACAGGAAATCACAGCAATAAGGGATAGCTTCAGGTGTATATTTTGCAAGAAGCACAATACGCCTGCTGTAAGTGCTGCAGATGACTGTTAGTGTAACACAAAAGAAAAAAAACAATGAGCAATAAGGGGTAGCTTCAGGTGTATAATGTGCAGGAGGCACACTATGCCTGCTGTAAGTGCTGCAGATGCCTGCCTGTGTTACTCAACAGGAAATCACAGCAATAAGGGCTAGCTTCAGGTGTATATTTTGCAAGAAGCACAATACACCCGCTGTAAGTGCTGCAGATGCCTGCCAGTGTTACTCAACAGGAAATCACAGCAATAAGGGCTAGCTTCAGGTGTATATTTTGCAAGAAGCACAATACGCCTGCTGTAAGTGCTGCAGATGCCTGCCTGTGTTACACAACAGGAAATCACAGCAATAAGGGCTAGCTTCAGGTGTATATTTTGCAAGACGCACAATACTCCTGCTGTAAGTGCTGCAGATGCCTGCCTGTGTTACACAACATGAAATTACAGCAATAAGGGCTAGCTTCAGGTGTATATTTTGCAAGAAGCACAATACGCCTTCTGTAAGTGCTGCAGATGCCTGCCTTTGTTACACAACAGGAAATCACAGCAATAAGGGCTAGCTTCAGGTGTATATTTTGCAAGAAACACAATACGCCTGCTGTAAGTGCTGCAGATGCCTGTTAGTGTAACAGAAAAGAAAAAAACTACGAGCAATAAGGGGTAGCTTCAGGTGTATAATGTGCAGGAGGCACACTACGCCCGCTGTAAGTGCTGCAGATGCCTGCCTGTGTTACACAACAGGAGATCACAGCAATAAGGGCTAGCTTCAGGTGTATATTTTGCAAGAAGCACAATACGCCTGCTGTAAGTGCTGCAGATGCCTGACTGTGTTACTCAACAGGAAATCACAGCAATAAGGGCTAGCTTCAGGTGTATATTTTGCAAGAAGCACAATACGCCTGCTGTAAGTGCTGCAGATGCCTGCCTGTGTTACACAACAGGAAATCACAGCAATAAGGGCTAGCTTCAGGTGTATATTTTGCAAGAAGCACACTACGCCTGCTGTAAGTGCTGCAGATGCCTGTTAGTGTGACACAAAAGAAAAAAAACTACGAGCAATAAGGGGTAGCTTCAGGTGTATAATGTGCAGGAGGCACACTACGCCTGCTGTAAGTGCTGCAGATGCCTGCCTGTGTTACTCAACAGGAAATCACAGCAATAAGGGCTAGCTTCAGGTGTATATTTTGCAAGAAGCACAATACGCCTGCTGTAAGTGCTGCAGATGCCTGTTAGTGTAACACAAAAGAAAAAAAACTATGAGCAATAAGGGGTAGCTTCAGGTGTATAATGTGCAGGAGGCACACTACGCCTGCTGTAAGTGCTGCAGATGCCTGCCTGTGTTACTCAACAGGAAATCACAGCAATAAGGGCTAGCTTCAGGTGTATATTTTGCAAGAAGCACAATACACCCGCTGTAAGTGCTGCAGATGCCTGCCAGTGTTACTCAACAGGAAATCACAGCAATAAGGGCTAGCTTCAGGTGTATATTTTTCAAGAAGCACAATACGCCTGCTGTAAGTGCTGCAGATGCCTGCCTGTGTTACACAACAGGAAATCACAGCAATAAGGGCTAGCTTCAGGTGTATATTTTGCAAGAAGAACACTATGCCTGCTGTAAGTGCTGCAGATGCCTGTTAGTGTAACACAAAAGAAAAAACTACGAGCAATAAGGGGTAGCTTCAGGTGTATAATGTGCAGGAGGCACACTACGCCTGCTGTAAGTGCTGCAGATGCCTGCCTGTGTTACTCAACAGGAAATCACAGCAATAAGGGCTAGCTTCAGGTGTAAATTTTGCAAGAAGCACAATACGCCTGCTGTAAGTGCTGCAGATTTCTGCCTGTGTTACTCAACAGGAAATCACAGCAATAAGGGCTAGCTTCAGGTGTATATTTTGTAAGAAGCACAATATCCCCGCAGTAAGTGCTTCAGATGCCTGCCCGTGTAACACAACAGGAAATCACAGCAATAAGGGCTAGCTTCAGGTGTATATTTTGCAAGAAGCACAATACGCCTGCTGTAAGTGCTGCAGATGCCTGCCTGTGTTACTCAACAGGAAATCACAGCAATAAGGGCTAGCTTCAGGTGTATATTTTGCAAGAAGCACAATACGCCTACTGTAAGTGCTGCAGATGCCTGCCTGTGTTACTCAACAGGAAATCACAGCAATAAGGGCTAGCTTCAGGTGTATAATGTGCAGGAGGCACACTACGCCTGCTGTAAGTGCTGCAGATGCCTGCCTGTGTTACTCAACAGGAAATCACAGCAATAAGGGATAGCTTCAGGTGTATATTTTGCAAGAAGCACAATACGCCTGCTGTAAGTGCTGCAGATGCCTGTTAGTGTAACACAAAAGAAAAAAAACAATGAGCAATAAGGGGTAGCTTCAGGTGTATAATGTGCAGGAGGCACACTATGCCTGCTGTAAGTGCTGCAGATGCCTGCCTGTGTTACTCAACAGGAAATCACAGCAATAAGGGCTAGCTTCAGGTGTATATTTTGCAAGAAGCACAATACACCCGCTGTAAGTGCTGCAGATGCCTGCCAGTGTTACTCAACAGGAAATCACAGCAATAAGGGCTAGCTTCAGGTGTATATTTTGCAAGAAGCACAATACGCCTGCTGTAAGTGCTGCAGATGCCTGCCTGTGTTACACAACAGGAAATCACAGCAATAAGGGCTAGCTTCAGGTGTATATTTTGCAAGACGCACAATACTCCTGCTGTAAGTGCTGCAGATGCCTGCCTGTGTTACACAACATGAAATTACAGCAATAAGGGCTAGCTTCAGGTGTATATTTTGCAAGAAGCACAATACGCCTTCTGTAAGTGCTGCAGATGCCTGCCTTTGTTACACAACAGGAAATCACAGCAATAAGGGCTAGCTTCAGGTGTATATTTTGCAAGAAACACAATACGCCTGCTGTAAGTGCTGCAGATGCCTGTTAGTGTAACACAAAAGAAAAAAACTACGAGCAATAAGGGGTAGCTTCAGGTGTATAATGTGCAGGAGGCACACTACGCCCGCTGTAAGTGCTGCAGATGCCTGCCTGTGTTACACAACAGGAGATCACAGCAATAAGGGCTAGCTTCAGGTGTATATTTTGCAAGAAGCACAATACGCCTGCTGTAAGTGCTGCAGATGCCTGACTGTGTTACTCAACAGGAAATCACAGCAATAAGGGCTAGCTTCAGGTGTATATTTTGCAAGAAGCACAATACGCCTGCTGTAAGTGCTGCAGATGCCTGCCTGTGTTACACAACAGGAAATCACAGCAATAAGGGCTAGCTTCAGGTGTATATTTTGCAAGAAGCACACTACGCCTGCTGTAAGTGCTGCAGATGCCTGTTAGTGTGACACAAAAGAAAAAAAACTACGAGCAATAAGGGGTAGCTTCAGGTGTATAATGTGCAGGAGGCACACTACGCCTGCTGTAAGTGCTGCAGATGCCTGCCTGTGTTACTCAACAGGAAATCACAGCAATAAGGGCTAGCTTCAGGTGTATATTTTGCAAGAAGCACAATACGCCTGCTGTAAGTGCTGCAGATGCCTGTTAGTGTAACACAAAAGAAAAAAAACTATGAGCAATAAGGGGTAGCTTCAGGTGTATAATGTGCAGGAGGCACACTACGCCTGCTGTAAGTGCTGCAGATGCCTGCCTGTGTTACTCAACAGGAAATCACAGCAATAAGGGCTAGCTTCAGGTGTATATTTTGCAAGAAGCACAATACACCCGCTGTAAGTGCTGCAGATGCCTGCCAGTGTTACTCAACAGGAAATCACAGCAATAAGGGCTAGCTTCAGGTGTATATTTTTCAAGAAGCACAATACGCCCGCTGTAAGTGCTGCAGATGCCTGCCTGTGTTCCTCAACAGGAAATCACAGCAATAAGGGCTAGCTTCAGGTGTATATTTTGCAAGAAGCACAATACGCCTGCTGTAAGTGCTGCAGATGCCTGCCTTTGTTACACAACAGGAAATCACAGCAATAAGGGCTAGCTTCAGGTGTATATTTTGCAAGAAGCACAATACGCCTGCTGTAAGTGCTGCAGATGCCTGTTAGTGTAACACAAAAGAAAAAAAACTACGAGCAATAAGGGGTAGCTTCAGGTGTATAATGTGCAGGAGGCACACTACGCCCGCTGTAAGTGCTGCAGATGCCTGCCTGTGTTACACAACAGGAAATCACAGCAATAAGGGCTAGCTTCAGGTGTATATTTTGCAAGAAGCACAATACGCCTGCTGTAAGTGCTGCAGATGCCTGACTGTGTTACTCAACAGAAAAACACAGCAATAAGGGCTAGCTCCAGGTGTATATTTTGCAAGAAGCACAATACGCCTGCTGTAAGTGCTGCAGATGCCTGCCTGTGTTACACAACAGGAAATCACAGCAATAAGGGCTAGCTTCAGGTGTATATTTTGCAAGAAGAACACTATGCCTGCTGTAAGTGCTGCAGATGCCTGTTAGTGTAACACAAAAGAAAAAAAACTACGAGCATTAAGGGGTAGCTTCAGGTGTATAATGTGCAGGAGGCACACTATGCCTGCTGTAAGTGCTGCAGATGCCTGCCTGTGTTACTCAACAGGAAATCACAGCAATAAGGGCTAGCTTCAGGTGTATATTTTGCAAGAAGCACAATACACCCGCTGTAAGTGCTGCAGATGCCTGCCAGTGTTACTCAACAGGAAATCACAGCAATAAGGGCTAGCTTCAGGTGTATATTTTGCAAGAAGCACAATACGCCTGCTGTAAGTGCTGCAGATGCCTGCCTGTGTTACACAACAGGAAATCACAGCAATAAGGGCTAGCTTCAGGTGTATATTTTGCAAGACGCACAATACTCCTGCTGTAAGTGCTGCAGATGCCTGCCTGTGTTACACAACAGGAAATTACAGCAATAAGGGCTAGCTTCAGGTGTATATTTTGCAAGAAGCACAATACGCCTTCTGTAAGTGCTGCAGATGCCTGCCTTTGTTACACAACAGGAAATCACAGCAATAAGGGCTAGCTTCAGGTGTATATTTTGCAAGAAACACAATACGCCTGCTGTAAGTGCTGCAGATGCCTGTTAGTGTAACACAAAAGAAAAAAACTACGAGCAATAAGGGGTAGCTTCAGGTGTATAATGTGCAGGAGGCACACTACGCCCGCTGTAAGTGCTGCAGATGCCTGCCTGTGTTACACAACAGGAGATCACAGCAATAAGGGCTAGCTTCAGGTGTATATTTTGCAAGAAGCACAATACGCCTGCTGTAAGTGCTGCAGATGCCTGACTGTGTTACTCAACAGGAAATCACAGCAATAAGGGCTAGCTTCAGGTGTATATTTTGCAAGAAGCACACTACGCCTGCTGTAAGTGCTACAGATGCCTGTTAGTGTAACACAAAAGAAAAAAAACTACGAGCAATAAGGGGTAGCTTCAGGTGTATAATGTGCAGGAGGCACACTACGCCTGCTGTAAGTGCTGCAGATGCCTGCCTGTGTTACTCAACAGGAAATCACAGCAATAAGGGATAGCTTCAGGTGTATATTTTGCAAGAAGCACAATACGCCTGCTGTAAGTGCTGCAGATGCCTGTTAGTGTAACACAAAAGAAAAAAAACAATGAGCAATAAGGGGTAGCTTCAGGTGTATAATGTGCAGGAGGCACACTATGCCTGCTGTAAGTGCTGCAGATGCCTGCCTGTGTTACTCAACAGGAAATCACAGCAATAAGGGCTAGCTTCAGGTGTATATTTTGCAAGAAGCACAATACACCCGCTGTAAGTGCTGCAGATGCCTGCCAGTGTTACTCAACAGGAAATCACAGCAATAAGGGCTAGCTTCAGGTGTATATTTTGCAAGAAGCACAATACGCCTGCTGTAAGTGCTGCAGATGCCTGCCTGTGTTACACAACAGGAAATCACAGCAATAAGGGCTAGCTTCAGGTGTATATTTTGCAAGACGCACAATACTCCTGCTGTAAGTGCTGCAGATGCCTGCCTGTGTTACACAACAGGAAATTACAGCAATAAGGGCTAGCTTCAGGTGTATATTTTGCAAGAAGCACAATACGCCTTCTGTAAGTGCTGCAGATGCCTGCCTTTGTTACACAACAGGAAATCACAGCAATAAGGGCTAGCTTCAGGTGTATATTTTGCAAGAAACACAATACGCCTGCTGTAAGTGCTGCAGATGCCTGTTAGTGTAACACAAAAGAAAAAAACTACGA
This sequence comes from Rana muscosa, assembly GCA_029206835.1. Classification (NCBI taxonomy): domain Eukaryota; kingdom Metazoa; phylum Chordata; class Amphibia; order Anura; family Ranidae; genus Rana; species Rana muscosa. The sequence continues at coordinate 365,167,167 of CM055117.1, forward strand.
GCAATAAGGGGTAGCTTCAGGTGTATAATGTGCAGGAGGCACACTACGCCCGCTGTAAGTGCTGCAGATGCCTGCCTGTGTTACACAACAGGAGATCACAGCAATAAGGGCTAGCTTCAGGTGTATATTTTGCAAGAAGCACAATACGCCTGCTGTAAGTGCTGCAGATGCCTGACTGTGTTACTCAACAGGAAATCACAGCAATAAGGGCTAGCTTCAGGTGTATATTTTGCAAGAAGCACAATACGCCTGCTGTAAGTGCTGCAGATGCCTGCCTGTGTTACACAACAGGAAATCACAGCAATAAGGGCTAGCTTCAGGTGTATATTTTGCAAGAAGCACACTACGCCTGCTGTAAGTGCTGCAGATGCCTGTTAGTGTGACACAAAAGAAAAAAAACTACGAGCAATAAGGGGTAGCTTCAGGTGTATAATGTGCAGGAGGCACACTACGCCTGCTGTAAGTGCTGCAGATGCCTGCCTGTGTTACTCAACAGGAAATCACAGCAATAAGGGCTAGCTTCAGGTGTATATTTTGCAAGAAGCACAATACGCCTGCTGTAAGTGCTGCAGATGCCTGTTAGTGTAACACAAAAGAAAAAAAACTATGAGCAATAAGGGGTAGCTTCAGGTGTATAATGTGCAGGAGGCACACTACGCCTGCTGTAAGTGCTGCAGATGCCTGCCTGTGTTACTCAACAGGAAATCACAGCAATAAGGGCTAGCTTCAGGTGTATATTTTGCAAGAAGCACAATACACCCGCTGTAAGTGCTGCAGATGCCTGCCAGTGTTACTCAACAGGAAATCACAGCAATAAGGGCTAGCTTCAGGTGTATATTTTTTAAGAAGCACAATACGCCCGCTGTAAGTGCTGCAGATGCCTGCCTGTGTTACTCAACAGGAAATCACAGCAATAAGGGCTAGCTTCAGGTGTATATTTTGCAAGAAGCACAATACGCCTGCTGTAAGTGCTGCAGATGCCTGCCTGTGTTACACAACAGGAAATCACAGCAATAAGGGCTAGCTTCAGGTGTATATTTTGCAAGAAGCACAATACACCTTCTGTAAGTGCTGCAGATGCCTGCCTTTGTTACACAACAGGAAATCACAGCAAAAAGGGCTAGCTTCAGGTGTATATTTTGCAAGAAGAACACTACGCCTGCTGTAAGTGCTGCAGATGCCTGTTAGTGTAACACAAAAGAAAAAAAACTACGAGCAATAAGGGGTAGCTTCAGGTGTATAATGTGCAGGAGGCACACTACGCCTGCTGTAAGTGCTGCAGATGCCTGCCTGTGTTACTCAACAGGAAATCACAGCAATAAGGGCTAGCTTCAGGTGTATATTTTGCAAGAAGCACAATACGCCTGCTGTAAGTGCTGCAGATGCCTGTTAGTGTAACACAAAAGAAAAAAAAACTACGAGCAATAAGGGGTAGCTTCAGGTGTATAATGTGCAGGAGGCACACTACGCCTGCTGTAAGTGCTGCAGATGCCTGCCAGTGTTACTCAACAGGAAATCACAGAAATAAGGGCTAGCTTCAGGTGTATATTTTGCAAGAAGCACAATACGCCTTCTGTAAGTGCTGCAGATGCCTGCCTTTGTTACACAACAGGAAATCACAGCAATAAGGGCTAGCTTCAGGTGTATATTTTGCAAGAAGCACAATACGCCTGCTGTAAGTGCTGCAGATGCCTGTTAGTGTAACACAAAAGAAAAAAAACTACGAGCAATAAGGGGTAGCTTCAGGTGTATAATGTGCAGGAGGCACACTACGCCCGCTGTAAGTGCTGCAGATGCCTGCCTGTGTTACACAACAGGAAATCACAGCAATAAGGGCTAGCTTCAGGTGTATATTTTGCAAGAAGCACAATACGCCTGCTGTAAGTGCTGCAGATGCCTGACTGTGTTACTCAACAGAAAAACACAGCAATAAGGGCTAGCTCCAGGTGTATATTTTGCAAGAAGCACAATACGCCTGCTGTAAGTGCTGCAGATGCCTGCCTGTGTTACACAACAGGAAATCACAGCAATAAGGGCTAGCTTCAGGTGTATATTTTGCAAGAAGAACACTATGCCTGCTGTAAGTGCTGCAGATGCCTGTTAGTGTAACACAAAAGAAAAAAACTACGAGCAATAAGGGGTAGCTTCAGGTGTATAATGTGCAGGAGGCACACTACGCCTGCTGTAAGTGCTGCAGATGCCTGCCTGTGTTACTCAACAGGAAATCACAGCAATAAGGGCTAGCTTCAGGTGTAAATTTTGCAAGAAGCACAATACGCCTGCTGTAAGTGCTGCAGATTTCTGCCTGTGTTACTCAACAGGAAATCACAGCAATAAGGGCTAGCTTCAGGTGTATATTTTGTAAGAAGCACAATATCCCCGCAGTAAGTGCTTCAGATGCCTGCCCGTGTAACACAACAGGAAATCACAGCAATAAGGGCTAGCTTCAGGTGTATATTTTGCAAGAAGCACAATACGCCTGCTGTAAGTGCTGCAGATGCCTGCCTGTGTTACTCAACAGGAAATCACAGCAATAAGGGCTAGCTTCAGGTGTATATTTTGCAAGAAGCACAATACGCCTACTGTAAGTGCTGCAGATGCCTGCCTGTGTTACTCAACAGGAAATCACACCAATAAGGGCTAGCTTCAGGTGTATAATGTGCAGGAGGCACACTACGCCTGCTGTAAGTGCTGCAGATGCCTGCCTGTGTTACTCAACAGGAAATCACAGCAATAAGGGATAGCTTCAGGTGTATATTTTGCAAGAAGCACAATACGCCTGCTGTAAGTGCTGCAGATGACTGTTAGTGTAACACAAAAGAAAAAAAACAATGAGCAATAAGGGGTAGCTTCAGGTGTATAATGTGCAGGAGGCACACTATGCCTGCTGTAAGTGCTGCAGATGCCTGCCTGTGTTACTCAACAGGAAATCACAGCAATAAGGGCTAGCTTCAGGTGTATATTTTGCAAGAAGCACAATACACCCGCTGTAAGTGCTGCAGATGCCTGCCAGTGTTACTCAACAGGAAATCACAGCAATAAGGGCTAGCTTCAGGTGTATATTTTGCAAGAAGCACAATACGCCTGCTGTAAGTGCTGCAGATGCCTGCCTGTGTTACACAACAGGAAATCACAGCAATAAGGGCTAGCTTCAGGTGTATATTTTGCAAGACGCACAATACTCCTGCTGTAAGTGCTGCAGATGCCTGCCTGTGTTACACAACATGAAATTACAGCAATAAGGGCTAGCTTCAGGTGTATATTTTGCAAGAAGCACAATACGCCTTCTGTAAGTGCTGCAGATGCCTGCCTTTGTTACACAACAGGAAATCACAGCAATAAGGGCTAGCTTCAGGTGTATATTTTGCAAGAAACACAATACGCCTGCTGTAAGTGCTGCAGATGCCTGTTAGTGTAACAGAAAAGAAAAAAACTACGAGCAATAAGGGGTAGCTTCAGGTGTATAATGTGCAGGAGGCACACTACGCCCGCTGTAAGTGCTGCAGATGCCTGCCTGTGTTACACAACAGGAGATCACAGCAATAAGGGCTAGCTTCAGGTGTATATTTTGCAAGAAGCACAATACGCCTGCTGTAAGTGCTGCAGATGCCTGACTGTGTTACTCAACAGGAAATCACAGCAATAAGGGCTAGCTTCAGGTGTATATTTTGCAAGAAGCACAATACGCCTGCTGTAAGTGCTGCAGATGCCTGCCTGTGTTACACAACAGGAAATCACAGCAATAAGGGCTAGCTTCAGGTGTATATTTTGCAAGAAGCACACTACGCCTGCTGTAAGTGCTGCAGATGCCTGTTAGTGTGACACAAAAGAAAAAAAACTACGAGCAATAAGGGGTAGCTTCAGGTGTATAATGTGCAGGAGGCACACTACGCCTGCTGTAAGTGCTGCAGATGCCTGCCTGTGTTACTCAACAGGAAATCACAGCAATAAGGGCTAACTTCAGGTGTATATTTTGCAAGAAGCACAATACGCCTGCTGTAAGTGCTGCAGATGCCTGTTAGTGTAACACAAAAGAAAAAAAACTATGAGCAATAAGGGGTAGCTTCAGGTGTATAATGTGCAGGAGGCACACTACGCCTGCTGTAAGTGCTGCAGATGCCTGCCTGTGTTACTCAACAGGAAATCACAGCAATAAGGGCTAGCTTCAGGTGTATATTTTGCAAGAAGCACAATACACCCGCTGTAAGTGCTGCAGATGCCTGCCAGTGTTACTCAACAGGAAATCACAGCAATAAGGGCTAGCTTCAGGTGTATATTTTTCAAGAAGCACAATACGCCCGCTGTAAGTGCTGCAGATGCCTGCCTGTGTTCCTCAACAGGAAATCACAGCAATAAGGGCTAGCTTCAGGTGTATATTTTGCAAGAAGCACAATACGCCTGCTGTAAGTGCTGCAGATGCCTGCCTGTGTTACACAACAGGAAATCACAGCAATAAGGGCTAGCTTCAGGTGTATATTTTGCAAGAAGCACAATACACCTTCTGTAAGTGCTGCAGATGCCTGCCTTTGTTACACAACAGGAAATCACAGCAAAAAGGGCTAGCTTCAGGTGTATATTTTGCAAGAAGAACACTACGCCTGCTGTAAGTGCTGCAGATGCCTGTTAGTGTAACACAAAAGAAAAAAAACTACGAGCAATAAGGGGTAGCTTCAGGTGTATAATGTGCAGGAGGCACACTACGCCTGCTGTAAGTGCTGCAGATGCCTGCCTGTGTTACTCAACAGGAAATCACAGCAATAAGGGCTAGCTTCAGGTGTATATTTTGCAAGAAGCACAATACGCCTGCTGTAAGTGCTGCAGATGCCTGTTAGTGTAACACAAAAGAAAAAAAAACTACGAGCAATAAGGGGTAGCTTCAGGTGTATAATGTGCAGGAGGCACACTACGCCTGCTGTAAGTGCTGCAGATGCCTGCCAGTGTTACTCAACAGGAAATCACAGAAATAAGGGCTAGCTTCAGGTGTATATTTTGCAAGAAGCACAATACGCCTTCTGTAAGTGCTGCAGATGCCTGCCTTTGTTACACAACAGGAAATCACAGCAATAAGGGCTAGCTTCAGGTGTATATTTTGCAAGAAGCACAATACACCTGCTGTAAGTGCTGCAGATGCCTGTTAGTGTAACACAAAAGAAAAAAAACTACGAGCAATAAGGGGTAGCTTCAGGTGTATAATGTGCAGGAGGCACACTACGCCCGCTGTAAGTGCTGCAGATGCCTGCCTGTGTTACACAACAGGAAATCACAGCAATAAGGGCTAGCTTCAGGTGTATATTTTGCAAGAAGCACAATACGCCTGCTGTAAGTGCTGCAGATGCCTGACTGTGTTACTCAACAGAAAAACACAGCAATAAGGGCTAGCTCCAGGTGTATATTTTGCAAGAAGCACAATACGCCTGCTGTAAGTGCTGCAGATGCCTGCCTGTGTTACACAACAGGAAATCACAGCAATAAGGGCTAGCTTCAGGTGTATATTTTGCAAGAAGAACACTATGCCTGCTGTAAGTGCTGCAGATGCCTGTTAGTGTAACACAAAAGAAAAAAAACTACGAGCAATAAGGGGTAGCTTCAGGTGTATAATGTGCAGGAGGCACACTACGCCTGCTGTAAGTGCTGCAGATGCCTGCCTGTGTTACTCAACAGGAAATCACAGCAATAAGGGCTAGCTTCAGGTGTAAATTTTGCAAGAAGCACAATACGCCTGCTGTAAGTGCTGCAGATTTCTGCCTGTGTTACTCAACAGGAAATCACAGCAATAAGGGCTAGCTTCAGGTGTATATTTTGTAAGAAGCACAATATGCCCGCAGTAAGTGCCTTCAGATGCCTGCCCGTGTAACACAACAGGAAATCACAGCAATAAGGGCTAGCTTCAGGTGTATATTTTGCAAGAAGCACAATACGCCTGCTGTAAGTGCTGCAGATGCCTGCCTGTGTTACTCAACAGGAAATCACAGCAATAAGGGCTAGCTTCAGGTGTATATTTTGCAAGAAGCACAATACGCCTACTGTAAGTGCTGCAGATGCCTGCCTGTGTTACTCAACAGGAAATCACAGCAATAAGGGCTAGCTTCAGGTGTATATTTTGCAAGAACCACAATACGCCTGCTGTAAGTGCTGCAGATGCCTGACTGTGTTACTCAACAGGAAATCACAGCAATAAGGGCTAGCTTCAGGTGTATATTTTGCAAGAAGCACAATACGCCTGCTGTAAGTGCTGCAGATGCCTGCCTGTGTTACACAACAGGAAATCACAGCAATAAGGGCTAGCTTCAGGTGTATATTTTGCAAGAAGCACACTACGCCTGCTGTAAGTGCTGCAGATGCCTGTTAGTGTAACACAAAAGAAAAAAAACTACGAGCAGTAAGGGGTCGCTTCAGGTGTATAATGTGCAGGAGGCACACTACGCCTGCTGTAAGTGCTGCAGATGCCTGCCTGTGTTACTCAACAGGAAATCACAGCAATAAGGGCTAGCTTCAGGTGTATATTTTTCAAGAAGCACAATACGCCCACTGTAAGTGCTGCAGATGCCTGCCTGTGTTACTCAACAGGAAATCACAGCAATAAGGGCTAGCTTCAGGTGTATATTTTGCAAGAAGCACAATACGCCCGCTGTAAGTGCTGCAGATGCCTGCCTGTGTTACTCAACAGGAAATCACAGCAATAAGGGCTAGCTTCAGGTGTATATTTTGCAAGAAGCACAATACGCCTGCTGTAAGTGCTGCAGATGCCTGCCTGTGTTACACAACAGGAAATCACAGCAATAAGGGCTAGCTTCAGGTGTATATTTTGCAAGAAGCACAATACGCCTTCTGTAAGTGCTGCAGATGCCTGCCTTTGTTACACAACAGGAAATCACAGCAATAAGGGCTAGCTTCAGGTGTATATTTTGCAAGAAGAACACTACGCCTGCTGTAAGTGCTGCAGATGCCTGTTAGTGTAACACAAAAGAAAAAAAACTACGAGCAATAAGGGGTAGCTTCAGGTGTATAATGTGCAGGAGGCACACTACGCCTGCTGTAAGTGCTGCAGATTTCTGCCTGTGTTACTCAACAGGAAATCACAGCAATAAGGGCTAGCTTCAGGTGTATATTTTGTTAGAAGCACAATACGCCCGCAGTAAGTGCTTCAGATGCCTGCCCGTGTAACACAACAGGAAATCACAGCAATAAGGGCTAGCTTCAGGTGTATATTTTGCAAGAAGCACAATACGCCTGCTGTAAGTGCTGCAGATGCCTGCCTGTGTTACTCAACAGGAAATCACAGCAATAAGGGCTAGCTTCAGGTGTATATTTTGCAAGAAGCACAATACGCCTACTGTAAGTGCTGCAGATGCCTGCCTGTGTTACTCAACAGGAAATCACAGCAATAAGGGCTAGCTTCAGGTGTATATTTTGCAAGAACCACAATACGCCTGCTGTAAGTGCTGCAGATGCCTGACTGTGTTACTCAACAGGAAATCACAGCAATAAGGGCTAGCTTCAGGTGTATATTTTGCAAGAAGCACAATACGCCTGCTGTAAGTGCTGCAGATGCCTGCCTGTGTTACACAACAGGAAATCACAGCAATAAGGGCTAGCTTCAGGTGTATATTTTGCAAGAAGCACACTACGCCTGCTGTAAGTGCTGCAGATGCCTGTTAGTGTAACACAAAAGAAAAAAAACTACGAGCAATAAGGGGTAGCTTCAGGTGTATAATGTGCAGGAGGCACACTACGCCTGCTGTAAGTGCTGCAGATGCCTGCCTGTGTTACTCAACAGGAAATCACAGCAATAAGGGCTAGCTTCAGGTGTATATTTTGCAAGAAGCACAATATGCCTGCTGTAAGTGCTGCAGATGCCTGTTAGTGTAACACAAAAGAAAAAAAAACTATGAGCAATAAGGGGTAGCTTCAGGTGTATAATGTGCAGGAGGCACACTACGCCTGCTGTAAGTGCTGCAGATGCCTGCCTGTGTTACTCAACAGGAAATCATAGCAATAAGGGCTAGCTTCAGGTGTATATTTTGCAAGAAGCACAATACACCCGCTGTAAGTGCTGCAGATGCCTGCCAGTGTTACTCAACAGGAAATCACAGCAATAAGGGCTAGCTTCAGGTGTATATTTTTCAAGAAGCACAATACGCCCGCTGTAAGTGCTGCAGATGCCTGCCTGTGTTACTCAACAGGAAATCACAGCAATAAGGGCTAGCTTCAGGTGTATATTTTGCAAGAAGCACAATATGCACGCTGTAAGTGCTGCAGATGCCTGCCTGTGTTACTCAACAGGAAATCACAGCAATAAGGGCTAGCTTCAGGTGTATATTTTGCAAGAAGCACAATACGCCTGCTGTAAGTGCTGCAGATGCCTGCCTGTGTTACACAACAGGAAATCACAGCAATAAGGGCTAGCTTCAGGTGTATATTTTGCAAGAAGCACAATACGCCTTCTGTAAGTGCTGCAGATGCCTGCCTTTGTTACACAACAGGAAATCACAGCAATAAGGGCTAGCTTCAGGTGTATATTTTGCAAGAAGAACACTACGCCTGCTGTAAGTGCTGCAGATGCCTGTTAGTGTAACACAAAAGAAAAAAAACTACGAGCAATAAGGGGTAGCTTCAGGTGTATAATGTGCAGGAGGCACACTACGCCTGCTGTAAGTGCTGCAGATGCCTGCCTGTGTTACTCAACAGGAAATCACAGCAATAAGGGCTAGCTTCAGGTGTATATTTTGCAAGAAGCACACTACGCCTGCTGTAAGTGCTGCAGATGCCTGTTAGTGTAACACAAACGTAAAAAAACTACGAGCAATAAGGGGTAGCTTCAGGTGTATAATATGCAGGAGGCACAATACGCCTGCTGTAAGTGCTGCAGATGCCTGCCTGTGTTACTCAACAGGAAATCACAGCAATAAGGGCTAGCTTCAGGTGTATATTTTGCAAGAAGCACAATACGCCTGCTGTAAGTGCTGCAGATGCCTGTTAGTGTAACACAAAAGAAAAAAAACAATGAGCAATAAGGGGTAGCTTCAGGTGTATAATGTGCAGGAGGCACACTATGCCTGCTGTAAGTGCTGCAGATGCCTGCCTGTGTTACTCAACAGGAAATCACAGCAATAAGGGCTAGCTTCAGGTGTATATTTTGCAAGAAGCACAATACACCCGCTGTAAGTGCTGCAGATGCCTGCCAGTGTTACTCAACAGGAAATCACAGCAATAAGGGCTAGCTTCAGGTGTATATTTTGCAAGAAGCACAATACGCCTGCTGTAAGTGCTGCAGATGCCTGCCTGTGTTACACAACAGGAAATCACAGCAATAAGGGCTAGCCTCAGGTGTATATTTTGCAAGACGCAAAATACTCCTGCTGTAAGTGCTGCAGATGCCTGCCTGTGTTACACAACAGGAAATTACAGCAATAAGGTCTAGCTTCAGGTGTATATTTTGCAAGAAGCACAATACGCCTTCTGTAAGTGCTGCAGATGCCTGCCTTTGTTACACAACAGGAAATCACAGCAATAAGGGCTAGCTTCAGGTGTATATTTTGCAAGAAACACAATACGCCTGCTGTAAGTGCTGCAGATGCCTGTTAGTGTAACACAAAAGAAAAAAACTACGAGCAATAAGGGGTAGCTTCAGGTGTATAATGTGCAGGAGGCACACTACGCCCGCTGTAAGTGCTGCAGATGCCTGCCTGTGTTACACAACAGGAGATCACAGCAATAAGGGCTAGCTTCAGGTGTATATTTTGCAAGAAGCACAATACGCCTGCTGTAAGTGCTGCAGATGCCTGACTGTGTTACTCAACAGGAAATCACAGCAATAAGGGCTAGCTTCAGGTGTATATTTTGCAAGAAGCACAATACGCCTGCTGTAAGTGCTGCAGATGCCTGCCTGTGTTACACAACAGGAAATCACAGCAATAAGGGCTAGCTTCAGGTGTATATTTTGCAAGAAGCACACTACGCCTGCTGTAAGTGCTGCAGATGCCTGTTAGTGTGACACAAAAGAAAAAAAACTACGAGCAATAAGGGGTAGCTTCAGGTGTATAATGTGCAGGAGGCACACTACGCCTGCTGTAAGTGCTGCAGATGCCTGCCTGTGTTACTCAACAGGAAATCACAGCAATAAGGGCTAGCTTCAGGTGTATATTTTGCAAGAAGCACAATACGCCTGCTGTAAGTGCTGCAGATGCCTGTTAGTGTAACACAAAAGAAAAAAAACTATGAGCAATAAGGGGTAGCTTCAGGTGTATAATGTGCAGGAGGCACACTACGCCTGCTGTAAGTGCTGCAGATGCCTGCCTGTGTTACTCAACAGGAAATCACAGCAATAAGGGCTAGCTTCAGGTGTATATTTTGCAAGAAGCACAATACACCCGCTGTAAGTGCTGCAGATGCCTGCCAGTGTTACTCAATAGGAAATCACAGCAATAAGGGCTAGCTTCAGGTGTATATTTTTCAAGAAGCACAATACGCCCGCTGTAAGTGCTGCAGATGCCTGCCTGTGTTACTCAACAGGAAATCACAGCAATAAGGGCTAGCTTCAGGTGTATATTTTGCAAGAAGCACAATACGCCTGCTGTAAGTGCTGCAGATGCCTGCCTGTGTTACACAACAGGAAATCACAGCAATAAGGGCTAGCTTCAGGTGTATATTTTGCAAGAAGCACAATACACCTTCTGTAAGTGCTGCAGATGCCTGCCTTTGTTACACAACAGGAAATCACAGCAAAAAGGGCTAGCTTCAGGTGTATATTTTGCAAGAAGAACACTACGCCTGCTGTAAGTGCTGCAGATGCCTGTTAGTGTAACACAAAAGAAAAAAAACTACGAGCAATAAGGGGTAGCTTCAGGTGTATAATGTGCAGGAGGCACACTACGCCTGCTGTAAGTGCTGCAGATGCCTGCCTGTGTTACTCAACAGGAAATCACAGCAATAAGGGCTAGCTTCAGGTGTATATTTTGCAAGAAGCACAATACGCCTGCTGTAAGTGCTGCAGATGCCTGTTAGTGTAACACAAAAGAAAAAAAAACTACGAGCAATAAGGGGTAGCTTCAGGTGTATAATGTGCAGGAGGCACACTACGCCTGCTGTAAGTGCTGCAGATGCCTGCCAGTGTTACTCAACAGGAAATCACAGAAATAAGGGCTAGCTTCAGGTGTATATTTTGCAAGAAGCACAATACGCCTTCTGTAAGTGCTGCAGATGCCTGCCTTTGTTACACAACAGGAAATCACAGCAATAAGGGCTAGCTTCAGGTGTATATTTTGCAAGAAGCACAATACGCCTGCTGTAAGTGCTGCAGATGCCTGTTAGTGTAACACAAAAGAAAAAAAACTACGAGCAATAAGGGGTAGCTTCAGGTGTATAATGTGCAGGAGGCACACTACGCCCGCTGTAAGTGCTGCAGATGCCTGCCTGTGTTACACAACAGGAAATCACAGCAATAAGGGCTAGCTTCAGGTGTATATTTTGCAAGAAGCACAATACACCTGCTGTAAGTGCTGCAGATGCCTGACTGTGTTACTCAACAGAAAAACACAGCAATAAGGGCTAGCTCCAGGTGTATATTTTGCAAGAAGCACAATACACCTGCTGTAAGTGCTGCAGATGCCTGCCTGTGTTACACAACAGGAAATCACAGCAATAAGGGCTAGCTTCAGGTGTATATTTTGCAAGAAGAACACTATGCCTGCTGTAAGTGCTGCAGATGCCTGTTAATGTAACACAAAAGAAAAAAAACTACGAGCAATAAGGGGTAGCTTCAGGTGTATAATGTGCAGGAGGCACACTACGCCTGCTGTAAGTGCTGCAGATGCCTGCCTGTGTTACCCAACAGGAAATCACAGCAATAAGGGCTAGCTTCAGGTGTAAATTTTGTAAGAAGCACAATACGCCCGCAGTAAGTGCTTCAGATGCCTGCCCGTGTAACACAACAGGAAATCACAGCAATAAGGGCTAGCTTCAGGTGTATATTTTGCAAGAAGCACAATACGCCTGCTGTAAGTGCTGCAGATGCCTGCCTGTGTTACTCAACAGGAAATCACAGCAATAAGGGCTAGCTTCAGGTGTATATTTTGCAAGAAGCACAATATGCCTGCTGTAAGTGCTGCAGATGCCTGTTAGTGTAACACAAAAGAAAAAAAACTATGAGCAATAAGGGGTAGCTTCAGGTGTATAATGTGCAGGAGGCACACTACGCCTGCTGTAAGTGCTGCAGATGCCTGCCTGTGTTACTCAACAGGAAATCACAGCAATAAGGGCTAGCTTCAGGTGTATATTTTGCAAGAAGCACAATACACCCGCTGTAAGTGCTGCAGATGCCTGCCAGTGTTACTCAACAGGAAATCACAGCAATAAGAGCTAGCTTCAGGTGTATATTTTTCAAGAAGCACAATACGCCCACTGTAAGTGCTGCAGATGCCTGCCTGTGTTACTCAACAGGAAATCACAGCAATAAGGGCTAGCTTCAGGTGTATATTTTGCAAGAAGCACAATACGCCCGCTGTAAGTGCTGCAGATGCCTGCCTGTGTTACTCAACAGGAAATCACAGCAATAAGGGCTAGCTTCAGGTGTATATTTTGCAAGAAGCACAATACGCCTGCTGTAAGTGCTGCAGATGCCTGCCTGTGTTACACAACAGGAAATCACAGCAATAAGGGCTAGCTTCAGGTGTATATTTTGCAAGAAGCACAATACGCCTTCTGTAAGTGCTGCAGATGCCTGCCTTTGTTACACAACAGGAAATCACAGCAATAAGGGCTAGCTTCAGGTGTATATTTTGCACGAAGAACACTACGCCTGCTGTAAGTGCTGCAGATGCATGTTAGTGTAACACAAAAGAAAAAAAACTACGAGCAATAAGGGGTAGCTTCAGGTGTATAATGTGCAGGAGGCACACTACGCCTGCTGTAAGTGCTGCAGATTTCTGCCTGTGTTACTCAACAGGAAATCACAGCAATAAGGGCTAGCTTCAGGTGTATATTTTGTAAGAAGCACAATACGCCCGCAGTAAGTGCTTCAGATGCCTGCCCGTGTAACACAACAGGAAATCACAGCAATAAGGGCTAGCTTCAGGTGTATATTTTGCAAAAAGCACAATACGCCTGCTGTAAGTGCTGCAGATGCCTGCCTGTGTTACTCAACAGGAAATCACAGCAATAAGGGCTAGCTTCAGGTGTATATTTTGCAAGAAGCACAATACGCCTACTGTAAGTGCTGCAGATGCCTGCCTGTGTTACTCAACAGGAAATCACAGCAATAAGGGCTAGCTTCAGGTGTATATTTTGCAAGAACCACAATACGCCTGCTGTAAGTGCTGCAGATGCCTGACTGTGTTACTCAACAGGAAATCACAGCAATAAGGGCTAGCTTCAGGTGTATATTTTGCAAGAAGCACAATACGCCTGCTGTAAGTGCTGCAGATGCCTGCCTGTGTTACACAACAGGAAATCACAGCAATAAGGGCTAGCTTCAGGTGTATATTTTGCAAGAAGCACACTACGCCTGCTGTAAGTGCTGCAGATGCCTGTTAGTGTAACACAAAAGAAAAAAAACTACGAGCAATAAGGGGTAGCTTCAGGTGTATAATGTGCAGGAGGCACACTACGCCTGCTGTAAGTGCTGCAGATGCCTGCCTGTGTTACTCAACAGGAAATCACAGCAATAAGGGCTAGCTTCAGGTGTATATTTTGCAAGAAGCACAATACGCCTGCTGTAAGTGCTGCAGATGCCTGTTAGTGTAACACAAAAGAAAAAAAAACTATGAGCAATAAGGGGTAGCTTCAGGTGTATAATGTGCAGGAGGCACACTACGCCTGCTGTAAGTGCTGCAGAAGCCTGCCTGTTTTACTCAACAGGAAATCATAGCAATAAGGGCTAGCTTCAGGTGTATATTTTGCAAGAAGCACAATACACCCGCTGTAAGTGCTGCAGATGCCTGCCAGTGTTACTCAACAGGAAATCACAGCAATAAGGGCTAGCTTCAGGTGTATATTTTTCAAGAAGCACAATACGCCCGCTGTAAGTGCTGCAGATGCCTGCCTGTGTTACTCAACAGGAAATCACAGCAATAAGGTCTAGCTTCAGGTGTATATTTTGCAAGAAGCACAATATGCCCGCTGTAAGTGCTGCAGATGCCTGCCTGTGTTACTCAACAGGAAATCACAGCAATAAGGGCTAGCTTCAGGTGTATATTTTGCAAGAAGCACAATACGCCTGCTGTAAGTGCTGCAGATGCCTGCCTGTGTTACACAACAGGAAATCACAGCAATAAGGGCTAGCTTCAGGTGTATATTTTGCAAGAAGCACAATACGCCTTCTGTAAGTGCTGCAGATGCCTGCCTTTGTTACACAACAGGAAATCACAGCAATAAGGGCTAGCTTCAGGTGTATATTTTGCAAGAAGAACACTACGCCTGCTGTAAGTGCTGCAGATGCCTGTTAGTGTAACACAAAAGAAAAAAAACTACGAGCAATAAGGGGTAGCTTCAGGTGTATAATGTGCAGGAGGCACACTACGCCTGCTGTAAGTGCTGCAGATGCCTGCCTGTGTTACTCAACAGGAAATCACAGCAATAAGGGCTAGCTTAAGGTGTATATTTTGCAAGAAGCACACTACGCCTGCTGTAAGTGCTGCAGATGCCTGTTAGTGTAACACAAAAGAAAAAAAACTATGAGCAATAAGGGGTAGCTTCAGGTGTATAATGTGCAGGAGGCACACTACGCCTGCTGTAAGTGCTGCAGATGCCTGCCTGTGTTACTCAACAGGAAATCACAGCAATAAGGGCTAGCTTCAGGTGTATATTTTGCAAGAAGCACAATACACCCGCTGTAAGTGCTGCAGATGCCTGCCAGTGTTACTCAACAGGAAATCACAGCAATAAGGGCTAGCTTCAGGTGTATATTTTTCAAGAAGCACAATACGCCCGCTGTAAGTGCTGCAGATGCCTGCCTGTGTTACTCAACAGGAAATCACAGCAATAAGGGCTAGCTTGAGGTGTATATTTTGCAAGAAGCACAATACGCCCACTGTAAGTGCTGCAGATGCCTGCCTGTGTTACTCAACAGGAAATCACAGCAATAAGGGCTAGCTTCAGGTGCATATTTTGCAAGAAGCACAATACGCCTGCTGTAAGTGCTGCAGATGCCTGCCTGTGTTACACAACAGGAAATCACAGCAATAAGGGCTAGCTTCAGGTGTATATTTTGCAAGAAGCACAATACGCCTGCTGTAAGTGCTGCAGATGCCTGCCTTTGTTACACAACAGGAAATCACAGCAATAAGGGCTAGCTTCAGGTGTATATTTTGCAAGAAGAACACTACGCCTGCTGTAAGTGCTGCAGATGCCTGTTAGTGTAACACAAAAGAAAAAAAACTACGAGCAATAAGGGGTAGCTTCAGGTGTATAATGTGCAGGAGGCACACTACGCCTGCTGTAAGTGCTGCAGATGCCTGCCTGTGTTACTCAACAGGAAATCACAGCAATAAGGGCTAGCTTCAGGTGTATATTTTGTAAGAAGCACAATATGCCTGCTGTAAGTGCTGCAGATGCCTGTTAGTGTAACACAGAAGAAAAAAAACTACGAGCAATAAGGGGTAGCTTCAGGTGTATAATGTGCAGGAGGCACACTACGCCTGCTGTAAGTGCTGCAGATGCCTGCCAGTGTTACTCAACAGGAAATCACAGCAATAAGGGCTAGCTTCAGGTGTATATTTTGCAAGAAGCACAATACGCCCGCTGTAAGTGCTGCAGATGCCTGCCTGTGTTACACAACAGGAAATCACAGCAATAAGGGCTAGCTTCAGGTGTATATTTTGCAAGAAGCACAATACGCCTTCTGTAAGTGCTGCAGATGCCTGCCTGTGTTACACAACAGGAAATCACAGCAATAAGGGCTAGCTTCAGGTGTATATTTTGCAAGAAGCACACTACGCCTGCTGTAAGTGCTGCAGATGCCTGTTAGTGTAACACAAAAGAAAAAAAACTACGAGCAATAAGGGGTAGCTTCAGGTGTATAATGTGCAGGAGGCACACTACGTCTGCTGTAAGTGCTGCAGATGCCTGCCTGTGTTACTCAACAGGAAATCACAGCAATAAGGGCTAGCTTCAGGTGTATATTTTGCAAGAAGCACAATACGCCTGCTGTAAGTGCTGCAGATGCCTGCCTGTGTTACTCAACAGGAAATCACAGCAATAAGGGCTAGCTTCAGGTGTATATTTTGAAAGAAGCACAATACGCCTGCTGTAAGTGCTGCAGATGCCTGCCTGTGTTACACAACAGGAAATCACAGCAATAAGGGCTAGCTTCAGGTGTATATTTTGCAAGAAGCACACTATGCCTGCTGTAAGTGCTGCAGATGCCTGTTAGTGTAACACAAAAGAAAAAAAAACTACGAGCAATAAGGGGTAGCTTCAGGTGTATAATGTGCAGGAGGCACACTACGCCTGCTGTAAGTGCTGCAGATGCCTGCCTGTGTTCCTCAACAGGAAATCACAGCAATAAGGGCTAGCTTCAGGTGTATATTTTGCAAGAAGCACAATACGCCCGCTCTAAGTGCTGCAGATGCCTGCCAGTGTTACTCAACAGGAAATCACAGCAATAAGGGCTAGCTTCAGGTGTCTATTTTGCAAGAATCACAATACGCCCACTGTAAGTGCTGCAGATGCCTGCCTGTGTTACACAACAGGAAATCACAGCAATAAGGGCTAGCTTCAGGTGTATATTTTGCAAGAAGCACAATACGCCTGCTGTAAGTGCTGCAGATGCCTGCCTGTGTTACTCAACAGGAAATCACAGCAATAAGGGCTAGCTTCAGGTGTATATTTTGCAAGAAGCACAATACGCCTGCTATAAGTGCTGCAGATGCCTGCCTGTGTTACACAACAGGAAATCACAGCAATAAGGGCTAGCTTCAGGTGTATATTTTGCAAGAAGCACACTACGCCTGCTGTAAGTGCTGCAGATGCCTGTTAGTGTAACACAAAAGAAAAAAAAACTACGAGCAATAAGGGGTAGCTTCAGGTGTATAATGTGCAGGAGGCACACTACGTCTGCTGTAAGTGCTGCAGATGCCTGCCTGTGTTACTCAACAGGAAATCACAGCAATAAGGGCTAGCTTCAGGTGTATATTTTGCAAGAAGCACAATACGCCTGCTGTAAGTGCTGCAGATGCCTGCCTGTGTTACTCAACAGGAAATCACAGCAATAAGGCCTAGCTTCAGGTGTATATTTTGCAAGAAGCACAATACGCCTGCCGTAAGTGCTGCAGATTTCTGCCTGTGTTACTCAACAGGAAATCACAGCAATAAGGGCTAGCTTCAGGTGTATATTTTGTAAGAAGTACAATACGCCATAACAGGAAATCACAGCAATAAGGGTTAGCTTCAGGTGTATATTTTGCAAGAAGCACAATACGCCTGCTGTAAGTGCTGCAGATGCCTGCCTGTGTTACTCAACAGGAAATCACAGCAATAAGGGCTAGCTTCAGGTGTATATTTTGCAAGAAGCACAATACGCCTGCCGTAAGTGCTGCAGATTTCTGCCTGTGTTACTCAACAGGAAATCACAGCAATAAGGGCTAGCTTCAGGTGTATATTTTGTAAGAAGAACAATACGCCATAACAGGAAATCACAGCAATAAGGGCTAGCTTCAGGTGTATATTTTGCAAGAAGCACAATACGCCTGCTGTAAGTGCTGCAGATGCCTGCCAGTGTTACTCAACAGGAAATCACAGCAATAAGGGCTAGCTTCAGGTGTATATTTTTCAAGAAGCACAATACGCCCGCTGTAAGTGCTGCAGATGCCTGCCTGTGTTACTCAACAGGAAATCACAGCAATAAGGGCTAGCTTCAGGTGTATATTTTGCAAGAAGCACAATATGCCCGCTGTAAGTGCTGCAGATGCCTGCCTGTGTTACTCAACAGGAAATCACAGCAATAAGGGCTAGCTTCAGGTGTATATTTTGCAAGAAGCACAATACGCCTGCTGTAAGTGCTGCAGATGCCTGCCTGTGTTACACAACAGGAAATCACAGCAATAAGGGCTAGCTTCAGGTGTATATTTTGCAAGAAGCACAATACGCCTTCTGTAAGTGCTGCAGATGCCTGCCTTTGTTACACAACAGGAAATCACAGCAATAAGGGCTAGCTTCAGGTGTATATTTTGCAAGAAGAACACTACGCCTGCTGTAAGTGCTGCAGATGCCTGTTAGTGTAACACAAAAGAAAAAAAACTACGAGCAATAAGGGGTAGCTTCAGGTGTATAATGTGCAGGAGGCACACGACGCCTGCTGTAAGTGCTGCAGATGCCTGCCTGTGTTACTCAACAGGAAATCACAGCAATAAGGGCTAGCTTCAGGTGTATATTTTGCAAGAAGCACACTACGCCTGCTGTAAGTGCTGCAGATGCCTGTTAGTGTAACACAAAAGAAAAAAAACTATGAGCAATAAGGGGTAGCTTCAGGTGTATAATGTGCAGGAGGCACACTACGCCTGCTGTAAGTGCTGCAGATGCCTGCCTGTGTTACTCAACAGGAAATCACAGCAATAAGGGCTAGCTTCAGGTGTATATTTTGCAAGAAGCACAATACACCCGCTGTAAGTGCTGCAGATGCCTGCCAGTGTTACTCAACAGGAAATCACAGCAATAAGGGCTAGCTTCAGGTGTATATTTTTCAAGAAGCACAATACGCCCGCTGTAAGTGCTGCAGATGCCTGCCTGTGTTACTCAACAGGAAATCACAGCAATAAGGGCTAGCTTGAGGTGTATATTTTGCAAGAAGCACAATACGCCCGCTGTAAGTGCTGCAGATGCCTGCCTGTGTTACTCAACAGGAAATCACAGCAATAAGGGCTAGCTTCAGGTGCATATTTTGCAAGAAGCACAATACGCCTGCTGTAAGTGCTGCAGATGCCTGCCTGTGTTACACAACAGGAAATCACAGCAATAAGGGCTAGCTTCAGGTGTATATTTTGCAAGAAGCACACTATGCCTGCTGTAAGTGCTGCAGATGCCTGTTAGTGTAACACAAAAGAAAAAAAACTACGAGCAATAAGGGCTAGCTTCAGGTGTATATTTTGCAAGAAGAACACTACGCCTGCTGTAAGTGCTGCAGATGCCTGTTAGTGTAACACAAAAGAAAAAAAACTACGAGCAATAAGGGGTAGCTTCAGGTGTATAATGTGCAGGAGGCACACTACGCCTGCTGTAAGTGCTGCAGATGCCTGCCTGTGTTACTCAACAGGAAATCACAGCAATAAGGGCTAGCTTCAGGTGTATATTTTGTAAGAAGCACAATATGCCTGCTGTAAGTGCTGCAGATGCCTGTTAGTGTAACACAGAAGAAAAAAAACTACGAGCAATAAGGGGTAGCTTCAGGTGTATAATGTGCAGGAGGCACACTACGCCTGCTGTAAGTGCTGCAGATGCCTGCCAGTGTTACTCAACAGGAAATCACAGCAATAAGGGCTAGCTTCAGGTGTATATTTTGCAAGAAGCACAATACGCCCGCTGTAAGTGCTGCAGATGCCTGCCTGTGTTACACAACAGGAAATCACAGCAATAAGGGCTAGCTTCAGGTGTATATTTTGCAAGAAGCACAATACGCCTTCTGTAAGTGCTGCAGATGCCTGCCTGTGTTACACAACAGGAAATCACAGCAATAAGGGCTAGCTTCAGGTGTATATTTTGCAAGAAGCACACTACGCCTGCTGTAAGTGCTGCAGATGCCTGTTAGTGTAACACAAAAGAAAAAAAACTAGGAGCAATAAGGGGTAGCTTCAGGTGTATAATGTGCAGGAGGCACACTACGTCTGCTGTAAGTGCTGCAGATGCCTGCCTGTGTTACTCAACAGGAAATCACAGCAATAAGGGCTAGCTTCAGGTGTATATTTTGCAAGAAGCACAATACGCCTGCTGTAAGTGCTGCAGATGCCTGCCTGTGTTACTCAACAGGAAATCACAGCAATAAGGGCTAGCTTCAGGTGTATATTTTGCAAGAAGCACAATACGCCTGCTGTAAGTGCTGCAGATGCCTGTTAGTGTAACACAAAAAAAAAAACAATGAGCAATAAGGGGTAGCTTCAGGTGTATAATGTGCAGGAGGCACACTACGCCTGCTGTAAGTGCTGCAGATGCCTGCCTGTGTTACTCAACAGGAAATCACAGCAATAAGGGCTAGCTTCAGGTGTCTATTTTGCAAGAATCACAATACGCCCGCTGTAAGTGCTGCAGATGCCTGCCTGTGTTACACAACAGGAAATCACAGCAATAAGGGCTAGCTTCAGGTGTATATTTTGCAAGAAGCACAATACGCCTGCTGTAAGTGCTGCAGATGCCTGCCTGTGTTACTCAACAGGAAATCACAGCAATAAGGGCTAGCTTCAGGTGTATATTTTGCAAGAAGCACAATACGCCTGCTGTAAGTGCTGCAGATGCCTGCCTGTGTTACTCAACAGGAAATCACAGCAATAAGGGCTAGCTTCAGGTGTATATTTTGCAAGAAGCACAATACGCCTGCTGTAAGTGCTGCAGATTTCTGCCTGTGTTACTCAACAGGAAATCACAGCAATAAGGGCTAGCTTCAGGTGTATATTTTGTAAGAAGCACAATACGCCATAACAGGAAATCACAGCAATAAGGGCTAGCTTCAGGTGTATATTTTGCAAGAAGCACAATACGCCTGCTGTAAGTGCTGCAGACGCCTGCCTGTGTTACTCAACAGGAAATCACAGCAATAAGGGCTAGCTTCAGGTGTATATTTTGCAAGAAGCACAATACGCCTGCTGTAAGTGCTGCAGATGCCTGACTGTGTTACTCAACAGGAAATCACAGCAATAAGGGCTAGCTTCAGGTGTATATTTTGCAAGAAGCACAATACGCCTGCTGTAAGTGCTGCAGATGCCTGCCTGTGTTACACAACAGGAAATCACAGCAATAAGGGCTAGCTTCAGGTGTATATTTTGCAAGAAGCACACTACGCCTGCTGTAAGTGCTACAGATGCCTGTTAGTGTAACACAAAAGAAAAAAAACTACGAGCAATAAGGGGTAGCTTCAGGTGTATAATGTGCAGGAGGCACACTACGCCTGCTGTAAGTGCTGCAGATGCCTGCCTGTGTTACTCAACAGGAAATCACAGCAATAAGGGCTAGCTTCAGGTGTATATTTTGCAAGAAGCACAATACGCCTGCTGTAAGTGCTGCAGATGCCTGTTAGTGTAACACAAAAGAAAAAAAACAATGAGCAATAAGGGGTAGCTTCAGGTGTATAATGTGCAGGAGGCACACTACGCCTGCTGTAAGTGCTGCAGATGCCTGCCTGTGTTACACAACAGGAAATCACAGCAATAAGGGCTAGCTTCAGGTGTATATTTTGCAAGAAGCACAATACACCCGCTGTAAGTGCTGCAGATGCCTGCCAGTGTTACTCAACAGGAAATCACAGCAATAAGGGCTAGCTTCAGGTGTATATTTTGCAAGAAGCACAATACGCCTGCTGTAAGTGCTGCAGATGCCTGCCTGTGTTACACAACAGGAAATCACAGCAATAAGGGCTAGCTTCAGGTGTATATTTTGCAAGACGCACAATACTCCTGCTGTAAGTGCTGCAGATGCCTGCCTGTGTTACACAACAGGAAATCACAGCAATAAGGGCTAGCTTCAGGTGTATATTTTGCAAGAAGCACAATACGCCTTCTGTAAGTGCTGCAGATGCCTGCCTTTGTTACACAACAGGAAATCACAGCAATAAGGGCTAGCTTCAGGTGTATATTTTGCAAGAAGCACAGTACGCCTGCTGTAAGTGCTGCAGATGCCTGTTAGTGTAACACAAAAGAAAAAAACTACGAGCAATAAGGGGTAGCTTCAGGTGTATAATGTGCAGGAGGCACACTACGCCCGCTGTAAGTGCTGCAGATGCCTGCCTGTGTTACACAACAGGAGATCACAGCAATAAGGGCTAGCTTCAGGTGTATATTTTGCAAGAAGCACAATACGCCTGCTGTAAGTGCTGCAGATGCCTGACTGTGTTACTCAACAGGAAATCACAGCAATAAGGGCTAGCTTCAGGTGTATATTTTGCAAGAAGCACAATACGCCTGCTGTAAGTGCTGCAGATGCCTGCCTGTGTTACACAACAGGAAATCACAGCAATAAGGGCTAGCTTCAGGTGTATATTTTGCAAGAAGCACACTACGCCTGCTGTAAGTGCTGCAGATGCCTGTTAGTGTAACACAAAAGAAAAAAAACTACGAGCAATAAGGGGTAGCTTCAGGTGTATAATGTGCAGGAGGCACACTACGTCTGCTGTAAGTGCTGCAGATGCCTGCCTGTGTTACTCAACAGGAAATCACAGCAATAAGGGCTAGCTTCAGGTGTATATTTTGCAAGAAGCACAATACGCCTGCTGTAAGTGCTGCAGATGCCTGCCTGTGTTACTCAACAGGAAATCACAGCAATAAGGGCTAGCTTCAGGTGTATATTTTGAAAGAAGCACAATACGCCTGCTGTAAGTGCTGCAGATGCCTGCCTGTGTTACACAACAGGAAATCACAGCAATAAGGGCTAGCTTCAGGTGTATATTTTGCAAGAAGCACACTATGCCTGCTGTAAGTGCTGCAGATGCCTGTTAGTGTAACACAAAAGAAAAAAAACTACGAGCAATAAGGGGTAGCTTCAGGTGTATAATGTGCAGGAGGCACACTACGCCTGCTGTAAGTGCTGCAGATGCCTGCCTGTGTTCCTCAACAGGAAATCACAGCAATAAGGGCTAGCTTCAGGTGTATATTTTGCAAGAAGCACAATACGCCCGCTCTAAGTGCTGCAGATGCCTGCCAGTGTTACTCAACAGGAAATCACAGCAATAAGGGCTAGCTTCAGGTGTCTATTTTGCAAGAATCACAATACGCCCACTGTAAGTGCTGCAGATGCCTGCCTGTGTTACACAACAGGAAATCACAGCAATAAGGGCTAGCTTCAGGTGTATATTTTGCAAGAAGCACAATATGCCTGCTGTAAGTGCTGCAGATGCCTGCCTGTGTTACTCAACAGGAAATCACAGCAATAAGGGCGAGCTTCAGGTGTATATTTTGCAAGAAGCACAATACGCCTGCCGTAAGTGCTGCAGATTTCTGCCTGTGTTACTCAACAGGAAATCACAGCAATAAGGGCTAGCTTCAGGTGTATATTTTGTAAGAAGAACAATACGCCATAACAGGAAATCACAGCAATAAGGGTTAGCTTCAGGTGTATATTTTGCAAGAAGCACAATACGCCTGCTGTAAGTGCTGCAGATGCCTGCCTGTGTTACTCAACAGGAAATCACAGCAATAAGGGCTAGCTTCAGGTGTATATTTTGCAAGAAGCACAATACGCCTGCCGTAAGTGCTGCAGATTTCTGCCTGTGTTACTCAACAGGAAATCACAGCAATAAGGGCTAGCTTCAGGTGTATATTTTGTAAGAAGAACAATACGCCATAACAGGAAATCACAGCAATAAGGGCTAGCTTCAGGTGTATATTTTGCAAGAAGCACAATACGCCTGCTGTAAGTGCTGCAGATGCCTGCCAGTGTTACTCAACAGGAAATCACAGCAATAAGGGCTAGCTTCAGGTGTATATTTTGCAAGAAGCACAATACGCCTGCTGTAAGTGCTGCAGATGCCTGACTGTGTTACTCAACAGGAAATCACAGCAATAAGGGCTAGCTTCAGGTGTATATTTTGCAAGAAGCACAATACGCCTGCTGTAAGTGCTGCAGATGCCTGCCTGTGTTACACAACAGGAAATCACAGCAATAAGGGCTAGCTTCAGGTGTATATTTTGCAAGAAGCACAATACGCCTGCTGTAAGTGCTGCAGATGCCTGTTAGTGTAACACAAAAGAAAAAAACAATGAGCAATAAGGGGTAGCTTCAGGTGTATAATGTGCAGGAGGCACACTACGCCTGCTGTAAGTGCTGCAGATGCCTGCCTGTGTTACTCAACAGGAAATCACAGCAATAAGGGCTAGCTTCAGGTGTCTATTTTGCAAGAATCACAATACGCCCGCTGTAAGTGCTGCAGATGCCTGCCTGTGTTACACAACAGGAAATCACAGCAATAAGGGCTAGCTTCAGGTGTATATTTTGCAAGAAGCACAATACGCCTGCTGTAAGTGCTGCAGATGCCTGCCTGTGTTACTCAACAGGAAATCACAGCAATAAGGGCTAGCTTCAGGTGTATATTTTGCAAGAAGCACAATACGCCTGCTGTAAGTGCTGCAGATGCCTGCCTGTGTTACTCAACAGGAAATCACAGCAATAAGGGCTAGCTTCAGGTGTATATTTTGCAAGAAGCACAATACGCCTGCTGTAAGTGCTGCAGATTTCTGCCTGTGTTACTCAACAGGAAATCACAGCAATAAGGGCTAGCTTCAGGTGTATATTTTGTAAGAAGCACAATACGCCATAACAGGAAATCACAGCAATAAGGGCTAGCTTCAGGTGTATATTTTGCAAGAAGCACAATACGCCTGCTGTAAGTGCTGCAGACGCCTGCCTGTGTTACTCAACAGGAAATCACAGCAATAAGGGCTAGCTTCAGGTGTATATTTTGCAAGAAGCACAATACGCCTGCTGTAAGTGCTGCAGATGCCTGACTGTGTTACTCAACAGGAAATCACAGCAATAAGGGCTAGCTTCAGGTGTATATTTTGCAAGAAGCACAATACGCCTGCTGTAAGTGCTGCAGATGCCTGCCTGTGTTACACAACAGGAAATCACAGCAATAAGGGCTAGCTTCAGGTGTATATTTTGCAAGAAGCACACTACGCCTGCTGTAAGTGCTACAGATGCCTGTTAGTGTAACACAAAAGAAAAAAAACTACGAGCAATAAGGGGTAGCTTCAGGTGTATAATGTGCAGGAGGCACACTACGCCTGCTGTAAGTGCTGCAGATGCCTGCCTGTGTTACTCAACAGGAAATCACAGCAATAAGGGCTAGCTTCAGGTGTATATTTTGCAAGAAGCACAATACGCCTGCTGTAAGTGCTGCAGATGCCTGTTAGTGTAACACAAAAGAAAAAAAAACAATGAGCAATAAGGGGTAGCTTCAGGTGTATAATGTGCAGGAGGCACACTACGCCTGCTGTAAGTGCTGCAGATGCCTGCCTGTGTTACACAACAGGAAATCACAGCAATAAGGGCTAGCTTCAGGTGTATATTTTGCAAGAAGCACAATACACCCGCTGTAAGTGCTGCAGATGCCTGCCAGTGTTACTCAACAGGAAATCACAGCAATAAGGGCTAGCTTCAGGTGTATATTTTGCAAGAAGCACAATACGCCTGCTGTAAGTGCTGCAGATGCCTGCCTGTGTTACACAACAGGAAATCACAGCAATAAGGGCTAGCTTCAGGTGTATATTTTGCAAGACGCACAATACTCCTGCTGTAAGTGCTGCAGATGCCTGCCTGTGTTACACAACAGGAAATCACAGCAATAAGGGCTAGCTTCAGGTGTATATTTTGCAAGAAGCACAATACGCCTTCTGTAAGTGCTGCAGATGCCTGCCTTTGTTACACAACAGGAAATCACAGCAATAAGGGCTAGCTTCAGGTGTATATTTTGCAAGAAGCACAGTACGCCTGCTGTAAGTGCTGCAGATGCCTGTTAGTGTAACACAAAAGAAAAAAACTACGAGCAATAAGGGGTAGCTTCAGGTGTATAATGTGCAGGAGGCACACTACGCCCGCTGTAAGTGCTGCAGATGCCTGCCTGTGTTACACAACAGGAGATCACAGCAATAAGGGCTAGCTTCAGGTGTATATTTTGCAAGAAGCACAATACGCCTGCTGTAAGTGCTGCAGATGCCTGACTGTGTTACTCAACAGGAAATCACAGCAATAAGGGCTAGCTTCAGGTGTATATTTTGTAAGAAGCACAATACGCCTGCTGTAAGTGCTGCAGATGCCTGCCTGTGTTACACAACAGGAAATCACAGCAATAAGGGCTAGCTTCAGGTGTATATTTTGCAAGAAGCACACTACGCCTGCTGTAAGTGCTGCAGATGCCTGTTAGTGTGACACAAAAGAAAAAAAACTACGAGCAAGAAGGGGTAGCTTCAGGTGTATAATGTGCAGGAGGCACACTACGCCTGCTGTAAGTGCTGCAGATGCCTGCCTGTGTTACTCAACAGGAAATCACAGCAATAAGGGCTAGCTTCAGGTGTATATTTTGCAAGAAGCACAATACACCCGCTGTAAGTGCTGCAGATGCCTGCCAGTGTTACTCAACAGGAAATCACAGCAATAAGGGCTAGCTTCAGGTGTATATTTTTCAAGAAGCACAATACGCCCGCTGTAAGTGCTGCAGATGCCTGCCTGTGTTACTCAACAGGAAATCACAGCAATAAGGGCTAGCTTCAGGTGTATATTTTGCAAGAAGCACAATACGCCTGCTGTAAGTGCTGCAGATGCCTGCCTGTGTTACACAACAGGAAATCACAGCAATAAGGGCTAGCTTCAGGTGTATATTTTGCAAGAAGCACAATACGCCTTCTGTAAGTGCTGCAGATGCCTGCCTTTGTTACACAACAGGAAATCACAGCAAAAAGGGCTAGCTTCAGGTGTATATTTTGCAAGAAGAACACTACGCCTGCTGTAAGTGCTGCAGATGCCTGTTAGTGTAACACAAAAGAAAAAAAACTACGAGCAATAAGGGGTAGCTTCAGGTGTATAATGTGCAGGAGGCACACTACGCCTGCTGTAAGTGCTGCAGATCCCTGCCAGTGTTACTCAACAGGAAATCACAGAAATAAGGGCTAGCTTCAGGTGTATATTTTGCAAGAAGCACAATACGCCTTCTGTAAGTGCTGCAGATGCCTGCCTTTGTTACACAACAGGAAATCACAGCAATAAGGGCTAGCTTCAGGTGTATATTTTGCAAGAAGCACAATACGCCTGCTGTAAGTGCTGCAGATGCCTGTTAGTGTAACACAAAAGAAAAAAAACTACGAGCAATAAGGGGTAGCTTCAGGTGTATAATGTACAGGAGGCACACTACGCCCGCTGTAAGTGCTGCAGATGCCTGCCTGTGTTACACAACAGGAAATCACAGCAATAAGGGCTAGCTTCAGGTGTATATTTTGCAAGAAGCACAATACGCCTGCTGTAAGTGCTGCAGATGCCTGACTGTGTTACTCAACAGAAAAACACAGCAATAAGGGCTAGCTTCAGGTGTATATTTTGCAAGAAGCACAATACGCCTGCTGTAAGTGCTGCAGATGCCTGCCTGTGTTACACAACAGGAAATCACAGCAATAAGGGCTAGCTTCAGGTGTATATTTTGCAAGAAGAACACTACGCCTGCTGTAAGTGCTGCAGATGCCTGTTAGTGTAACACAAAAGAAAAAAAACTACGAGCAATAAGGGGTAGCTTCAGGTGTATAATGTGCAGGAGGCACACTACGCCTGCTGTAAGTGCTGCAGATGCCTGCCTGTGTTACTCAACAGGAAATCACAGCAATAAGGGCTAGCTTCAGGTGTATATTTTGCAAGAAGCACAATACGCCTGCTGTAAGTGCTGCAGATGGCTGTTAGTGTAACACAAAAGAAAAAAAACTATGAGCAATAAGGGGTAGCTTCAGGTGTATAATGTGCAGGAGGCACACTACGCCTGCTGCAAGTGCTGCAGATGCCTGCCAGTGTTACTCAACAGGAAATCACAGAAATAAGGGCTAGCTTCAGGTGTATATTTTGCAAGAAGCACAATACGCCCGCTGTAAGTGCTGCAGATGCCTGCCTGTGTTACACAACAGGAAATCACAGCAATAAGGGCTAGCTTCAGGTGTATATTTTGCAAGAAGCACAATACGCCTGCTGTAAGTGCTGCAGATGCCTGCCTGTGTTACACAACAGGAAATCACAGCAATAAGGGCTAGCTTCAGGTGTATATTTTGCAAGAAGCACAATACGCCTTCTGTAAGTGCTGCAGATGCCTGCCTGTGTTACACAACAGGAAATCACAGCAATAAGGGCTAGCTTCAGGTGTATATTTTGCAAGAAGCACACTACGCCTGCTGTAAGTGCTGCAGATGCCTGTTAGTGTAACACAAAAGAAAAAAAAACTACAAGCAATAAGGGGTAGCTTCAGGTGTATAATGTGCAGGAGGCACACTACGCCTGCTGTAAGTGCTGCAGATGCCTGCCTGTGTTACTCAACAGGAAATCACAGCAATAAGGGCTAGCTTCAGGTGTATATTTTGCAAGAAGCACAATACGCCTGCTGTAAGTGCTGCAGATGCCTGTTAGTGTAACACAAAAGAAAAAAAAAATATGAGCAATAAGGGGTAGCTTCAGGTGTATAATGTGCAGGAGGCACACTACGCCTGCTGTAAGTGCTGCAGATGCCTGCCTGTGTTACTCAACAGGAAATCACAGCAATAAGGGCTAGCTTCAGGTGTATATTTTGCAAGAAGCACAATACACCCGCTGTAAGTGCTGCAGATGCCTGCCAGTGTTACTCAACAGGAAATCACAGCAATAAGGGCTAGCTTCAGGTGTATATTTTGCAAGAAGCACAATACGCCTGCTGTAAGTGCTGCAGATGCCTGACTGTGTTACTCAACAGGAAATCACAGCAATAAGGGCTAGCTTCAGGTGTATATTTTGCAAGAAGCACAATACGCCTGCTGTAAGTGCTGCAGATGCCTGCCTGTGTTACACAACAGGAAATCACAGCAATAAGGGCTAGCTTCAGGTGTATATTTTGCAAGAAGCACACTACGCCTGCTGTAAGTGCTACAGATGCCTGTTAGTGTAACACAAAAGAAAAAAAACTATGAGCAATAAGGGGTAGCTTCAGGTGTATAATGTGCAGGAGGCACACTACGCCTGCTGTAAGTGCTGCAGATGCCTGCCTGTGTTACTCAACAGGAAATCACAGCAATAAGGGCTAGCTTCAGGTGTATATTTTGCAAGAAGCACAATACGCCTGCTGTAAGTGCTGCAGATGCCTGTTAGTGTAACACAAAAGAAAAAAACAATGAGCAATAAGGGGTAGCTTCAGCTGTATAATGTGCAGGAGGCACACTACGCCTGCTGTAAGTGCTGCAGATGCCTGCCTGTGTTACACAACAGGAAATCACAGCAATAAGGGCTAGCTTCAGGTGTATATTTTGCAAGAAGCACAATACACCCGCTGTAAGTGCTGCAGATGCCTGCCAGTGTTACTCAACAGGAAATCACAGCAATAAGGGCTAGCTTCAGGTGTATATTTTGCAAGAAGCACAATACGCCTGCTGTAAGTGCTGCAGATGCCTGCCTGTGTTACACAACAGGAAATCACAGCAATAAGGGCTAGCTTCAGGTGTATATTTTGCAAGACGCACAATACTCCTGCTGTAAGTGCTGCAGATGCCTGCCTGTGTTACACAACAGGAAATCACAGCAATAAGGGCTAGCTTCAGGTGTATATTTTGCAAGAAGCACAATACGCCTTCTGTAAGTGCTGCAGATGCCTGCCTTTGTTACACAACAGGAAATCACAGCAATAAGGGCTAGCTTCAGGTGTATATTTTGCAAGAAGCACAATATGCCTGCTGTAAGTGCTGCAGATGCCTGTTATTGTAACACAAAAGAAAAAAACTACGAGCAATAAGGGGTAGCTTCAGGTGTATAATGTGCAGGAGGCACACTACGCCCGCTGTAAGTGCTGCAGATGCCTGCCTGTGTTACACAACAGGAGATCACAGCAATAAGGGCTAGCTTCAGGTGTATATTTTGCAAGAAGCACAATACGCCTGCTGTAAGTGCTGCAGATGCCTGACTGTGTTACTCAACAGGAAATCACAGCAATAAGGGCTAGCTTCAGGTGTATATTTTGCAAGAAGCACAATACGCCTGCTGTAAGTGCTGCAGATGCCTGCCTGTGTTACACAACAGGAAATCACAGCAATAAGGGCTAGCTTCAGGTGTATATTTTGCAAGAAGCACACTACGCCTGCTGTAAGTGCTGCAGATGCCTGTTAGTGTGACACAAAAGAAAAAAAACTACGAGCAAGAAGGGGTAGCTTCAGGTGTATAATGTGCAGGAGGCACACTACGCCTGCTGTAAGTGCTGCAAATGCCTGCCTGTGTTACTCAACAGGAAATCACAGCAATAAGGGCTAGCTTCAGGTGTATATTTTGCAAGAAGCACAATACACCTGCTGTAAGTGCTGCAGATGCCTGTTAGTGTAACACAAAAGAAAAAAAACTATGAGCAATAAGGGGTAGCTTCAGGTGTATAATGTGCAGGAGGCACACTACGCCTGCTGTAAGTGCTGCAGATGCCTGCCTGTGTTACTCAACAGGAAATCACAGCAATAAGGGCTAGCTTCAGGTGTATATTTTTCAAGAAGCACAATACGCCCGCTGTAAGTGCTGCAGATGCCTGCCTGTGTTACTCAACAGGAAATCACAGCAATAAGGGCTAGCTTCAGGTGTATATTTTGCAAGAAGCACAATACGCCTGCTGTAAGTGCTGCAGATGCCTGCCTGTGTTACACAACAGGAAATCACAGCAATAAGGGCTAGCTTCAGGTGTATATTTTGCAAGAAGCACAATACGCCTTCTGTAAGTGCTGCAGATGCCTGCCTTTGTTACACAACAGGAAATCACAGCAAAAAGGGCTAGCTTCAGGTGTATATTTTGCAAGAAGAACACTACGCCTGCTGTAAGTGCTGCAGATGCCTGTTAGTGTAACACAAAAGAAAAAAAACTACGAGCAATAAGGGGTAGCTTCAGGTGTATAATGTGCAGGAGGCACACTACGCCTGCTGTAAGTGCTGCAGATGCCTGCCTGTGTTACTCAACAGGAAATCACAGCAATAAGGGCTAGCTTCAGGTGTATATTTTGCAAGAAGCACAATACGCCTGCTGTAAGTGCTGCAGATGCCTGTTAGTGTAACACAAAAGAAAAAAAACTACGAGCAATAAGGGGTAACTTCAGGTGTATAATGTGCAGGAGGCACACTACGCCTGCTGTAAGTGCTGCAGATGCCTGCCAGTGTTACTCAACAGGAAATCACAGAAATAAGGGCTAGCTTCAGGTGTATATTTTGCAAGAAGCACAATACGCCTTCTGTAAGTGCTGCAGATGCCTGCCTTTGTTACACAACAGGAAATCACAGCAATAAGGGCTAGCTTCAGGTGTATATTTTGCAAGAAGCACAATACGCCTGCTGTAAGTGCTGCAGATGCCTGTTAGTGTAACACAAAAGAAAAAAAACTACGAGCAATAAGGGGTAGCTTCAGGTGTATAATGTACAGGAGAATCACTACGCCCGCTGTAAGTGCTGCAGATGCCTGCCTGTGTTACACAACAGGAAATCACAGCAATAAGGGCTAGCTTCAGGTGTATATTTTGCAAGAAGCACAATACGCCTGCTGTAAGTGCTGCAGATGCCTGACTGTGTTACTCAACAGAAAAACACAGCAATAAGGGCTAGCTTCAGGTGTATATTTTGCAAGAAGCACAATACGCCTGCTGTAAGTGCTGCAGATGCCTGCCTGTGTTACACAACAGGAAATCACAGCAATAAGGGCTAGCTTCAGGTGTATATTTTGCAAGAAGAACACTACGCCTGCTGTAAGTGCTGCAGATGCCTGTTAGTGTAACACAAAAGAAAAAAAACTACGAGCAATAAGGGGTAGCTTCAGGTGTATAATGTGCAGGAGGCACACTACGCCTGATGTAAGTGCTGCAGATGCCTGCCTGTGTTACTCAACAGGAAATCACAGCAATAAGGGCTAGCTTCAGGTGTATATTTTGCAAGAAGCACACTACGCCTGCTGTAAGTGCTGCAGATGCCTGTTAGTGTAACACAAAAGAAAAAAAACTACGAGCAATAAGGGGTAGCTTCAGGTGTATAATGTGCAGGAGGCACACTACGCCTGCTGCAAGTGCTGCAGATGCCTGCCAGTGTTACTCAACAGGAAATCACAGAAATAAGGGCTAGCTTCAGGTGTATATTTTGCAAGAAGCACAATACGCCCGCTGTAAGTGCTGCAGATGCCTGCCTGTGTTACACAACAGGAAATCACAGCAATAAGGGCTAGCTTCAGGTGTATATTTTGCAAGAAGCACAATACGCCTGCTGTAAGTGCTGCAGATGCCTGCCTGTGTTACACAACAGGAAATCACAGCAATAAGGGCTAGCTTCAGGTGTATATTTTGCAAGAAGCACACTACGCCTGCTGTAAGTGCTGCAGATGCCTGTTAGTGTAACACAAAAGAAAAAAAACTACAAGCAATAAGGGGTAGCTTCAGGTGTATAATGTGCAGGAGGCACACTACGCCTGCTGTAAGTGCTGCAGATGCCTGCCTGTGTTACTCAACAGGAAATCACAGCAATAAGGGCTAGCTTCAGGTGTATATTTTTCAAGAAGCACAATACGCCCGCTGTAAGTGCTGCAGATGCCTGCCTGTGTTACTCAACAGGAAATCACAGCAATAAGGTCTAGCTTCAGGTGTATATTTTGCAAGAAGCACAATACGCCTTCTGTAAGTGCTGCAGATGCCTGCCTGTGTTACACAACAGGAAATCACAGCAATAAGGGCTAGCTTCAGGTGTATATTTTGCAAGAAGCACACTACGCCTGCTGTAAGTGCTGCAGATGCCTGTTAGTGTAACACAAAAGAAAAAAAACTACAAGCAATAAGGGGTAGCTTCAGGTGTATAATGTGCAGGAGGCACACTACGCCTGCTGTAAGTGCTGCAGATGCCTGCCTGTGTTACTCAACAGGAAATCACAGCAATAAGGGCTAGCTTCAGGTGTATATTTTGCAAGAAGCACACTACACCTGCTGTAAGTGCTGCAGATGCCTGTTAGTGTGACACAAAAGAAAAAAAACTACGAGCATGAAGGGGTAGCTTCAGGTGTATAATGTGCAGGAGGCACACTACGCCTGCTGTAAGTGCTGCAAATGCCTGCCTGTGTTACTCAACAGGAAATCACAGCAATAAGGGCTAGCTTCAGGTGTATATTTTGCAAGAAGCACAATACACCTGCTGTAAGTGCTGCAGATGCCTGTTAGTGTAACACAAAAAAAAAAACTATGAGCAATAAGGGGTAGCTTCAGGTGTATAATGTGCAGGAGGCACACTACGCCTGCTGTAAGTGCTGCAGATGCCTGCCTCTGTTACTCAACAGGAAATCACAGCAATAAGGGCTAGCTTCAGGTGTATATTTTGCAAGAAGCACAATACACCCGCTGTAAGTGCTGCAGATGCCTGCCAGTGTTACTCAACAGGAAATCACAGCAATAAGGGCTAGCTTCAGGTGTATATTTTTCAAGAAGCACAATACGCCCGCTGTAAGTGCTGCAGATGCCTGCCTGTGTTACTCAACAGGAAATCACAGCAATAAGGGCTAGCTTCAGGTGTATATTTTGCAAGAAGCACAATACGCTTGCTGTAAGTGCTGCAGATGCCTGCCTGTGTTACACAACAGGAAATCACAGCAATAAGGGCTAGCTTCAGGTGTATATTTTGCAAGAAGCACAATACGCCTTCTGTAAGTGCTGCAGATGCCTGCCTTTGTTACACAACAGGAAATCACAGCAAAAAGGGCTAGCTTCAGGTGTATATTTTGCAAGAAGAACACTACGCCTGCTGTAAGTGCTGCAGATGCCTGTTAGTGTAACACAAAAGAAAAAAAACTACGAGCAATAAGGGGTAGCTTCAGGTGTATAATGTGCAGGAGGCACACTACGCCTGCTGTAAGTGCTGCAGATGCCTGCCTGTGTTACTCAACAGGAAATCACAGCAATAAGGGCTAGCTTCAGGTGTATATTTTGCAAGAAGCACAATACGCCTGCTGTAAGTGCTGCAGATGCCTGTTAGTGTAACACAAAAGAAAAAAAACTACGAGCAATAAGGGGTAACTTCAGGTGTATAATGTGCAGGAGGCACACTACGCCTGCTGTAAGTGCTGCAGATGCCTGCCAGTGTTACTCAACAGGAAATCACAGAAATAAGGGCTAGCTTCAGGTGTATATTTTGCAAGAAGCACAATACGCCTTCTGTAAGTGCTGCAGATGCCTGCCTTTGTTACACAACAGGAAATCACAGCAATAAGGGCTAGCTTCAGGTGTATATTTTGCAAGAAGCACAATACGCCTGCTGTAAGTGCTGCAGATGCCTGTTAGTGTAACACAAAAGAAAAAAAACTACGAGCAATAAGGGCTAGCTTCAGGTGTATAATGTACAGGAGGCACACTACGCCCGCTGTAAGTGCTGCAGATGCCTGCCTGTGTTACACAACAGGAAATCACAGCAATAAGGGCTAGCTTCAGGTGTATATTTTGCAAGAAGCACAATACGCCTGCTGTAAGTGCTGCAGATGCCTGACTGTGTTACTCAACAGAAAAACACAGCAATAAGGGCTAGCTTCAGGTGTATATTTTGCAAGAAGCACAATACGCCTGCTGTAAGTGCTGCAGATGCCTGCCTGTGTTACACAATAGGAAATCACAGCAATAAGGGCTAGCTTCAGGTGTATATTTTGCAAGAAGAACACTACGCCTGCTGTAAGTGCTGCAGATGCCTGTTAGTGTAACACAAAAGAAAAAAAACTACGAGCAATAAGGGGTAGCTTCAGGTGTATAATGTGCAGGAGGCACACTACGCCTGCTGTAAGTGCTGCAGATGCCTGCCTGTGTTACTCAACAGGAAATCACAGCAATAAGGGCTAGCTTCAGGTGTATATTTTGCAAGAAGCACAATACGCCTGCTGTAAGTGCTGCAGATGCCTGTTAGTGTAACACAAAAGAAAAAAAACTACGAGCAATAAGGGGTAGCTTCAGGTGTATAATGTGCAGGAGGCACACTACGCCTGCTGCAAGTGCTGCAGATGCCTGCCAGTGTTACTCAACAGGAAATCACAGAAATAAGGGCTAGCTTCAGGTGTATATTTTGCAAGAAGCACAATACGCCCGCTGTAAGTGCTGCAGATACCTGCCTGTGTTACACAACAGGAAATCACAGCAATAAGGGCTAGCTTCAGGTGTATATTTTGCAAGAAGCACAATACGCCTGCTGTAAGTGCTGCAGATGCCTGCCTGTGTTACACAACAGGAAATCACAGCAATAAGGGCTAGCTTCAGGTGTATATTTTGCAAGAAGCACACTACGCCTGCTGTAAGTGCTGCAGATGCCTGTTAGTGTAACACAAAAGAAAAAAAACTACAAGCAATAAGGGGTAGCTTCAGGTGTATAATGTGCAGGAGGCACACTACGCCTGCTGTAAGTGCTGCAGATGCCTGCCTGTGTTACTCAACAGGAAATCACAGCAATAAGGGCTAGCTTCAGGTGTATATTTTGCAAGAAGCACAATACACCCGCTGTAAGTGCTGCAGATGCCTGCCAGTGTTACTCAACAGGAAAACACAGCAATAAGGGCTAGCTTCAGGTGTATATTTTTCAAGAAGCACAATACGCCCGCTGTAAGTGCTGCAGATGCCTGCCTGTGTTACTCAACAGGAAATCACAGCAATAAGGGCTAGCTTCAGGTGTATATTTTGCAAGAAGCACAATACGCCTGCTGTAAGTGCTGCAGATGCCTGCCTGTGTTACACAATAGGAAATCACAGCAATAAGGGCTAGCTTCAGGTGTATATTTTGCAAGAAGAACACTACGCCTGCTGTAAGTGCTGCAGATGCCTGTTAGTGTAACACAAAAGAAAAAAAACTACGAGCAATAAGGGGTAGCTTCAGGTGTATAATGTGCAGGAGGCACACTACGCCTGCTGTAAGTGCTGCAGATGCCTGCCTGTGTTACTCAACAGGAAATCACAGCAATAAGGGCTAGCTTCAGGTGTATATTTTGCAAGAAGCACAATACGCCTGCTGTAAGTGCTGCAGATGCCTGTTAGTGTAACACAAAAGAAAAAAAACTACGAGCAATAAGGGGTAGCTTCAGGTGTATAATGTGCAGGAGGCACACTACGCCTGCTGCAAGTGCTGCAGATGCCTGCCAGTGTTACTCAACAGGAAATCACAGAAATAAGGGCTAGCTTCAGGTGTATATTTTGCAAGAAGCACAATACGCCCGCTGTAAGTGCTGCAGATACCTGCCTGTGTTACACAACAGGAAATCACAGCAATAAGGGCTAGCTTCAGGTGTATATTTTGCAAGAAGCACAATACGCCTGCTGTAAGTGCTGCAGATGCCTGCCTGTGTTACACAACAGGAAATCACAGCAATAAGGGCTAGCTTCAGGTGTATATTTTGCAAGAAGCACACTACGCCTGCTGTAAGTGCTGCAGATGCCTGTTAGTGTAACACAAAAGAAAAAAAACTACAAGCAATAAGGGGTAGCTTCAGGTGTATAATGTGCAGGAGGCACACTACGCCTGCTGTAAGTGCTGCAGATGCCTGCCTGTGTTACTCAACAGGAAATCACAGCAATAAGGGCTAGCTTCAGGTGTATATTTTGCAAGAAGCACAATACACCCGCTGTAAGTGCTGCAGATGCCTGCCAGTGTTACTCAACAGGAAAACACAGCAATAAGGGCTAGCTTCAGGTGTATATTTTTCAAGAAGCACAATACGCCCGCTGTAAGTGCTGCAGATGCCTGCCTGTGTTACTCAACAGGAAATCACAGCAATAAGGGCTAGCTTCAGGTGTATATTTTGCAAGAAGCACAATACGCCTTCTGTAAGTGCTGCAGATGCCTGCCTGTGTTACACAACAGGAAATCACAGCAATAAGGGCTAGCTTCAGGTGTATATTTTGCAAGAAGCACACTACGCCTGCTGTAAGTGCTGCAGATGCCTGTTAGTGTAACACAAAAGAAAAAAAACTACAAGCAATAAGGGGTAGCTTCAGGTGTATAATGTGCAGGAGGCACACTACGCCTGCTGTAAGTGCTGCAGATGCCTGCCTGTGTTACTCAACAGGAAATCACAGCAATAAGGGCTAGCTTCAGGTGTATATTTTGCAAGAAGCACAATACGCCTGCTGTAAGTGCTGCAGATGCCTGTTAGTGTAACACAAAAGAAAAAAAACTATGAGCAATAAGGGGTAGCTTCAGGTGTATAATGTGCAGGAGGCACACTACGCCTGCTGTAAGTGCTGCAGATGCCTGCCTGTGTTACTCAACAGGAAATCACAGCAATAAGGGCTAGCTTCAGGTGTATATTTTGCAAGAAGCACAATACACCCGCTGTAAGTGCTGCAGATGCCTGCCAGTGTTACTCAACAGGAAAACACAGCAATAAGGGCTAGCTTCAGGTGTATATTTTTCAAGAAGCACTATATGCCCGCTGTAAGTGCTGCAGATGCCTGCCTGTGTTACTCAACAGGAAATCACAGCAATAAGGGCTAGCTTCAGGTGTATATTTTGCAAGAAGCACAATACGCCTGCTGTAAGTGCTGCAGATGCCTGCCTGTGTTACACAACAGGAAATCACAGCAATAAGGGCTAGCTTCAGGTGTATATTTTGCAAGAAGCACAATACGCCTTCTGTAAGTGCTGCAGATGCCTGCCTTTGTTACACAACAGGAAATCACAGCAATAAGGGCTAGCTTCAGGTGTATATTTTGCAAGAAGAACACTATGCCTGCTGTAAGTGCTGCAGATGCCTGTTAGTGTAACACAAAAGAAAAAAAACTACGAGCAATAAGGGGTAGCTTCAGGTGTATAATGTGCAGGAGGCACACTACGCCTGCTGTAAGTGCTGCAGATGCCTGCCAGTGTTACTCAACAGGAAACCACAGAAATAAGGGCTAGCTTCAGGTGTATATTTTGCAAGAAGCACAATACGCCTGCTGTAAGTGCTGCAGATGCCTGCCTGTGTTACACAACAGGAAATCACAGCAATAAGGGCTAGCTTCAGGTGTATATTTTGCAAGAAGCACAATACGCCTGCTGTAAGTGCTGCAGATGCCTGCCTGTGTTACACAACAGGAAATCACAGCAACAAGGGCTAGCTTCAGGTGTGTATTTTGCAAGAAGCTCAATACGCCTTCTGTAAGTGCTGCAGATGCCTGCCTGTGTTACACAACAGGAAATCACAGCAATAAGGGCTAGCTTCAGGTGTATATTTTTCAAGAAGCACACTACGCCTGCTGTAAGTGCTGCAGATGCCTGTTAGTGTAACACAAAAGAAAAAAAACTATGAGCAATAAGGGGTAGCTTCAGGTGTATAATGTGCAGGAGGCACACTACGCCTGCTGTAAGTGCTGCAGATGCCTGCCTGTGTTACTCAACAGGAAATCACAGCAATAAGGGCTAGCTTCAGGTGTATATTTTGCAAGAAGCACAATACACCCGCTGTAAGTGCTGCAGATGCCTGCCAGTGTTACTCAACAGGAAAACACAGCAATAAGGGCTAGCTTCAGGTGTATATTTTTCAAGAAGCACTATATGCCCGCTGTAAGTGCTGCAGATGCCTGCCTGTGTTACTCAACAGGAAATCACAGCAATAAGGGCTAGCTTCAGGTGTATATTTTGCAAGAAGCACAATACGCCTGCTGTAAGTGCTGCAGATGCCTGCCTGTGTTACACAACAGGAAATCACAGCAATAAGGGCTAGCTTCAGGTGTATATTTTGCAAGAAGCACAATACGCCTTCTGTAAGTGCTGCAGATGCCTGCCTTTGTTACACAACAGGAAATCACAGCAATAAGGGCTAGCTTCAGGTGTATATTTTGCAAGAAGAACACTACGCCTGCTGTAAGTGCTGCAGATGCCTGTTAGTGTAACACAAAAGAAAAAAAACTACGAGCAATAAGGGGTAGCTTCAGGTGTATAATGTGCAGGAGGCACACTACGCCTGCTGTAAGTGCTGCAGATGCCTGCCTGTGTTACTCAACAGGAAATCACAGCAATAAGGGCTAGCTTCAGGTGTATATTTTGCAAGAAGCACAATACGCCTGCTGTAAGTGCTGCAGATGCCTGTTAGTGTAACACAAAAGAAAAAAAACTATGAGCAATAAGGGGTAGCTTCAGGTGTATAATGTGCAGGAGGCACACTACGCCTGCTGTAAGTGCTGCAGATGCCTGCCTGTGTTACTCAACAGGAAATCACAGCAATAAGGGCTAGCTTCAGGTGTATATTTTGCAAGAAGCACAATACACCCGCTGTAAGTGCTGCAGATGCCTGCCAGTGTTACTCAACAGGAAAACACAGCAATAAGGGCTAGCTTCAGGTGTATATTTTTCAAGAAGCACAATACGCCCGCTGTAAGTGCTGCAGATGCCTGCCTGTGTTACTCAACAGGAAATCACAGCAATAAGGGCTAGTGTCAGGGTCACCTGTGGCCAGGTGACAGATGCACACCGTAGGGGGACAGGAGTGCACCGCGAGGTAGTGAACCCTATGGCTGGCTTCTGTGGATAGGAAACTGGGTGGTTGTGGAAAGCGGGACCAGAGGAGCACAACCGGGATCCCAACGGAAGCGAGAGCCAAGATTCCCCAGGGCGCGGAGTCTAAGACCCAGCTGGTCTTCTCCAGGGCCTCTAGTGGTGAGGATGTTACGCTGCAGGCTGGGACCAGGTCGCGGCCCCTGGAGTTTCCTAGCTCACGCCCCGTAGGATAAGGGGAAGCAGCAGCACACGATAGAGAGAACCGAATAACAAGCCGAAGGTCAGGGGCCACAAGCAGACAAGGATAACGAAGAACGAGCCGAAGGTCAAGGGTCACGAGCAGACAGGGATGGTCGGGGACAAGCCAATAACGTAACAGAGAGACAGACGTAGCACACGGCAGGCAGGAACCCAAACACACAATGCCTAACAAACACGTTGATCAGCAAAGCAGGCTTGCAGTGCACAGGTTAATATAGTGTTCAGTGATAGGGCCTGGGGTGGAGTCAGGCTGGGAGGAGATTATAAAGGAAGCCAGGTGAAGGAGGTCTGGTCTCTAGATGAACACATGAGGAGGAAGGTAAGATGGCAGACAGACATTAATGCATATCCATGACAGTACCCTCCCTCTTACGAGGCCTCCCCCTTCCCCGCCTGGGCCCAGGTTTAGAGGGAAACTTCAGATGAAACTCCTTTAACAGACGAGGTGCAAAGACCTCAGATGCAGTGATCCAAGACCTCTCCTCAGGACCAAACCCTTTCCAATGAACGAGGTACTGAAGAACGCCTTTACAGAGTCGGGAGTCCAGAATTTGACTGACCTCGTACTCCTGATTATCCTCAGAGACAGGCGCCACGGTAGGAAGAGGACGAGAGAATTTATTGAGGACTAAAGGCTTTAGAAGAGCAACATGAAAGGAGTTAGTGATTTTAAGGCTCTTAGGAATCTGGAGTTTGAAACAAACCGGATTCAGTTTAGCAGTTACCGTGTATGGACCGATGAATCGTGGAGCAAACTTCAGAGAAGGAACTCGGAGCTTGATGTTCCTGGTAGAGAGCCAGACTTTGTCCCCTGGCTGAAGAGAAGGCGGTTTACGCCTGCGGCGGTCGGCAAAGCCTTTGAATTTTTCAGCAGCTGCCCGGAGGGAATCATGAACGTGACCCCAAACGGAATTGAGAGACTCCTGAACCGAAGCCAAAGCTGGAATGTCTGGAGAACAGATCATAGGAAGAGGAAGTTGAGGGTGTTTTCCATAAACTGTGAAAAAGGGTGTCTTCTGCGAACTGGTATTCACATGATTGTTATGGGAGAATTCTGCCCACGGGAGTAGAGAGGACCAATCGTCATGGTGAGAAGACACAAAGGTGCGAAGAAAGACCTCTAACTCCTGATTAACCCTCTCAGTCTGTCCATTGGATTGGGGATGGTAAGAAGAAGAAAAATCCAAGACAATATTGAGGGATTTGCAAAAGGCTCTCCAAAAACGAGACGTGAATTGGACTCCCCTGTCGGAAACAATATGAGAAGGGACCCCATGTAGGCGGAGAATTTCTCGAATGAAAATGGGAACCAAGGCAGGGGCAGAAGGAAGACCAGGAAGAGGAACAAAATGAGCCATCTTGGAGAATCGATCGATTACCACCCAAATGACTGTATTATTCTCAGACAGTGGGAGATCGGTGATAAAATCCATGGCAATATGGGCCCAGGGTTCCTTAGGAATAGGCAAGGGCATGAGGAGACCAGCAGGAGCTTGTGTGGAGGATTTGGACTGAGCACAGACATGACAAGCTTTAACGTAGTCTTTGACGTCTGAGCGGAGATTAGGCCACCAGTAGTGACGACTGATGAGTAGGAAGGATCGGAGGAATCCAGAATGCCCTGCCACCTTGGAATCATGTCCCCAACGAAGGATCTTAGCTCTTAGCCCAGTGGGGACAAAGGTCTTACCAGGCGGAATTTTAGACTTCAGGGTGGTAGAGTGGGCAACAATGCATGAGGTGGGAATGATCGGCTCAGGTTCAGGGGCGGACTCCTCGTCCAAAGTGTCAAATGACCTAGAGAGCGCATCAGCCCGACCGTTGCAGGAACCAGGTTTGTAGGTAATCGTGAAATTAAAACGGGCAAAGAAGAGACTCCACCTGGCCTGTCTAGGATTCAGACGTTTAGCATTCTGTAGATACTGTAAATTCTTGTGATCGGTAAAGATCGTTATGGAGTGAGGGGAACCCTCCAAGAGATGACGCCACTCCTCTAACGCCAATTTAATTGCGAGAAGTTCCCGATCACCGATGGCATAATTCCTCTCTGCCTGAGAAAATTTTTTGGAGAAGAACGCACATGGTTGGCGTCTCTTCTCAAAGATTTGAAGAAGCACAGCTCCCACCCCCATTGAGGAAGCGTCCACTTCAATAAAAAATGCATTCCCAGGATTTGGTCTCCTCAAGAGGGGGCCAGAAACAAAGGCCTGTTTCAGGTTGTGAAATGCAGAGACAGCTTCGGGAGGCCAGTCTCTGGCATTCACACCCTTCTTGGTCAAAGCGATAATAGGCGCGGCAATGGAAGAGTAATTCCTTATGAACTGCCTATAATAATTAGTGAAGCCAAGAAAGCGCTGTGTGGCCTTGAGGCTAGCAGGAAGAGGCCAGTTGGTGATAGCCAAGACCTTCCCAGGGTCCATACGAAGCCCCGAACATGAGACAAAGCACCCCAAAAACAGGACCTCAGAACATTCAAAGGAACATTTCTCCAGCTTGGCATAGAGATTGTTCTCTCTAAGACGTTGAAGTACAGTGCGGACATGGTTTCTGTGGACGAGCAGATTTTCAGAAAAGATCAGAATGTCATCCAGATAGATGACAACAAACTGGTACAGCAGATCTCTGAAGACTTCATTGACAAAGTTTTGAAACACGGCTGGAGCATTACACAGACCAAAGGGCATCACCAGATATTCGTAATGCCCGTCTCTAGTGTTAAATGCAGTCTTCCATTCGTCACCCTCCCGTATTCGAATGAGATTGTACGCGCCTCTGAGATCCAACTTGGTGAAAATGGAGGCACCCTTCAACCTATCGAATAGCTCAGATATTAAGGGTAAGGGGTATCGATTTTTAATAGTAACCGCATTTAAACCCCGATAATCGATGCAGGGTCTTAAGGTACCATCCTTTTTGGCAACGAAAAAGAACCCTGCCCCTGCAGGCGATGAGGATTTCCGGATGAACCCTCTCTCCAGATTCTCTGCTACATACTCCGACATGGCCTGGGTCTCTGGGATGGACAGAGGGTAGGTACGACCCCTGGGTAGAGTTGCTCCGGGGACAAGATCAATAGCACAGTCAAAAGACCTGTGGGGAGGAAGCACCTCAGCTGATTTTTTACAGAACACATCCCGGTAATCGCTGTATGCGGCGGGAAGATCAGAAGACACAGAAGTGGCAGCAACCGGAAGACTCTCCTTGGGGGTCACCTTGAGAAGACACGACGAGAAACATGAGGAACCCCAGGCCAGGATCTGCCCAGAGACCCAGTCCACATGTGGAGAGTGGAGCTGTAGCCAAGGGAGGCCCAATACAACTGGGGTAGAGGCCTTGGGTAGAATAAGAAAGGATATCCACTCCTGGTGGAGAATCCCTACCGACATCCTAATGGGTAGCGTCTGGAAGCGAATAGGGCCCCCTGGGAGAACAGTGCCATCAATTGCCGAGACTACCAATGGGGTAGTGAGAGGTGAAAGGGTAAGCTTCATAGAAGAAGCAGTTCTCCAATCCATGAAATTGCCGGCAGCCCCGGAATCCAGGTATGCAAGGGTTGACTGAGGAGAAGTGCCTACATGAAGGGACACCGGCAAGAGCAGGCGAGAAGGTGATGTTTCTGGGTCCAATACTCCACCTTCCAAATGTATTAGACCCGAGCGTTTCCCGGACGAAGCGAGCAGGAGTCACGAAAATGACCCCTGCCCCCACAATAGAGGCACAAGCCCAGAGTTCTGCGCCTAGCACGTTCTTCGGGGGTTAGTCTGGTCCGGCCCAGCTGCATAGGTTCTTCAGCAGGTAGAGGATGCTCCACGGAATGAAGGGAGGGGAGCTCAGACTGGCTAGGACCCAGAGAGTGCTGGCGTCTTTTTTCTAAGGACCTCTCTTGAAAACGAATGTCGATCTGGTTGCATAATGAAATTACATCGTCCAGACCGACGGGAATGGCTCTTCCCGCTAATTCGTCTTTCACTCGGTCAGAGAGGCCATGTAAAAAGGTAGCGACCAGGGCCTCATTATTCCAGCTCAATTCAGCTGTGTGGATACGGAACTGAAGAGCATATTGCCCCACTGAACTAGATTCTTGGCGAAGACGTAAGACAGCACTAGCCGCTGAAGAAGCCCGAGCCGGCTCTTCGAAGATATTACGAAAGAGCTTCAAGAATTCGGACAGACTGGAAACCACCGGATCGTTCCTCTCCCACAGGGGGGCAGCCCAGGCCAAAGCTTCACCGGAGAGGAGGGAAATGATATAGGCTACCTTAGCCCGGTCAGATAGGAAGCTTTGAGGCTGAAGCTCAAAATGAATAGTGCATTGGCTGAGAAACCCCCTGCAGGCCTTGGAGTCCCCAGAAAAACGGAACGGAGCTGGCAATCTTAGTGAGTGTGAGGCTGCGACTGGTGCGATAGGTACAGCCGCTGGTTGTACTTGGGGTTGCGGATTCGGGGTTCCCAAGGAGACCTGAAGCTGCTCGAATCGAGAAGCCAGATCCTGGAGGAATCGCATCACCTGGGTCTGATTTGATTCCTGGGTCTCAAGTCTGCGAACTATGCCCTGCAATGGATCATCCGCGGGAAGCGGGATGTCAGCCGGGTTCATGGCTGATCAAACTGTCAGGGTCACCTGTGGCCAGGTGACAGATGCACACCGTAGGGGGACAGGAGTGCACCGCGAGGTAGTGAACCCTATGGCTGGCTTCTGTGGATAGGAAACTGGGTGGTTGTGGAAAGCGGGACCAGAGGAGCACAACCGGGATCCCAACGGAAGCGAGAGCCAAGATTCCCCAGGGCGCGGAGTCTAAGACCCAGCTGGTCTTCTCCAGGGCCTCTAGTGGTGAGGATGTTACGCTGCAGGCTGGGACCAGGTCGCGGCCCCTGGAGTTTCCTAGCTCACGCCCCGTAGGATAAGGGGAAGCAGCAGCACACGATAGAGAGAACCGAATAACAAGCCGAAGGTCAGGGGCCACAAGCAGACAAGGATAACGAAGAACGAGCCGAAGGTCAAGGGTCACGAGCAGACAGGGATGGTCGGGGACAAGCCAATAACGTAACAGAGAGACAGACGTAGCACACGGCAGGCAGGAACCCAAACACACAATGCCTAACA
Source organism: Rana muscosa (assembly GCA_029206835.1). Classification (NCBI taxonomy): domain Eukaryota; kingdom Metazoa; phylum Chordata; class Amphibia; order Anura; family Ranidae; genus Rana; species Rana muscosa. The sequence goes on from CM055117.1 coordinate 365,211,859, forward strand.
AACACGTTGATCAGCAAAGCAGGCTTGCAGTGCACAGGTTAATATAGTGTTCAGTGATAGGGCCTGGGGTGGAGTCAGGCTGGGAGGAGATTATAAAGGAAGCCAGGTGAAGGAGGTCTGGTCTCTAGATGAACACATGAGGAGGAAGGTAAGATGGCAGACAGACATTAATGCATATCCATGACAGCTAGCTTCAGGTGTATATTTTGCAAGAAGCACAATACGCCTTCTGTAAGTGCTGCAGATGCCTGCCTTTGTTACACAACAGGAAATCACAGCAATAAGGGCTAGCTTCAGGTGTATATTTTGCAAGAAGAACACTATGCCTGCTGTAAGTGCTGCAGATGCCTGTTAGTGTAACACAAAAGAAAAAAAACTACGAGCAATAAGGGGTAGCTTCAGGTGTATAATGTGCAGGAGGCACACTACGCCTGCTGTAAGTGCTGCAGATGCCTGCCAGTGTTACTCAACAGGAAACCACAGAAATAAGGGCTAGCTTCAGGTGTATATTTTGCAAGAAGCACAATACGCCTGCTGTAAGTGCTGCAGATGCCTGCCTGTGTTACACAACAGGAAATCACAGCAACAAGGGCTAGCTTCAGGTGTGTATTTTGCAAGAAGCTCAATACGCCTTCTGTAAGTGCTGCAGATGCCTGCCTGTGTTACACAACAGGAAATCACAGCAATAAGGGCTAGCTTCAGGTGTATATTTTTCAAGAAGCACACTACGCCTGCTGTAAGTGCTGCAGATGCCTGTTAGTTTAACACAAAAGAAAAAACTACGAGCAATAAGGGGTAGCTTCAGGTGTATAATGTGCAGGAGGCACACTACGTCTGCTGTAAGTGCTGCAGATGCCTGCCTGTGTTACTCAACAGGAAATCACAGCAATAAGGGCTAGCTTCAGGTGTATATTTTGCAAGAAGCACAATACGCCTGCTGTAAGCGCTGCAGATGCCTGCCTGTGTTACTCAACAGGAAATCACAGCAATAAGGGCTAGCTTCAGGTGTATATTTTGCAAGAAGCACAATACGCCTGCTGTAAGTGCTGCAGATGCCTGCCTGTGTTACACAACAGGAAATCACAGCAATAAGGGCTAGCTTCACGTGTATATTTTGCAAGAAGCACAATACGCCTGCTGTAAGTGCTGCAGATGCCTGTTAGTGTAACACAAAAGAAAAAAAAACTACGAGCAATAAGGGGTAGCTTCAGGTGTATAATGTGCAGGAGGCACACTACGCCTGCTGTAAGTGCTGCAGATGCCTGCCTGTGTTACTCAACAGGAAATCACAGCAATAAGGGCTAGCTTCAGGTGTATATTTTGCAAGAAGCACAATACGCCCGCTCTAAGTGCTGCAGATGCCTACCAGTGTTACTCAACAGGAAATCACAGCAATAAGGGCTAGCTTCAGGTGTATATTTTGCAAGAAGCACAATACGCCCGGTGTAAGTGCTGCAGATGCCTGCCTGTGTTACACAACAGGAAATCACAGCAATAAGGGCTAGCTTCAGGTGTATATTTTGCAAGAAACACACTACGCCTGCTGTAAGTGCTGCAGATGCCTGCCTGTGTTACACAACAGGAAATCACAGCAATAAGGGCTAGCTTCAGGTGTATATTTTACAAGAAGCACAATACGCCTTCTGTAAGTGCTGCAGATGCCTGCCTGTGTTACACAACAGGAAATCACAGCAATAAGGGCTAGCTTCAGGTGTATATTTTGCAAGAAGCACACTACGCCTGCTGTAAGTGCTGCAGATGCCTGTTAGTGTAACACAAAAGAAAAAAAATCTACGAGCAATAAGGGGTAGCTTCAGGTGTATAATGTGCAGGAGGCACACTACATCTGCTGTAAGTGCTGAAGATGCCTGCCTGTGTTACTCAACAGGAAATCACAGCAATAAGGGCTAGCTTCAGGTGTATATTTTGCAAGAAGCACAATACGCCTGCTGTAAGTGCTGCAGATGCCTGCCTGTGTTACTCAACAGGAAATCACAGCAATAAGGGCTAGCTTCAGGTGTATATTTTGCAAGAAGCACAATACGCCCGCTGTAAGTGCTGCAGATGCCTGCCTGTGTTACATAACAGGAAATCACAGCAATAAGGGCTAGCTTCAGGTGTATATTTTGCAAGAAGCACAATACGCCTGCTGTAAGTGCTGCAGATGCCTGCCTGTGTTACACAACAGGAAATCACAGCAATAAGGGCTAGCTTCAGGTGTATATTTTGCAAGAAGCACAATACGCCTTCTGTAAGTGCTGCAGATGCCTGCCTGTGTTACACAACAGGAAATCACAGCAATAAGGGCTAGCTTCAGGTGTATATTTTGCAAGAAGCACACTACGCCTGCTGTAAGTGCTGCAGATGCCTGTTAGTATAACACAAAAGAAAAAAAACTACGAGCAATAAGGGGTAGCTTCAGGTGTATAATGTGCAGGAGGCACACTATGTCTGCTGTAAGTGCTGCAGATGCCTGCCTGTGTTACTCAACAGGAAATCACAGCAATAAGGGCTAGCTTCAGGTGTATATTTTGCAAGAAGCACAATACGCCTGCTGTAAGTGCTGCAGATGCCTGCCTGTGTTACTCAACAGGAAATCACAGCAATAAGGGCTAGCTTCAGGTGTATATTTTGCAAGAAGCACAATATGCCTGCTGTAAGTGCTGCAGATGCCTGCCTGTGTTACACAACAGGAAATCACAGCAATAAGGGCTAGCTTCAGGTGTATATTTTGCAAGAAGCACACAACGCCTGCTGTAAGTGCTGCAGATGCCTGTTAGTGTAACACAAAAGAAAAAAACTACGAGCAATAAGGGGTAGCTTCAGGTGTATAATGTGCATGAGGCACACTACGCCTGCTGTAAGTGCTGCAGATGCCTGCCTGTGTTACTCAACAGGAAATCACAGCAATAAGGGCTAGCTTCAGGTGTATATTTTGCAAGAAGCACAATACGCCCGCTCTAAGTGCTGCAGATGCCTGCCTGTGTTACACAACAGGAAATCACAGCAATAAGGGCTAGCTTCAGGTGTATATTTTGCAAGAAGCACACTACGCCTGCTGTAAGTGCTGCAGATGCCTGCCTGTGTTACACAACAGGAAATCACAGCAATAAGGGCTAGCTTCAGGTGTATATTTTGCAAGAAGCACAATACGCCTTCTGTAAGTGCTGCAGATGCCTGCCTGTGTTACACAACAGGAAATCACAGCAATAAGGGCTAGCTTCAGGTGTATATTTTGCAAGAAGCACACTACGCCTGCTGTAAGTGCTGCAGATGCCTGTTAGTGTAACACAAAAGAAAAAAAACTACGAGTAATAAGGGGTAGCTTCAGGTGTATAATGTGCAGGAGGCACACTACGTCTGCTGTAAGTGCTGAAGATGCCTGCCTGTGTTACTCAACAGGAAATCACAGCAATAAGGGCTAGCTTCAGGTGTATATTTTGCAAGAAGCACAATACGCCTGCTGTAAGTGCTGCAGATGCCTGCCTGTGTTACTCAACAGGAAATCACAGCAATAAGGGCTAGCTTCAGGTGTATATTTTGCAAGAAGCACAATACGCCTGCTGTAAGTGCTGCAGATGCCTGCCTGTGTTACTCAACAGGAAATCACAGCAATAAGGGCTAGCTTCAGGTGTATATTTTGTAAGAAGCACAATATGCCCGCTGTAAGTGCTTCAGATGCCTGCCTGTGTTACTCAACAGGAAATAACAGCAGTAAGGGCTAGCTTCAGGTGTATATTTTGCAAGAAGCACAATACGCCTGCTGTAAGTGCTGTATATGCCTGCCTGTGTTACTCAACAGGAAATCACAGCAATAAGGGCTAGCTTCAGGTGTATATTTTGCAAGAAGCACAATACGCCTGCTGTAAGTGGTGCAGATGCCTGCCTGTGTTACTCAATAGGAAATAACAGCAATAAGGGCTAGCTTCAGGTGTATATTTTGTAAGAAGCACAATACGCCTGCTGTAAGTGCTGCAGATGCCTGCCTGTGTTACTCAACAGGAAATCACAGCAATAAGGGCTAGCTTCAGGTGTATATTTTGCAAGAAGCACAATATGCCTGCTGTAAGTGCTGCAGATGCCTGCCTGTGTTACACAACAGGAAATCACAGCAATAAGGGCTAGCTTCAGGTGTATATTTTGCAAGAAGCACACAACGCCTGCTGTAAGTGCTGCAGATGCCTGTTAGTGTAACACAAAAGAAAAAAACTACGAGCAATAAGGGGTAGCTTCAGGTGTATAATGTGCATGAGGCACACTACGCCTGCTGTAAGTGCTGCAGATGCCTGCCTGTGTTACTCAACAGGAAATCACAGCAATAAGGGCTAGCTTCAGGTGTATATTTTGCAAGAAGCACAATACGCCCGCTCTAAGTGCTGCAGATGCCTGCCTGTGTTACACAACAGGAAATCACAGCAATAAGGGCTAGCTTCAGGTGTATATTTTGCAAGAAGCACACTACGCCTGCTGTAAGTGCTGCAGATGCCTGCCTGTGTTACACAACAGGAAATCACAGCAATAAGGGCTAGCTTCAGGTGTATATTTTGCAAGAAGCACAATACGCCTTCTGTAAGTGCTGCAGATGCCTGCCTGTGTTACACAACAGGAAATCACAGCAATAAGGGCTAGCTTCAGGTGTATATTTTGCAAGAAGCACACTACGCCTGCTGTAAGTGCTGCAGATGCCTGTTAGTGTAACACAAAAGAAAAAAAACTACGAGTAATAAGGGGTAGCTTCAGGTGTATAATGTGCAGGAGGCACACTACGTCTGCTGTAAGTGCTGAAGATGCCTGCCTGTGTTACTCAACAGGAAATCACAGCAATAAGGGCTAGCTTCAGGTGTATATTTTGCAAGAAGCACAATACGCCTGCTGTAAGTGCTGCAGATGCCTGCCTGTGTTACTCAACAGGAAATCACAGCAATAAGGGCTAGCTTCAGGTGTATATTTTGCAAGAAGCACAATACGCCTGCTGTAAGTGCTGCAGATGCCTGCCTGTGTTACTCAACAGGAAATCACAGCAATAAGGGCTAGCTTCAGGTGTATATTTTGTAAGAAGCACAATATGCCCGCTGTAAGTGCTTCAGATGCCTGCCTGTGTTACTCAACAGGAAATAACAGCAGTAAGGGCTAGCTTCAGGTGTATATTTTGCAAGAAGCACAATACGCCTGCTGTAAGTGCTGTATATGCCTGCCTGTGTTACTCAACAGGAAATCACAGCAATAAGGGCTAGCTTCAGGTGTATATTTTGCAAGAAGCACAATACGCCTGCTGTAAGTGGTGCAGATGCCTGCCTGTGTTACTCAATAGGAAATAACAGCAATAAGGGCTAGCTTCAGGTGTATATTTTGCAAGAAGCACAATACGCCTGCTGTAAGTGCTGCAGATGCCTGTTAGTGTGACACACACGAAAAACACAGCAATAAGGGCTAGCTTCAGGTGTATACTGTGCAGGAGGCTTAGCAAAAATATCACTGACACTGTCCCTGCCTATCCTTCTCTCTCCCTACACACAAGGTTTAGCAGAATTCACTGACACTGTCCCTACCTATCCTTCTCTCTCCCTACACACAAGGTTTAGCAGAATATCACCCTGACACTGTCCCTACCTATCCTTCTCTCTCCCTACACACAATTTCACTAACACTGTCCCTGCCTATGTAACTCTTTCCCTGCACGCCGGAACACACTACACAAGGCCGCCGCGCTGGCAGCCTTTTATAGTGTGGGGCGTGTACTAAACCCCCCTGAGCTATAATTGGCCACAGGCATCCTGCCTGTGGCCAATTATGGCTCTCCTCGCTGCCGCGCTGTGATTGGCCAAGCATGCGGGGTCACAGTGCATGCTTTACCAATCACAGCGCCGGGATTTTGGGCCGTTCGCGTCACTCGAATTTGGCGCGAACGGCCCAAAGCGTTCGATCTTCGTAGAACAATCGAACACACGATGTTCGAGTTGAACGTACTGTATGTTCGACTCGAACGTGGAGCTCATCCCTAGTGAAAACTAGATCGCAATACAGCGGGGCAGACCAGAAAACTGATCCTATGCATTTCATTGGATCTCTTCAGTGGAGTTCACTAAGGTGTATCCATAAATACAGACACCATATGCTGCATCCAACCATCAGACATTCTCAAATCGCATCTTTATTTCAAAACCACAATCAGTCATTTAGATCATTTTTGGGCCGACGCAACGGCCCCATGGCATTTAATGAAATATACCGTTCATATGCGATCCAATCTGCACCTGACGAGCCCGATACATCAGACGGATCACGGATATATAGTTACACATAGCCACATTATCCCATCTACCATAGTTAATATTTATGATTACAATACTGAGTATTTTAAATCAATTTATTATAGTAGTCGGGCACGGCGGGTGAAAGGCTAGATCGTGATGCTGCAGAAACAAATCAAAGAGGCTAACTATATACATTTCATTCAATCAATCATGGGAATAGGCATCTATCAAATATTGCACTCACTTATCAGCAACCTGTTAACAGTTGGTAAAAAAGGCCATCAGCAAATTAAGTGATTTTAGAGACCAGCAATCAGTCATTTGATCATTTAAATCATTTTAAAAAGTTTTTTGGGTCAATGCAAAGGCCCCTTAACAGTCAGTGAAATGAACCGTTCATATATGATCCAATCTGCACCCGACAAGCCCGATCCATAAGACAGATCCCGGATTCATAATTACACATAGCTACATTTTCTCATCTACCATAGTTAGCATTTATGATTACAATATTGAGTATCTTAAATCAGTTTATTATAGTAATCGGGCGCGGCGGGTAAAAGGCTAGATCATAATGCAGCAGAACAAATCGAAAAGGGCTAACTATATACATTTTATTCGATCAATCTTGGAAATAGACACATGTCAAATATTGCACTCACTTGTCAGCAACCTGTTAACAGTTGGTGAAAAGGCCATCAGCAAATTAAGTGTTTTTAGAGGCCAGTGCAAAGGCCCCCTATGGTGATTGGAGTGAGGTGTCCATATAGAGTATGCTTCCTTCCCAATAAGTTCAAAATATATTAAGCAAGATAATAGATTCCCATAGCAACATACAATACTATTTTGGTATTAGATTCTTCCCATGTAGGCGCACGTATGAACCATGATATTGCTATTCAATTCCTTAGATACAAGTTAAGTAGGACAAGGAAATCTATTATGCTATTTTACACACATATGTATAAATGACAATCATAAAGCCCCTATATTATATGCTGTTGTGAAGAAGATTTTATATATGTACAACCAACCGAATTCAATTATTGGAACATAGATTGTCAAGCATACATATGGGTCAGTGCGTTGGTCATAGCACCTCAAAGCCATATAGTAGACACCATCAGCGCATAGAAAACACTGTAAGGACATGTCACTATTTAACCCCTTCGGGCCATCGAGTCCAGAAGGAATATCCATTTGGCTTCCTTCTGTAATAGGATTTTATCCCAATCACCCCTTCTACTTGACAATTCCAGTCTGTAAATCACCATACATTGCATACCTGTAGCTCGTGCTCCATGGTGGTCCAAAAAATGCATAGCCACAGGCGATGTGTCATCCCTCGTGGCTATGCTTGATATGTGTTCCCCTATTCTTTTCCTAAATTCCCTAATGGTTTTGCCCACGTATATTTTCCCACATGGGCAGATGATCTGATGACAGATGACATAGGTGGTGGAACAATTTGCGAATGGTTTAATCTTAAAGGTGTGTTTCCCAGTAGAGTCTTTAAATGAATGTTTTCATGACATATTTGCATACCGAGCAGTGTCCGCAAGGATACATGCCCTCAGTTTGTAGGATAGGGTAGTTTGATTTCTAGGATTTCCTCGAATGAACTCGCTGTGAACTACCGCATCACCTATAGTAGGTGCGCGTTTAGCTATCATGCTAGGATGGTGGCCCAAGATCTGTTTTAATTAATTGTCAAGCATGAGTAAATGCCAGTGTTTACCCAAAGCTTGTGTAGCGGCCTCACCCCTCTCTCCCCTTCTCACACTCGGCTTGTCTTTCTTCGTCTAGGGGTCTCTGTATTGGGGAGAGGGATGAGATACACCACGGCCCATGTCCTCCATAGCTAAGAGGTGAAGGCCAGGAGATTGGGCCTTGTGCAGGTGTCCTAGAGTCATGTCCAGTACTTCGTCCCTGACTCCTTTGCTCCTAGTAACCAGAGTTCCACACAGTGAATAGGTCCAACTCAGTTTTATTCTTCTTGCCAAAAAATAAACAGTTTCTTCTACTGAGTAGTAATGGGGAAATGATCGAGGCACAATCCTTTCCCTTCTCCTGCCAACCACTGTGATCTCAACAGTGGCAGATAGTCACTGCCACTGACTATGTGAGGTAGAACGTGGATTACCTTCGCTAGCACGGCCCCTGTCAGGGGAAGGAGATCCGTCCAAGGGAGAAACAGGAGGCCTCTCTGTCACCAGCAATGCTGCGCTGGACTCTTCAGAGAAGTTCCGCACACCAGTCCTCACGAACTCAGACATGGCCACCCCAGGAATTAGGGCCCCCTCGGATTCCTCCACCCTCGCGGAACTCAGTCGAATGTACTGAGTCCCTGGCCTCCGCCATAGTACTTCACCCCAGGCTAAAGGTGCCTGGGATGGACTCGATCCTCGCTCCGGCCAGGTCAAGGGCACCTAGGCCTGGAACACTGGAACGCCAGCAACCAAGCTGAAGGTGCCTTGGTGCAGCCGAGTCCTCCGACTCCCACTCCGAACTCTGAACCCCGTGGTCAGGGCAACCGCCCCTTTTATCCCCTCTCCCTTCGCGCCACAGCGGGTTCCCCGCCCCGCTGTACCAGCTCCAGGGGAGGACAAAAAGGTACAGTCTTGTGGTGTGAGTTCAGCTCCGAACCAGGGCAACAGCGCCACCTGTGGACCTCAAGGAACCTCACACCACCAGAGTCCTCCAAGAACCAGAAAAGGGTCTCGGATCCCCTAGCAATCTGTGCATCTGAGTTACGCTACCACCCAGATGCCTCCCTTAAATTCAAGTACCCGCTACACTCTCCCCCTGGTGATTTGACACTGGTCCCCAGTGTCTGGTACAAACTCACATCCCACAAAGGTGGTGACATAAGTTCAGCCCAGAAACCAAACTACACAATTTAGCCCTGAATTGTGACAAGACCTGAATGGGAAAGGGAAAACTAAAACAATGTAACTATAAAACTTTTCAATAAAACACTTTAAATATCTCACACATTTACATTCTTCCCTCCCCCTGGCCATCTAAGGACCACCCATTCACAGCAGCCTTGATAGACGAGTCTCCTGCAGAGGGAAAGAAAAGAAACATACATCCTAACAACATATGTGTGTTTGCTTGGAATGAATGAGTCTCTCTGAGAAGAAACCCATTCACTCCAATAGGTGCTGCATAATGTAAAAAAAAAAAACCAATCGTTGCGCAACACTGCCACCTGGTGACAATGCCGCGGTCAAGACACTCATCACTTCCAGATGAACTTTTCTCTTCATATTTCTCTGTGATTCTACACTAACTAAAACCCCAAAGTCACTGATTTCTCTTAAGTGCAATGAGAAGGAGGGAGAACAAACAAAAACAGCTCCCATTTCTCCAAAGAGTAGAACTGCCCAAATGCAAAAAAACTAGGGCACAGTCCCTGTGTTCCGGTGAAAACACTCCGGAAAGTTCAGCAATGAACAGCAAAAAGAACACACAGGAGTCTTTCCTTTTCTCTTAAAGGTAAAACCTTGGATGCGGCAGGAACACAGGCTTCAAATGTCTGTCCAAAGCCTCCACATGGTACTCAGCATTTCCTCCTTCCTTGCGGCAAATCGCCACTCTGTCCGCATGGATATGCCTTCCCAGCATCCACTTAGCTTTACAGTCCTGGAACTTCTTGGTGACCGTTGGTGAACAGGAAAGGTACCGCCGTGCTTGCTGTACTTTAAGTTTGTCCCACACAAAGGTATCATACCATCTTTGGCGAAAAACTTCCACCTCATAAAGCAGTTCTCGAGGCAGGTCCGGGTATTCCCACCCATACTCCTGGGCAACCTTCTGGCCGAAGAGATGCTGCAGCCTTGACAAAGGTGGCATGGTGGCCCGGTCTCCTTCTCCAGGCCGAACAATCGCTTCTGGGTGGCGAGGTGCGTTCACCACCTCAGTAGATCTGGGCCTAGGAGCCCGCAGTGACTTGCGTTGCGCTCCCGCAACAGGAACAGGTGAAATGGATGTTGAGTCCAGAAGAGGAACTTCAGACAGGGGACCAGATTCTTCCCTAGGTGCCGAGGCCTCCACCCGAGGTGTACTATCTCCAGTAGACATGGGCAGGTCCCTTGTGACACGGGACGAGTGTAGCTTCATCTTGTCCCATCCCTTCTGGTGGAAGATTTTGTCTATCTCCCCATCATCGCTATTGTCAGACAATGAATCCAGGTCAGAGGTGTCGTAGCATTCAGCGGGCAGATAATTCCCAGTCACGGAACTATCCCCCTTGACGGCCTCTACCGACTGTGGGCTTCCGCCACTCTTAACCACGCAGATAGTCCCAACCCCTGGCTCACCTGGGCCTTCAGAAGAAGAGGGATGTCCAGGACTCTTCTCTCCGCATCCATCCAGGCCAGGCAAGCGGCGGGGTGAAGCTCTTCCACGACCACATGAGGCCATCACTAGGCCGACTTTCCTCTTCGGTGGTCGGAGCAGGGAGCTGCTGGTGACCGAGGCAGCGTCCTCGGATTTTTCTCTTTTCATCTCCGCTTGGGCAGTCACTTCGCCCGGATCAGTGCGCACGGGAAACGCACCAGCATCGATCTCTCCTTCCCGGAGTGTCAGTCCCTGTGAGGTAGTTGAGGTGGAAAGCCCGAGGCTTTTCTGTGGATGGTTCCACCTCAAAGAGAAACTCCTTGCAGACCTCACATCGCCTGAATGGCTTCAGCTGGACCACCAGTCCCGAACAGCCGGGACAGATCACACCGAGGGCCTCCATGTCTCTGCAGGTGTACAGAGTCAATTGCCCCCGGGGCCTTAGTCTTATCCCCGTCTCTATGATCGGAGCAGCCAGAGAAGTCATGTCCATTCCGGAAGAAACTTTAACCCATGGAGTGGTTGAAGTCATCTTCTCTCTTCGCTGCTCCATTGCGCACTGACCCACCCACACCGGAATCTTCACGTGCTTACGTCCACATGGCCAGACTCCTCCCACCTTCTGCACTTGTTCGCGGGCTTTTCTCTTTCCCCGCCCACGAACTACGCAGCTATGGGTTGCCTCATGGCGCATTGGCCAATATGGCCGACCTACTCGGAACTCCTCCGGGCAGCAAAGTTCAAATTCAGACACAACACACATCCCGGACAAGCCCCCACGTGTAGCGGCCTCACCCCTCTCTCCCCTTCTCACACTCGGCTTGTCTTTCTTCGTCTAGGGGTCTCTGTATTGGGGAGAGGGATGAGATACACCATGGCCCATGTCCTCCATAGCTAAGAGGTGAAGGCCAGGAGATTGGGCCTTGTGCAGGTGTCCTAGAGTCAAGTCCAGTACTTCGTCCCTGACTCCTTTGCTCCTAGTAACCAGAGTTCCACACAGTGAATAGGTCCAACTCAGTTTTATTCTTCTTGCCAAACAATAAACAGTTTCTTCTACTGAGTAGTAATGGGGAAATGATCGAGGCACAATCCTTTCCCTTCTCCTGCCAACCACTGTGATCTCACCAGTGGCGGATAGTCACTGCCACTGATTATGTGAGGTAGAACGTGGATTACCTTCGCTAGCATGGCGGCCCCTGTCAGGGGAAGGAGATCCATCCAAGGGAGAAACAGGAGGCCTCTCTGTCACCAGCAATGCTGCGCTGGACTCTTCAGAGAAGTTCCGCACACCAGTCTTCACGAACTCAGACACGGGCACCCCAGGAATTAGGGCCCCCTCGGATTCCTCCACCCTCGCGGAACTCAGTCGAATGTACTGAGCCCCAGGCCTCCGTCATAGTACCTCACCCCAGGCTAAAGGTGCCTGGGATGGACTCTATCCTCGCTCTGGCCAGGTCAAGGGCACCTAGGCCTGGAACACTGGAATGCCAGCACCCAAGCTGAAGGTGCCTGGGAGCAGCCGAGTCCTCCAACTCCCACTCCGAACTCTGAACCCTGTGGTCAGGGTGTCCGCCCCTTTTATCCCCTCTCCCTTCGCGCCACAGCGGGTTCCCCACCCCGCTGTACCAGCTCCAGGGGAGGACAAAAAGGTACAGTCTTGTGGTGTGAGTTCAGCTCCGACCCAGGGCAACAGCGCCACCTGTGGACCTCAAGGAACCTCACACCACCAGAGTCCTCCAAGAACCAGAAAAGGGTCTCGGATCCCCTAGAAATCTGTGCATCTGGGTTACGCTACCACCCAGATGCCTCCCTTAAATTCAAGTACCCGCTACACTTGTTTTTGATATTCCCAGTGTGTACCATAGGTAGTCACTAGGCCTATCTTTTCCCTTATTTTTTTCCCTGCTTTAATCTGTGCTCGTTTTATCGTAGAGTTAGGGTATCCCCTTTTCCTAAATCTTTGATCCAATTCCCTACTCTCTTTATGGAAATCTTTTGTATAGGTACAGTTTCTGCGTATCCTTAAGAACTGCCCAGTAGGGATACCTTTGATCAGTGCCCATGGATGATGACTGGTGGCGTGGAGCAGGGTTCTTCCTGCTGTGGGTTTTCTGAATGTTTTTGTCACAATTTGTGATCCTTCTTTGCGGATCAATAGATCCAGGAATTGTATCTGTTCTTCATCTACTTTTTAGGTAATAAAGATATTTCTGTTGTTATTGTTTAATTCTCCTGTAAATTGTTCAAATTCCAGCACAGTCCCTCTCCACACCACCAGCACATCATCAATAAATCTTGCCCAAAGGGCTACATGTTGTTTGAAGGCTGGGTGATGGTATACCTCCTGTCGTTCCCATCAGCCTAAATGTAGGCAAGCATATGATGGAGCGCAGGAGGCTCCCATTGCTACTCCCCACTTTTGACTGAAGTATTTGCTGTCAAAGATGAAGAAATTGTTATTAAGAACTAGTTTAAGTAGTTCAATCAGGAATTCTTTTTGTGGGCCTGCTAGGGGATGTCTCATAACCATTGGGATACCGCCTGTTTTGCGATCTCATGGGGGATGGATGAATACAGGGATTCTACATCAATACCTGCCAATAGGCAGTCATTTGGTACAGCCAGATTATTTCGTTTTCTCAGGATATCTGCAGAATCCTGTATGTAGGAAGGTAGTTCCTTGTTAAGATGTTTAATTCTCTTGTTTATATATCGACCTATCCTCTCTAATGGTCCACCCATCCCCGATACGATTGGCCTACCAGGCGGTTTGTTTACATTTTTGTGAACTTTGGGCTTGATATAAAATGTAGGTGTATTAAAGTTAGTAATTTTAAGGAATAAAAATTCCTTATGGTTCAATAAACCCACTTCTAATGCTTTGGTCAAACGATAGTTGATTTCCTTGACTAGGTCAGGAAAAGGGTTCTCTGGCCATCGTTCGTAACAGTTAATGTCATTTAATTGTCTGTAGATTTTTTCAAGGTAGTCATTTTCAGGCCATAGAACCACATTTCCACCCTTGTCACTAGGTTTAATAATACAATTTGATAGTTCTTTCAATTCCTGAAGGGCTTTTCTTTAATTTTGTGACAAATTATCCACGTTGGGTTCTATTTTGTCCCATTTAATGGAACGTATATCTGCAGTAATTGCTTCCAACAACAATTGGAGATATTTTTTATTTGAGAAACTAGGGAATTTTTGAGATTTATTCGCTAGACCTGAGGCTGGTGGTGGAATATGTGAGTCTATCCATGTATTTCCCTCCAGGTAGTCAACTATCTTATTTTATTTGTAATTTAATTCCTTTAGCACAGTTTTTTCCTTTTCTAGTCAACTATCTGGGATTCTTCAATTTCCAACAGAGTACCTGTTTTCATCTCACTCGCTAGTTCTTTGTTTTTTCCAAAGAACATAAGTTTGAAATTGACACGTCGCAAGAACAAACATATGTCCTTATATATCCCAAATGAGTTACCTTTATTGCATGGTGAAAAACCCAGGCCCTTACTTAATATTGATAGATGGTCCTGACTTAGTGTATGTTCTGTAAGGTTGATAATATTCATATCCAAGTCTTCTGAAATCTTGTAGTTACCCTGTTCTCCTGTAAAATAGAGTTCCCTATCTTGAATGAGTTCTGCTCCTGTGTTGTAATTTTTCTTTCTACTTCTCCTTCTTCTACGTTTCCTTTTTCCACCATTATTCCCCTGGCAGTGGTTGTATTTTCGGGCGTCTTCTCTAAAAAAGGAAAAAAAAATCCCCCCTCTCTACTGCTGTTTCTATTATCTGGTTTGTGGAATCTATTACGTGACCTACTTCTCCCCCATTTTCTTTCTAGATCTAGAATATTCCCTGTTTCAAAGTCCATGGTGTCCCTTTGGAACTTCTTCTGTTTCCCTAGTTTCTGTTCTTTTTGAAAATCCTCTACCTCTTTTTTAAGCCTTTCATTAAATTTATTAAATGCATCCAAGTCCTGATATTCATCAAGTATTTTAATACTGTCCTTCAGCTGTTTTTCCAAATCCTGTAATTGTATTTTTTCCTCCTCCACAATCAAACCAATCATATGTAAGCCATGTTTTACAGATTCCTCAGTCCATTTTTTCAAAAATCTTTCATTATGCGTTCCCTCAGTCCTCGTGGTATCATATTCCCCTCTATATATGCCCCCAAAGCTATGATATTCCATTTTCTCTTAAGATGCTTAATAGTCAGATTGCTGCGCTTTCTAAATAATTGTCTGAAGTCATTTTGACGTTTGGGTGCGGTCTGCTCATCCCTACTAAACACCGCCCTAATTTCCTGTTCTATTCCACTGTCAATACAGAAATCCATAACCAAAAGATTTTATAGTATCTAAACACAGACCAATATATTAAAATATGTATGTACCGGGCAGCACACTATATACAAATATGGCAGAGGGAAATGGGTGTGCACCACCGCAAAGATTGTTATATATTATTTAACAATATCCCCAATTGTCACCATACCGTCATGGGAAAGAACCATTGAGGAAAGGGAATCAATCTGGAATTGGTATATAAATTGTACCATAGAAAAAATGTCTATCTTAATCCAAGTAAAAAACTTGGTATTGATAAGGAACAGGACTCAATCATATACAGGTTTTATCAACCAAAAACTATTGTACAAAAGGAGAGGAGAATGGGAATCCCGCCTATTAATTTAAACTGCAGTACTCACCGATATTATCGGGGGGTGTAATCAAAAATATATATGACCACAAAAGAGAAAAAATAAAAAAGAAGATAGATGTAGCAGGGGATTACGATTAAGAGTATCCCAAAAGACTACTTTGTGTTCCTAACTAAGAGGTTTGCTCCCTCTGGTGTCTGTTTACGTTGTGCCATTGAAGTTTGTTCAGTTCAGTTGCATTATGGAACAAAGCATGGTGGGCATTGTAGTGCGAGAGGAAGTGACTCTATTGCCATGGGTTGGATTGAGACTACAATACCCACAGTGCCACTGTGCTACTAGAAAACAGTGCGCCACCGCACAGCCTGCTGGGAAATCTTATATAAGGACAAGCAAGGCCTCAGCACGCTCTCTCTGGATGCCATCTTTCGACAGGCAAGAGGCCTGCTGTGAGCGTGCCTAGGCTATAGAAGCCTGGGCCTAAAGTTGGAGAGCGGATCGCAGACGGAAGGATCCTTGTGAACAGCATCGCTGACTGAGCCAGAGAGGGGACTGTCCTACGCTCCACCGCATCTGACGCCAGTCATACACCTGCACCTTGTGAGCGGCCGCGCGGTGAACCAGCGACATCTTGCCTTACGGAGATATCAACTGTGGAGGAGAAGACTCTGGGTGGTGGGAAAGCACTTGCCTACCAACATAGTTAACTGAGTTGTAAAAGAGTGGTCTCCATAGTCCCACTTGTACTTGCTGACACTTGCAGTGCCACGGATAGGGATCCTCTGCACCCGAGAGTGGGACAGCGGTTTGGGAGAACTAGCGGTTCATTTACTTCTACTCTACATTCACCGTGTGATTACTTTCCCTCTTTAAATATTGTTTGGAATACAGTTAAGTGCACCAACAGAGCTAGCAGAAGACAAGTTGAACTTAAAGGAACAGTCATCACTTTATTTCTCTGCAACGTTTACTACAGAGGGAGCCATCTAGCCATAAGAACTTCTACTGCTTAATATAACTGTTTGCATTGTATTTGTTATTGTACTGTTTTGTGAGTGTGTGTGAGATCTGGTGGGGAGGTGTCCCAGTGCTGGTATCATTGCATTGGGAGATTCCTCCACCATACGCTTACTCGCATCTGACCCAGGTTACCAGGTTATGGTTATTGGGTCTTGTGATATAGAAACCTTGAACCAGTTGTATGTCATTGACTTTGCAGGGATCTGTTTACAGTCAATTTTATCTGTATAACCATTGTTCTACTCTTTTCCAAGTAAACACTTTACAACTGGTTAAGTTACATCTTGTGTGGAACTCTATCTATTGCAGCTGAGAGTCAGGTGACCAGTGCCAAGGTAATGATAACTATACATATTACAGTGTGGTGTTGTTGTGGTCCTCTTTGCCATTGGGTCCCACACACATATTGTTATCCGGTTGTGCCAAGGGGGGTTCGAGACAAATTTCTGGGGTTGACAGGCAGAGTGCAGACCCAAACTAATAACCAGCAGCTCCTACGGGGGTAATGCTACATGTGGAGGCTCGTCCGGGATTTCTGCGACTCTGCAATCAACCCCCCCTAGAGGGAACCCCTACCTGCACCAAAATGGACCCTGCTGCTGCTATCCAGTGGGGTAAAGAGGAAGGCGCCTGCCCAGAATCGAGCGTGGTGATCGTACTTCAAGGAGAAGTCTGGACTGAGGACCAAATCAGCCAAGCTGTCAAGACACTATCCCCAGACAAGAAGCCGTGGGTGATTGCAGTCAAGACAGACCATGGGACTCTTCACACCTATGCATTAGTGGAATGGAAACAAGAAATCCCTGAGAACTTCAAGGGCGCCAGTGTGAAATTGGCCAACAAGGCGGAATGTGGTATAATCCATCTGAAGGCCTCAGAAGAAGGCCCTACCTCTTCCTGTCAAGCTGGATCAAGTAAAGAAGAAATTCCTGCCCTGTCACCTCTGGCCACAATTGGACTAGAGCTCTTTGCTGCTCTTGGAGAATTTGTTGCAAAATGTCAGAAAGACCCTCCAACTCACTCAGCAGCTGGCTACAGGGTTTTCTTGGGAAGACAACCAGTACCCTCAGCGGAAGACAGCTTTGAGGAGTGGCTGGACCAGGCTACACAAGCCTTGGATGAATGGGACATCCCAGAGGCTCACAAGAAACAGGGAATAACAGATGCCTTAGAAGCCATCCGCAATTTTAAGCTTAGTAAGCGAGACTGTGTTGCCCAGGATTACCTGAGTATCCTACAGGACGTGTTTGGGCGCACCGAGAAAGTTTCTGATCTTATCTACCAGTTGGAACACTCTTACCAAAAAGAAGGGGAGAAGTTGTCAGAGTACATGAGACGTTTGGATAAGATTATACATCAGATCCTATTGATCCTGTCTTAAGGCTAACCCCCCACCCCCCTCCAGGCGGCTCCGTTGTCTGGAAGGAATGCATACGTCTTGGATTGCTTTAAAATGGGACTGTAATCCACAATATCTCCCAGGATACTGTATATGCCTCCTTATTAGAAGAGTGACTCATTCCTACGGTTGTAAGGAGATGCGAATGTCATCACCTTCAGCCACCTGTCTGTCGGTTGCCTTCTATAATGTAAAAGAGTCTAGTGGGGCTTGTGCTAATTGACCCTGCAATTGTGTGAAGGTGTATTCATGATAATGTGTTAGGAGTCGGCCAGTCTAGGGAACTCAAAGGTCAGGTCTCTGAGTCATTTTGTCTGCTAAAGGATGTTTTGACACTCAGAATAATGTGTATTGGGGCTCGTTATGTAACCATTGTGTGATGTTGTGGGTGGACCTGGATCATATCTCCTGTGGTTACTGCAGTATCCTAAATTGTATATAAGAGTCTGTATTTCTCAATAAAGTGTGTCATTCCTGTGTGAACTTACATACAGCCTGCCTGGTGTTTGTTCTGAGCTATCACAAATGGATTAGAATGGCACATAGCTGTAGTTCGAAACCCGAGGCATCGGATGACCGAACCATCAGACGTTGTGATCTGCAATCTGATCCAATAGTAGCAGAGGAGTGTCGGGAGAGTGGAACCGAGCGAGCAGGGGCTCGTTGCATTTTTGTTGACCGCCACGCCAACCACTCTGCCCAGTGAAGAAGTCACAGAAGGGTTTAAGAAACCTGTAAGTTCTACAGTTGCCCAGGTACAGAAACCACAAAACCCAGTTATCTGTTTCAACTGAAGTTGTGCATGTTCGTCAACTATGCCCAAGCCCAGTGAAAGCTGCAGCAAAGTACCGAAAGCCGGCGGAAAACTCTAGAGGGCCACAGTGAAGGAGTCAACCGGGTGCCCACCGACTTTAGCTAGCTCCAGCAAACCCAACGACGTGAGGGGACAGCATCGGGAGTCTAGACCCCTGCAGAGGGCTCCCATTGTTGCCCCCGAGCGACCCAGTGTCTCACTCCCTTTGACCCAGGCTGCCCGGCGTCGGAGAGTCAGTGCACATCAGACCCAACAGAGACTAAAACCAGATCAGAGTCTCAGAAAGAAAGGAGTGAGGATACAAGCTACTGAGCAAGCCAAGCTTGCCCCGTCCCGGAAATTTCCTGCCAAACTAGTGGGGCTTTCTCCGGTTGTCTCCATCCAAGTAGAAGGAATTTATACCAAGGCACTCTTGGGAACTGGGGCTCAAGTGACTCTCCTCTACAGGGACTTCTATGACAAGCACCTTAAACACTTGCCGTTGCAGAATTTGGAAGAGTTAAAGCGGAGCTCCACCCTAATTTGGAAGATTGTCCCATCCTCTCTAGCAATGTCCCCTGCATAACAATTGGCATATTAGAATTTTTATTTTTAAATACTCACTGTTCTGTTATCATCTGTTTGTATCTCCCGCCACTGCCGCATCAGCCTCGTCGTGTCATCCAGTGATCGCTAGGCCTCCTGGGAGATGTTTGTCATCAATCCCAGGAGGCCCTGGCCCGTAGCATCGCGTTATTTCTAAACAGGAAATGACGCGATGCACGGCGACGCCCGGCGCCATTTTAAGTATGGGAAGCCTGCCTTTGTTTGCCAGTCTTCATCTAGCAGCCAAAGGATCAACATCGTCGGCAGAGGGAAAATCTTTTTATTCTGGAAGAAAAGTATTTTTGAGAGTGGTAAGTGGTGGGGCTAATCCTGGGGTTCTAAATCAGCAGTGTGATGGGCACAGTGGCAGCGTGATGGTAGCAATGTGCGGAGGTATGTGCTGTGCTGTGCGGAGGTATGTGCTGTGCTGTGCGGAGGTATGTGCTGTGCGGAGGTATGTGCTGTGCTGTGCTGTGCTGTGCGGAGGTATGTGCTGTGCTGTGCTGTGTAACATGTGCTGTCTTTTGTGTAACATGTGCTGTGCTGTGTTGTGCTGTGTAACATGTGCTGTGCTGTTTTGTGTAACATGTGCTGTGCTGTTTTGTGTAACATGTGCTGTGCTGTTTTGTGTAACATGTGCTGTCTTTTGTGTAACATGTACTGTGCTGTGTTGTGTAACATGTGCTGTGTTGGGTAACATGTGCTGTGCTGTGTTGGGTAACATGTGCTGTGCTGTGCTGTGATGTGCAACATGTGCTGTGCTGTGTAACATGTGCTGTGCTGTGTAACATGTGTTGTGGGACATGTGATGTGCTTGTGGACATGTGCTTGTGGTCAATTTGATGCGCTAGGGGCAGCGTGAAGTGATGCTGGCAGTGTGATGGGGGCAGATAGATTTTTCTCTCTATACGCCTCTCCCCCGTCGGCCTCATTTACTCTCCCTTTCCCACTGTGCCTTTACCCCATATCATAGAATGATATTATAAATTATGTTATTTTAATTAACATTTTTAAATTACAGATGCTGAAGGACTGTCATAGAAATACATCTTTACTTGGTTTACGCCATTTGCAGGTAAGCAATAAACAAAATAATGCAAAAGTAATTTTATTAGAAAATATTTATAATTATATAATCTCATTCATTTTTTTTTTTTAATCTTCTAGGATGAAGATCCAAGTGGTTTTTCAAAAATCTAACTTTAAAAAATGTAATATTTATTTTTAAAATAAAAATTATTACCGTTGTAATCTAAACTATTTTAAAATCATCCCGCTCTCTTTCCCCCGCTCTCTTTCCACCTCTCCTCTCTCTCTCTCTCTTTCCACCTCTCCTCTCTCTCTCTCTCTTTCCACCTCTCCTCTCTCTCTTTCCACCTCTCCTCTCTCTCTCTCTCTCTTTCCACCTCTCCCCTCTCTCTCTCTCTTTCCACCTCTCCCCTCTCTCTCTCTCCACCTCCCCCCTCTCTCTCTCTTTCCACCTCTCCCCCTCTCTCCCCCACCCCCTCTCTCTCTCTTTCTTTCCCTCTCTCTTTCCCTCTCTCTCTCTCACTTTTCCCTCTCTCTCTCTTCCCCCCCTCTCTCTCCCTCCCCCTCTCTCCCACCCCCTCTCTCCCTCCCCCTCTCTCTTTATTTCTTTCCCCCTCTCTCTTTCCCCCTCTCACTCTCTTTCCCCTATCTCTCTCTCTCTTTCCCCCTATCTCTCTCTCTCTTTCCCCCTCTCTCTCTCTTTCCCCCCTCTCTCTCCCCCCTCTCTCTCTTTCCCCTCCCCTCTCTCTCTCTCTCTTTCCCTCTCTCTCCCCCTCTCTCTCTCTCTTCCTCTCTTTCCCCCTCTCTCTATCTTTCCCTCTGTCTCTCTCTATTTCCCCCTCTTTCCCTCTCTCTCTCTCCCCCTCTCTCTCTCCCCCCTCTCTCTCTTCCCCCTCTCTTCCCCTCTCTCTTCCCCTCTCTCTCTCTTTCCACCTCTCTCTCTCTTCCCCCTCTCTCTCTCCCCCTCTCTTTCCCCCTCTCTCTCTTCCCCCTCTCTCCCCTCTCTCTCTCTTTCTTTCTCATCCTCTTTCTCTCTCTTTTTCCCTCTCTCTCTCTTTCCCTCTCTCTCTCTCTTTCCCCCCTCTCTCTCTTTCCCCCTTTCTCTCTCTTTCCCCCCTCTCTCTCTCTCTTTCCCCCTCTCTCTCTCTCCCCCCTCTCTCGTACCCCCTCTCTCTCTTTCCCCCATCTCTCTCTCTTCCCCCCTCTCTCTCCCTCCCCTCTCTCTTTCTTTCTTTCCCCCTCTCTATTTCCCCCTCTCTCTCTCTTTCCCCCTCTCTCTCCCTCCCCCTCTCTCTCTCTTCCACCCCCTCTCTCTTTCCCTCTCTCTCTCTCTCCTCTCTTTCCCCCGCTCTCTTTCCACCTCTCCTCTCTCTCTCTCTTTCCACCTCTCCTCTCTCTCGCTCTTTCCACCTCTCCTCTCTCTCTTTCCACCTCTCCTCTCTCTCTCTCTTTCCAGCTCTCCTCTCTCTCTCTCTCTTTCCACCTCTCCCCCCTCTCTCTCTCTCTTTCCACCTCTCCCCTCTCTCTCTTTCCACCTCTCCCCCCTCTCTCCCCCACCCCCTCTCTCTATCTCTCTCTTTCTTTCCCTCTCTCCCTCTCTCTTTCCCCCTCTCTCCCCCCTCTCTCTCTCTCTCTCCCTCCCCTCTCTCCTCCCCCTCTCTCTTTCTTTCTTTCCCCCTCTCTTTTTCCCCCTCTCACTCTCTTCCCCCTATCTCTCTCTCTTTCCCCCTATCTCTCTCTCTCTTTCCCCTATCTCTCTCTCTTCCCCCCTCTCTCTCTCTTTCCCCCTCTCTTTCTCTCTTTCCCTCTCTTTCTCTCTTTCCCCCTCTCTCTCTCTCTCCCTTTCCCCCTCTCTCTCCCCCCTCTCTCTCTCTCGCTTCCCCTCTCTCTCTCCCTCTATCTCTCTCTCTCCCCCTCTCTCTCTATTTCCCTCTCTCTCTCTCTTTCCCTCTCCCTCTCTCTCTCTCCCCCCCTCTCTCTTTCCCCCTCTCTTTCCCCTCTCTCTTCCCCCTCTCTCTCTCTCTCTTTCCACCTCTCTCTCTTTCCCTCTCTCTCTCTCTCTCTTCCCTCCTCTCTTTCCCCCTCTCTCTCTTTCCCCCTCTCGCTTTCCCCCTCTCTCTCTCTTTCCCCCTCTCCCCCCTCTCTCTCTCCCTCCCCTCTCTCTTCTTTCTTCCCCCCTCTCTATTTCCCCTCTCTCTTCCCCCCTCTCTCTCTCCCTCCCTCCCCCTCTCTCTTTCTTTCTTTCCCCCCCTCTCTCTCCCCCTCTCTCTCTCCCCCTCTCTCTCTTTCCCCCCCTCTCTCTCCCTCTCTCTCCCCCTCTCTCTCCCCCCCTCTCTCTCTCTTTCCCCCTCTCTCTCTCTCTTCCCCCTCTCTCTCTCTCTTTCCCCCCTCTCTCTCTCTCTCTTCCCCCTCTCTCTCTCTTTCCCACTCTCTCTCCCCCTCTCTCTTTCTTTCCCCCTCTCTCTTTCCCCCTCTCTCTCTTTCCCTCTCTCTCTTTCCCTCTCTCTCTCTTTCCCCCTCTCTCTCTTTCCCCCTTTCTCTCTCTTCCCCCCTCTCTCTCTCTTTCCCCCTCTCTCTCTCTTTCCCCCTCTCTCTCTTTCCCCCATCTCTCTCTTCCCCCCTCTCTCTCTCCCTCCCCTCTCTCTTTCTTTCTTTCCCCCTCTCTCTTTCCCCCTCTCTCTCTTTCCCCCTTTCTCTCTCTCCCTCCCCCTCTCTCTCTCTTCCACCCCCTCTCTCTTTCCCTCTCTCTCCCTCTCTCTCTCTCTTTCCCCGCTCTATTTCCCCCGCTCTCTTTCCACCTCTCCTCCCTCTCTCTCTTTCCACCTCTCCTCTCTCTCTTTCCACCTCTCCTCTCTCTCTCTCTTTCCATCTCTCCTCTCTCTCTCTCTTTCCACCTCTCCTCTCTCTCTCTCTCTTTCCACCTCTCCCCCTCTCTCTCTTTCCACCTCTCCCCCTCTCTCTCTCTTTCCACCTCTCCCCCTCTCTCTCTCCCCCACCCCCTCTCTCTATCTCTCTTTCTTCCCTCTCTCCCTCTCTATTTCCCTCTCTCTCTTTCCCCCCCCTCTCTCTCTCTCTCTCCCTCCACCTCTCTCCCTCCCCCTCTCTCTTTATTTCTTTCCCCCTCTCTTTTTCCCCCTCTCACACTCTTCCCCCTATCTCTCTCTCTCTTTCCCCCTATCTCTCTCTCTTTCCCCTATCTCTCTCTCTTTCCCCTCTCTCTCTCTCTTTCCCCCTCTCTTTCTCTCTTTCCCTCTCTCTTTCCCCCTCTTTCTCTCTTTCCCCCTCTCTCTCTCTTTTCCCCCCTCTCTCCCCTCTCTCTCTCTCTCTCTCGCTTCCCCCTCTTTCTCTCTCTCTTTCCTCTATCTCTCTCTCTCTCTTTCCCTCTCTCTCTCTATTTCCCTCTCTCTCTCTTTCCCTCCCTCCCTCTCTCGCTCTCCCCCTCTCTCTCCTCTCTCTCTTTCCCCCTCTCTTTCCCCCTCTCTCTCCCCCTCTCTTCCCCTCTCTCTCTCTTTCCACCTCTCTCTCTCTTTCCCCCTCTCTCTTCTCTCCTCTCTTTCCCCCCCTCTCTCTTTCCCCCTCTCTCTCTCTTTCCCCCCTATCTCTCTCTTTCCCCCTCTCTCCCCCTCTCTCTCTCCCTCCCCTCTCTCTTTCTTTCTTTCCCCCTCTCTCTTTCCCCGTCTCTTCCCCCCTCTCTCTCTCCCTCCCCCTCTCTCTTTCTTTCTTTCCCCCTCTCCCTCTCCCCCCCTCTCTCTCTCTCCCCCTCTCTCTCTCTTCCCCCCTCTCTCCCCCTCTCTTCTCTCTTCCCCCCTCTCTCTCCCCCTCTCTCTCTCTCTTTCCCCTCTCTCTCTCTTTCCCCCTCTCTCTCTTTCCCCCCTCTCTCTCCCCCTCTCTCTTTCTTTCCCCCTCTCTCTTTCCCCTCTCTCTCTCTCTCTCTTTCCCTCTCTCTCTCTTTCCCCTCTCTCTCTCTCCCCCTCTCTCTTTCTTTCTTTCCCCTTCTCTCTTTCCCCCTCTCTCTCTCTCTCTCTTTCCCTCTCTCTCTCTTCCCCCCTCTCTCTCTCTCTCTTTCCCTCTCTCTCCCCCCCTCTCTCCCCCCTCTCTCTCTCTTTCCCCCTATCTCTCTCTCTTTCCCCCTCTCTCTCTCTTTCCCCCTCTCTCTCTCTTTCACACACTCTCTCTCTCTTCCCCCCTCTCTCTCTTCCCCCCTCTCTCTCTTTCTCCCTCTCTCTCTATATTTTAGTGTAATTATAATTTTTTTATTTAGATATTGTCAAATGTAATAAATATTAATAATATATATTCTTATTGGTTGTGTGTGGTTTTATTTAATTCTATTATATAAAAGGTATTCGATCATATTAAAATTAAGGTTTGTATCCATCTCTCTCACTAAAAATCAAAATTTTATTTCTGTAGCACAATATTTTTATTTTTTAGGTGTAAATACAGACTTTGTTGTGCACCTGGACACATTTTTTCTCACAGATTTGTGGCAACAACTAGTTAACTTTTTACATATATAAAAATATAAAGTGTGTGTGTGCGTGTGTGTGCGTACGTACGCACGCACGTACATACACACACACACACCGTATTTATCGGCTTCTAACACGCAATGTAACTTTGAGAAGGGAATTTTATTTGAAGAAAAAAAAACTGACCACAGCCCCCTGCATATAACACGCAGGCACAGTTTACCCTCTATTTTCAGGGTAACAAAGTGAGTGTTATACGCCATTAAATACAGTTTGTGTGTGTTTTGGATATTTTACACATACACACACATTGGATATATATTTATGTACACACAATATAATAAACGAGAGTGTGTGTGTATTATATATATATATATATATATATATATATATGTAGCGGGTATGTGCTTTTCTGTTTGAATCTGGTGGGGAAACTGTGATGTATGGTTCCCTGGGGCCCACCAGGTGGCGCTGTCACTTTGGGCCCGGGGTTGAGCCATCGTTGCAGTATCGTACCTCTTTTTGGCCTCTCTCAGCGGTTGTATGGTGGGGCGGGGAACCCGCCGTGCTTGCTGGGAGAGGGTATAAAGGGGGCGGCAATTTTTGGTGGCGGGAGTCGAGTCCCGGGCACCTTCAGCCTGAGGGCGGTGGTTCGTGTCGGGAGTCTAGGCGGCCTAGGCCTAGAGGACGTTCGGAGGTCGTGTTCCATCCCAGGCACCTTTAGCCTGGGGTGAGGTACTTGGATGGAGGTCTGGGACTGAGTCGCCCGGACTAAGGCTCCGCGAGGGATGGACTACATAGGGGACCCCGGGAGTGGGTACCCGAATCCAGTGGCGTAAGGGACCGGAGGGGATACTTACCTGAAGACCTGGTGCAGCAAATTGCCAGTGACGGGTGAGCCTCCGGAGACCGCCCGGAGGGATGTCTTCCTCGATTAGGAGCAGGAATCTACTTCTAGGAAGGAAGTAAGAGAGTTCATTGTGCCTGGGCCTACTCGCATCCACACCCCCTGTCTGTTCTGTTCATTGAGGGAGTCCAACTGATTGTGTTCGCTTTTACATTGGAAGAATAAAGGAGTGTTGGATTTTATTGGTGTGGGGATCATTTACTGGCAGACACTGTTCAAGAAACCAGAAGGAGGCTCCAGATGCAGAACACCGACCCGAAGGTAAAAGAGGATTGCCTCCCACTACACACACATCTGCAGTGGGAACTTGGCGTGGTGACCCCGCACTCTCTCCTCCAAGGTACCCCTAGACA
This sequence comes from Rana muscosa, assembly GCA_029206835.1. NCBI lineage: Eukaryota > Metazoa > Chordata > Amphibia > Anura > Ranidae > Rana > Rana muscosa. The sequence goes on from CM055117.1 coordinate 365,237,701, forward strand.
AAAGCCAGAGACAGAAGAACTGATACTAGAGGGAGAGAGTGGAGGCCGCTACATGTGGAGGGCTCGGGTCCAGTATGGTGTTATTACGGAGTTTGGACGTGTCTGCCTGGAGGAGTTCCGAGTAGGTCGGCCATATTATTGGCCAAAGTGCATCCCTGCTCGAAGTCGTGGACATGACCCAGTGAAGGGAAAGGCCCGCGCAGAAGAGCGAGAAGAGGGGGGAGCCCAGCCGTGTGAGGGACTACACGTGGGGGCTTCTATTTGCACTGCGCCACCAGGCACACCCTCCCTGCTCAGTTCGTGGGCGTGACTCAGGAAAGGAGAAAGCCCACGAACTAGAGTGCAAGAGGGAAGGAGTCCTATACGTGTGAAGGACTACACGTGGGACTTTGGCGCAAAACTTGCAGTGCGCAATGGACCAGCAGCAAGTCACCATGTTCGGACATACAGCGTGTTTTCCACTTCATCCTTCTACCACGTCTTTGACTGCTGCTGCTCCGGTGACCGATACGGGGATTCGGCTAAAGCCCCGGGGACGATTCGCCCTGTATTCATGCATGGACGTTGAGGCCCTGGGTGAGATTTGTCCCGGCTGCTCGGGACTGGTGTGTCATCTGAAGTCATTCGGGTGATGCAAAGCCTGTGGGGAGTTCTTATTCGAGTTAGATACAGTCATTGAGGAGCCAAGAACCATCTACCCCGGCCATACCACAGGCAGCACCACTCAAGTTGGAGGAATCACAGCTTTGACAGCCATCCCTGTGCGCACTGCAGCGACCGTGGAGGAGGTCGTGAGTACTCAAATACGGGAGAAATCCGAGGATGCTGACTCGGTCACCACTGTCTCACAGCGTCCGCCACCAAAGAGAAAGACTGGCATGGTAGCCCCATCCAGCGGTTGCGGTGGACCATCTCGCCTGCCTACGCCCGGCCCAGATGGATCCGGTGAGAAGAGTTCCGGACGTCCCGCCTCAAGTAAAGGCCGAGGTAAGCCAGGCGGAGGGACTTGGTGTGTGGGCGGAGGTGTCGGGGATTCACAGCCCTGTGTGTCCGTGGGGGGTGGTAGTCCCATTTCCACTACAGGCTACATACCCGCGGAGGAGTGTGACACCTCCGACCTAGAGTCGCTCTCTGATATGGGAGACGATGTCGCCATTGACGAACTGTTTGCTCAAAAGGGCTGGGACAAATTGCCTCTCGCCTTGTCCTGCAGAACCAGGGACCCACCCATGTCTACAGGGGATAGTACACCCCGAGTAGAGGCACCAGCGCCTGAGGAGGGGTCCCGTCCCCAGCCTACTCTCACATCCCCGGTGCCACCTGCACCTAATGCTGGGGAAAAGAGACTGTTGTTGCGGGCACCTATGCACAGAACGGAGGTGATCAGAGCACCTCGTCACCCGGATGCCATAGTCTTGCCAGGTGAAGGGGACAAAGCCACCATGCCTCCACTGGTGAGACTACAATGCCTGTTTTGTCAAAAGGTTGCTGCTGAATATGGGTGGGAGTACCCATACCTGTCCAAAGAGTTACTGTATGAAGTGGAAGTTTGCCGGGAGCGGTGGTACAATGACTTTGTGTGGACCCACATTCAAGTCCCACACGCCCGCAGGTACCTTGCATGCTCCCCCCAAGGCATCCCAGCGCTTTAAAGATTGCAAGGCAGAATGGATGCTGGGACGACATATCCACGCGGACAAGGTGCTGATTCGATGCAAGGAAGGGGAAGATGCTGAGTACCATCTAGAGACCATGGACCAGCACTTGAAACCACTTGTCCTGCCGCACCCCCGTTTCTATCTATAGGAGAAGAGAGACTCCGTTTTGTTCTTTACACTGCGGAACTTTCCGGGGTTCGTTGTTCTTGTTACCCAAAGGAATTGAAGGACTGTTCCTGTTTGTTCTTCAATTTTCCAGTAAGGATCATGGACTCTGGGGTAGATAGGGCCCAAAGAAGAAGGAAAGTTCCACAAGTGCAGTTACCGCGACGCTGTCACCAGGTGGCAGTGTCATGCATCGGCATTCACTGTTCACACACACACTTTTTGAAGGAAAGTATTTCTCTGCGGAGAAGTTTTTTCGTTCTCACACGAACATATGTGTCAGGGATTTGTGTGTTTAACTTTTCTTTTCCCCTCTGCAGGAGAGCATCCCATCAAGACCACTGAGAATGGGGTGGGTCTTAGCCAGGATGGGTGGGGAGAGATGTTATGTGAAGATGTAATTTCAATGTTGTTATGTTATGTGTTGTTGTTTCCCTTTCCCTCCCTTTTCATGTGAGGCTCAGGCACAACTGCTCTAGCTAGTTTTAGTTTTCCAAAGTTTTGTTTTTGTAATTTCTAGTCGGTTTCTGGATTGGACTATGTCAGCCATTGAGGGCATGGTTTGTTCCAGACACTGGGGACCAGTGTCAAACCACCAGGGGGAGAGTGTAGCGGGTATGTGCTTTTCTGTTTGAATCTGGTGGGGAAACTGTGATGTATGGTTCCCTGGGGCCCACCGGGTGGCGCTGTCACTTTGGGCCCAGGGTTGAGCCATCGTTGCAGTATCGTACCTCTTTTTGGCCTCTCTCAGCGGTTGTATGGTGGGGCGGGGAACCCGCCGTGCTTGCTGGGAGAGGGTATAAAGGGGCGGCCATTTTTGGTGGCGGGAGTCGAGTCCCAGGCACCTTCAGCCTGAGGACGGTGGTTCATGTTAGGAGTCTAGGCGGCCTAGGCCTAGAGGACGTTCGGAGGTCGTGTTCCATCCCAGGCACCTTTAGCCTGGGGTGAGGTACTTGGATGGAGGTCTGGGACTGAGTGTTCCGGACTAAGGCTCCGCGAGGGATGGACTTCCTAGGGGACCCCGGAAGTGGGTACCCAAATCCAGTGGTGTAAGGGACCGGAGGGGGTACTTACCTGAAGACCTGGTGCAGCAAATTGCCAGTGACGGGTGAGCCTACGGAGACCGCCCGGAGGGATGTCTACCTCGATTAGGAGCAGGAATCTACTTCTAGGAAGGAAGTAAGAGAGTTCATTGTGCCTGGGCCTACTCGCATCCACACCCCCTGTCTGTTCTGTTCATTGAGGGAGTCCAACTGATTGTGTTTGCTTTTACATTGGAAGAATAAAGGAGTGTTAGACTTTATTGGTGTGGGGCTCTGTAACGGGAAGGCCCGGGGAACTCAGAATCGCTTAGAAAGTATGAGATACCCTTGCTTCAGCTCCCCCAATGCCTCTTATGTGTCAACCACCCTGTGTCTCTATTAGGGGCACAGGGTGAATGAAAACCCCAATATGGTCTGTGATAGCCATATTCAATGCTGCACATACATTGTATCTAGATTGGGTCTGTAATATTGATCCACCATATTCCTCAGGATATCTGCAAAGAACTATTTACTGTTTGATTATGACCTCAACAGGGTAATTGAAAAGTGACGCCTTCATGATGTTGGGACACCTACTGTTAGATGCTAATGTCATCACCCCCAACCCCTGCCTTTGTGTAATCATTGCTGGCAGGAATTAAGGTGATTTGCATTCTATTGTTCATTATGACTTGGGAAGGCCTGGTGTGAATAGAGATAATTAAAGTATACCTGTGTGTATGGTATCCGGCAGACAGACTGGCTGCCAACACTTTGTGATAAGATGTGTATTGGGGATCGTTATATTCTATTGTGTGGGATCTTTTGAAGCCAAGCAGACGTCAGGATGATGTGTTGAGTCTTGTGATGTGTGGGTGGAGCTGGGCCATTGTTCATGTTAAACTAATGCAGTATTGGATATATATAAAAGTTACAATGTTTCTCAATAAAGTCATTCTACCCCAGAAAGATACAGAGCCTGTTGTCTCGTTCTTTCAAAAGGATTAACTCCTATGGGAAAGGGTCGTTTGGCTGTGGAAGATTGGTGCGAGTGGATGTGTGTCCAGGAGAGGGGACATCGTAAACGGCGTTAATCCCCTTGATATTTGGGGACCCGTTACATTGGTGGCAGCAGTGTGATTTTCCCTCCAGTTCCTGGGACACTCCAAACCACCACAGTGAATGACCAGCTATTCAGCCTGCAGGAAAGTCACGCTGAAAGACCTACTTGAGAGCCGAGATGGACCAGAAGAAGGGTGATGGAGGACCCCGGTCAGTTGAAGATTTGTTTCAGCAACGAGTTCGACAGCGCTTGGCATTATATGGTGCTAACCCATCAGAGACCGCCATACAGGAAGCCATTAGAGGCATCCAGCTGCAGGATGCATGACAAAAGAGAGAACTAGAGCGGCAATAGAGAGAACTAGAGCAACAAAAGAGAGAACGAGAGCGGCAACATGAGCGGAGAACGGCGGAGATACGGCAATCGGAGATCGCCTACAGACAGCTGCTGGAATCTGCTCAGCAGCAGGGTGGGGCTGCCTTTGCCTGGGACAATCAGGAAGTACCAGTTGACAACTATGAAATCCTGGCTGAAGAATCAGCAGTGGAAAATCTGAAGATTGCCATCCCTAAAGCCGAAGTTAATGATACGGAGTTCCAGGGAGCTAGCCTGGCTGAAGAATCGGCAGTGGAAAAGCTGAAGATTGCCCTCCCTAAAGCCGAAGTGGATGATATGGAGTTCTAGGGAGCTAGCCTGGCTGAAGAATCGGCAGTGGAAAATCTGAAGATTGCCATCCCTAAATACGAAGTGGATGATATGGAGTTCCAGGGAGCTAGCCTGGCTGAAGAGTCGGCAGTGGAAAATCTGAAGATTGCCATCCCTAAAGCTGAAGTGGATGATATGGAGTTCCAGGGAGCTAGGTCAGTTGGCTCATCTTCCCAGCTACAGATTACAGAAGGTATGGACTTAAGGGACTGTTCAGAGGATGGTATGGATTATGCATCGCCCGCTCAAGTACTGACAGCAGGACAAAGTACTGCAGACCCTTGCTCTACACCCGTGGCAGTTTTGGAGGCCCGAGTTGAGAAGGTGATGGTTCCTCTTTCCGAGTGGATTTCAGAGATGCAGGGAGGAGAAGCAGGCCATTTCCCCCCCCCCAACAGATAACCAGAGAAGATAGTGTGGAGTCCCCAGCAGGAGTGCTGGCAACGGGGCAGAGTGATACCCACCTCTGCCCAGCACCGGAAACCACTGTGGAGTTTCAGGGAGCCGGGGCAGTTGGCCCTTCTCCCCAGCAACAAGCTGAGGCAGTAAAGCTTTTACTCCCAGCTGAATCACTGGCAGCAGGGCAGAATGCTACTGGCCTCGGCACACAACTGCCACTTGAGCGGATATCGGTGGATGGGACTGCGGTCTCCACTCACAGCAACCCAGCAGAAGAGCTGGCAACAGAGCAGAGTGCCACGGGCCTCTGCTCTCAACTAACAGAAAAGGGAGTTCCTGTGGTATTGGATGGGACTTCGGTCCTCACTGACACAACCCCAGAAAATGGTGTGACACTGAGACAGGAGGATGTCAGCCTTGCTTTGCAAGCACTGGGGGATTTTCACCTACCACAAGTGGATGGGACTTCAGTCTCCACTTGTATACCCCAGGGATGCCGGGCAGTCGACCCAGATCCCCAACAGCATGACGGACTGAGCCCAGTCACCCTGTCTTCTCTCCAGCGGCTGAAAGGACTCCAGGGAGAAGGGCCAGTCCAGGCCTCTCCCCAGCGGCGGGTATATTCTCTGAGAGAGGCAGAGGTTGGCTGGGTAAGTAATGCTCTGTTTGGAGCAATTTATTTGGGGTACTGTGTGGATACCGGCATTAGAAGAAGGGACCTATGGACTAACTTCGGAGTCAACCCGTCTGGGTTTCCCTCCTCTGTTAGTCTCCTGCCGAAAGGGGAGAGATGTAACGGGAAGGCCCGGGGAACTCAGAATCGCTTAGAAAGTATGAGATACCCTTGCTTCAGCTCCCCCAATGCCTCTTATGTGTCAACCACCCTGTGTCTCTATTAGGGGCACAGGGTGAATGAAAACCCCAATATGGTCTGTGATAGCCATATTCAATGCTGCACATACATTGTATCTAGATTGGGTCTGTAATATTGATCCACCATATTCCTCAGGATATCTGCAAAGAACTATTTACTGTTTGATTACGACCTCAACAGGGTAATTGAAAAGTGACGCCTTCATGATGTTGGGACACCTACTGTTAGATGCTAATGTCATCACCCCCAGCCCCTGCCTTTGTGTAATCATTGCTGGGAGGAATTAAGGTGATTTGCATTCTATTGTTCATTATGACTTTGGAAGGCCTGGTGTGAATAGAGATAATTAAAGTATACCTGTGTGTATGGTATCCGGCAGACAGACTGGCTGCCAACACTTTGTGATAAGATGTGTATTGGGGATCGTTATATTCTATTGTGTGGGATCTTTTGAAGCCTAGCAGACGTCAGGATGATGTGTTGAGTCTTGTGATGTGTGGGTGGAGCTGGGCCATTGTTCATGTTAAACTAATGCAGTATTTGATATATATAAAAGTTACAATGTTTCTCAATAAAGTCATTCTACCCCAGAAAGATACAGAGCCTGTTGTCTCATTCTTTCAAAAGGATTAACTCCTATGGGAAAGGGTCGTTTGGCTGTGGAAGATTGGTAGCGAGTGGATGTGTGTCCAGGAGAGGGGACATCGTAAACGGCGTTAATCCCCTTGATATTTGGGGACCTGTTACAGGCTCATTTACTGGCAGACACTGTTCAAGAAACCAGGAGGAGGCTCCAGATGCAGAACACCGACCCGAAGGTAAAAGAGGATTGTTTCCCACTACACACACATCTGCAGTGGGAACTTGCTCTCTCCTCCAAGGTACCCCTAGACAAAAGCCAGAGACAGAAGAACTGATACTAGAGGGAGAGAGTGGAGGCCGCTACATATATATATACACACCCACACTCGTTTATTTTAATTTGAGTACATAAATATATTTGTGTGTGTGTATCTATAAATGTGTGTGTATACACACACACATATATATATATATATATATATATATATATATATATATATGTAGCGGTCTCACCTCCCTCTCTTTCTTTATCGGTTATATGGCTGTTGTCTAGGGGTACCTGGGAGAGAGAGAGAAACACACCACGGCCCATGTCCTCCGTAACTAGGAGGTGAAGGCCAGAGATTGGGCTTTTGTGCAGGTGTCCTAGAGTCAAGTCCAGTCCTTCGTCCCTGACTCCTTTGCTTGAGTAACCCAAGTTCCACACAGTGAATAGGTACAACTCAGTTTTATTTTTCTTGCCAAGCAATAAAACAATCTTTCTCCTTTGGAAAATGAGGGGACAGATCGAGGCACAATCCTTTCCCTTCTTGCTGCTGCCCACTGTGCTGTCACCAGTGGTGAATAGTCACTGCCACTGACTAGGTAATATAGAACGTGAATTTACCTTCGCTCACTTTGCCCCTGTCAGAGGAAGAAATCCGTCCAAGGGAGAAGTGGAGGCCTCTCTGTCACCAGCGATGCTGCGCCAGGCTCTTCAGAGAAGTTACTGCGCGCCAGTCCTCACGAACTCAGACACGGGCACCCAAGGAGTTAGGGCCCCCTCGGATTCCTCCACCTTCGCGGAACTCAGTCGAAGGTACTGAGCCCCAGGCATCCGCCATAGTACCTCACCCCAGGCTAAAGGTGCCTGAGATGGACTCCATCCCTGCTCCAGCTAGGCCAAGGGCGCCTAGGCCTGGAACACCGGAACGCCAGCACCCAAGCTAAAGGTGCCTGGGTGCGGCCGCGTCCTCCGACGCTCCTCCCAAACAGGGCGTCCGCCCCTTTTATGACCTCTCCCTTTGCGTCCCAGCGGGTTCCCCGCCCGCTGTACCAGCTCCAGGGGAGGACAAAAAGGCACGGTTTGCAGTGTGAGTTCAACTCCGGCCCCAGGCAACAGCGCCACCCAGGGGCCCCAAGGAACCTCACACCACCAGAGTCCTCACATAATTCAAATACCCGCTACACTCTCCCCCTGGTGATTTGACACTGGTCCCCAGTGTCTGGTACAAACTCACATCCCACAAAGAGTGGTGTCATAAGTTCAGCCCAGAAACCAACTACACAATTTAGCCCTGAATTGTGCCAAGACCTGAATGGGAAGGGGAAAACTTAAAACAATACAACTATAAAACTTTTCGATAAAACACTTTAAATATCCTACACATTTACATTTCTCCCTCTGGCTGTCTAAGGACCACCCACTCTCAGTAGTCTTGACAGACGAGTCTCCTGCAGAGGGAAAGAAAAGAAACATACATCCTACCAACATGTGTGTTTGCTTGGAATGAATAGGTCTATCCTAGAAGAAACCCATTCACTCCAATAAGTGCTGCATAATGTCAAAAAAACAAACAATCGCTGCGCAACACTGCCACCTGGTGACAGTGTCACGGTCAAGACACTCATTACTTCCAGATGAACTTCCCTCTTGAACATTTTCTCTGTGATCCTACACTATCTAAAACCCAAAGTCACTGATTTCTTCTGAGCGCAAGGAGAAGGAGGGAGAACAAACAAAACAGCTCCCATATCTCCAACGAGTAAACTGCCCAAATACAAAAAAAACTAGGGCACAGTCCCTGTGTTCAAGAGAAGGCATATAGAGAAAAAAATAAAAAATATGGGACAGCCGCACTCCAAAAAACCTTTGACGGTCGCCTTTATTGTAAGAAATGGAAGATCACACCAAAAATCATCACAGCATAGCTGGGGTAACAGCTTACATGTTTCACACTGAAGGTCAGTGCTTAATCATAGCTAATATGTTACAAAACATCACACCTCTAATATAGAGAGAAAAGACATACACTCATGTGATCCAAGACCTCAAATTAGGAACCAATTAGGAACCAATTAGTGTTGGAAAGTGTTGTGAATGAAAACCCATCACATGTATATAATTAACAATTATTATCTATGTGACACTTGAAAGATGAACATAAAATTAGAAAAAGTTTTAACTATTACAGTGTGTATATGTGTTGATTGTCTGTTGTGTGAAAAAATATATAAAATAAAAATAAAAATAAAAAATAAATATAAAACTGGGTGAAAACAAAAATAAAGAACAAGTGTGTGTGGAAATAAAATGTATTGAAAATGTAGTAAATTAATGTGTGGGTGTGTAAATGTACTAAACAGAAATAGTGATAATTGTAATAATAGACAAAGAACTAGTGAAGTGTGTGTATGTGCTAATTGTCCATTATAAAAAATATAAAGTGAAATATTTTTTTTTTTTTTTTCTTCTTCTTTCATCACATTTTCAATCCCTCAGTTTTATTCACAAACATTTATCATCCTCATTATTATATTTATGCTTATAGTATGTATTAATTTTCACCTATTTTCTTCACATGCATCAGCACTCACATAACCTATTTTTACATTAGCTTTACCTTTCACCACTATTATAAATTGTATTCATTACATCCATACACCACATATTCATTTATTATATTTTTTTGTTCATAATATTTCATACACCCTTATATTTAAAAAATAAATAAATAATTATTTCACTTTATATTTTTTATAATGGACAATTGGCACATACACACACTTCACTAGTTCTTTGTCTATTATTACAATTATCACTATTTCCGTTTAGTACATTTACACACCCACACATTAATTTACTACATTTTCAATACATTTTATTTCCACACACACTTGTTCTTTATTTTTGTTTTCACCCAGTTTTATATTTATTTTTTATTTTTATTTTTATTTTATATATTTTTTCACACAACAGACAATCAACACATATACACACTGTAATAGTTAAAACTTTTTCTAATTTTATGTTCATCTTTCAAGTGTCACATAGATAATAGTTGTTAATTATATACATGTGATGGGTTTTCATTCACAACACTTTCCAACACTAATTGGTTCCTAATTGGTTCCTAATTTGAGGTCTTGGATCACATGAGTGTATGTCTTTTCTCTCTATATTAGAGGTGTGATGTTTTGTAACATATTAGCTATGATTAAGCACTGACCTTCAGTGTGAAACATGTAAGCTGTTACCCCGGCTATGCTGTGATGATTTTTGGTGTGATCTTCCATTTTTTACAATAAAGGCGACCGTCAAAGGTTTTTTGGAGTGCGGCTGTCCATATTTTTTATTTTTTTCTCTATATGCTACGTGCATTGCTGGCACCCACGGTAGTCCTGATACTACAAATTGCTGGAGCGTGTTCACCTGGAGCGGTAAAAATCTCTTTCAAGAGAAGGCACTCTGGAAAGTTCAGCCAGGAATGAAAAGAAAAGCACACAGGAGTCTTTTTTTTTTTTTCTCCCTTACAGGTTAAACCTTGGATGAGGCAATGATATAGGCTTCAGACGGTCATCAAAAGCCTCCACATGGTACTCAATACTTTTTCCTTCTTTGTGGCAGATCACCACTTTGTCCGCATGAATGTGTCTTCCCAGCATCCATTTAGATTTACAGTCCTGAAACTTCTTGGTGACTGTTGGTGAACAAGAAAGATACCGCCGTGCTTGCTGTACTTTCAGTTTGTCCCATACAAAGGTATCATACCATCTTTGCCGAAAGACCTCCACCTCATAGAGCAGTTCCCGAGGCAGATACGGGTATTCCCACCCATATTCCTGAGCAACCTTCTGGCCAAAGAGACGCGGCAGCCTTGACAAAGGTGGCATAGTAGCTCGGTCTCTATGGAGTGGGTATTCCTGCGCTACCAATCTGGAGGAGTGTAGGGGTGAATGAAACTATCGCAAGCACCTAGCAGGTTAATCCTAACCTGATAAAGTAAAAGATCTAGATGGAGGGGGGTGGTGCTGCGCTGTTTCTAATATTACATATAATTATAATGATAAAATAATAGTGCACAATGGCTAATAAATATCAATAAATAAACAGGTTGTGGAATATGAATAATAAATACAACTGATCAATTATAGTGATGTATAAATACTAGAACCATAAAATCAGTAATAAAAATATAAATATATATAAACTGTAAAAGTAAATAAATATATATAAATCAACCTGTGAATAAATACCAAGGTGAACGTTGCTGTGCAAATATGCTGTGACAATGTGTAAATGAAAAAGACGCCTGCAAATTGCAGTATAATAATAAGTGCACAAATGTGACTGCTAATAGGCAAAGTGCAGTACAGTGCTAAAGTGAAGCAGTAAAATAAAGAAAGGTAAAAATTGTCCATGAAGCAAAGGAACACAAATTGAACTCCAAAAGTTCATAGGAGAAGAACAATGGTAAGTGGTGCCCGTGCTGATCAATTTCTTATAGGTGACAATCCTGCAACTTCATATATGTAAGTGGAGCTGTGGTGATGGGGTGTGTGGATCTTCACTTCCGGTGTCACACACTAAGGTAATGGGTGGCCTCTTACCTTGCGGTAATGAGGTAACCGCTTTTGTATAATGGGGGTCAGTAAATCCTTTATCGCGATCCTGGCGTCCAATAGGTAAACCTTTGTAACAGAATGCTGCTGTTCCTCACATATGGAATAACCTATACTGGATCTTTAGGGGTTGCTTACATCTCCCAATGATGGCAGGGTTAGAAAGAGAAAATGGGGTCTCGATCGTGAAGTACGTTTAAAAAGGTGTGTATTTTATTGTTGCATAGGTAATACATATGTTGCTTACATGAACTCACATAAAACAATTTTAAGAAAAAAACGTATCCTAGACGAGCGGCGAGCTCATGTGCCTCCGTCTGTCTGACTGCCTCTCCGTCCCTACGTGTGGCGTCACGGTCACGTGACTTCATCAGGGGATGATGGGAAGGCAATGCAATGGTCTTTAAATACTGTTTGTATTGAAATTGGTGCGGCGGCCATTTTCTCGGAGCCCAATGTTAATCTCCATTCGTGGCCATTTTCTTAAAGATCCTGTCTTAGTTATGGCGGCGGCCATCTTTTTGGTGGTTAAAAACAATAATAAGGAAGTAACGACTACAATACTTGCGCCGCCATTTTCCTTGTGATTTATTTGAAGATAGGTTTGCGGCCATGTTTATGAAGTCCTTGCAATGGTATATTACGATATCAAGTATCCCATACATAACACAGCAAGGACGTGACCGCATATATAATGAAAAGCTGTTTCAGAGTTGGGGGGGCATCTCATTCCAATTGTGTATCATCACAAATGGAAATATAATTAAAAATGATTGTAAATATATAAAACAATTGGTAAACCAGTATTAAATATATAAAATGGAAATAAATAAAATAATAATCTATTTAAAATACACAAGTCAGTGTATTAAAATATATATATATATTTATGGATAATTTAAATGCATGGATCTCCCGAGTAGATGTGGGGTAAAAGAGGATTGTTTCCCACTACACACACATCTGCAGTGGGAACTTGCTCTCTCCTCCAAGGTACCCCTAGACAAAAGCCAGAGACAGAAGAACTGATACTAGAGGGAGAGAGTGGAGGCCGCTACATATATATACACACCCACACTCGTTTATTTTAATTTGAGTACATAAATATATTTGTGTGTGTGTATCTATAAATGTGTGTGTATACACACACACATATATATATATATATATATATATATATATGTAGCGGTCTCACCTCCCTCTCTTTCTTTATCGGTTATATGGCTGTTGTCTAGGGGTACCTGGGAGAGAGAGAGAAACACACCACGGCCCATGTCCTCCGTAACTAGGAGGTGAAGGCCAGAGATTGGGCTTTTGTGCAGGTGTCCTAGAGTCAAGTCCAGTCCTTCGTCCCTGACTCCTTTGCTTGAGTAACCCAAGTTCCACACAGTGAATAGGTACAACTCAGTTTTATTTTTCTTGCCAAGCAATAAAACAATCTTTCTCCTTTGGAAAATGAGGGGACAGATCGAGGCACAATCCTTTCCCTTCTTGCTGCTGCCCACTGTGCTGTCACCAGTGGTGAATAGTCACTGCCACTGACTAGGTAATATAGAACGTGAATTTACCTTCGCTCACTTTGCCCCTGTCAGAGGAAGAAATCCGTCCAAGGGAGAAGTGGAGGCCTCTCTGTCACCAGCGATGCTGCGCCAGGCTCTTCAGAGAAGTTACTGCGCGCCAGTCCTCACGAACTCAGACACGGGCACCCAAGGAGTTAGGGCCCCCTCGGATTCCTCCACCTTCGCGGAACTCAGTCGAAGGTACTGAGCCCCAGGCATCCGCCATAGTACCTCACCCCAGGCTAAAGGTGCCTGAGATGGACTCCATCCCTGCTCCAGCTAGGCCAAGGGCGCCTAGGCCTGGAACACCGGAACGCCAGCACCCAAGCTAAAGGTGCCTGGGTGCGGCCGCGTCCTCCGACGCTCCTCCCAAACAGGGCGTCCGCCCCTTTTATGACCTCTCCCTTTGCGTCCCAGCGGGTTCCCCGCCCGCTGTACCAGCTCCAGGGGAGGACAAAAAGGCACGGTTTGCAGTGTGAGTTCAACTCCGGCCCCAGGCAACAGCGCCACCCAGGGGCCCCAAGGAACCTCACACCACCAGAGTCCTCACATAATTCAAATACCCACTACACTCTCCCCCTGGTGATTTGACACTGGTCCCCAGTGTCTGGTACAAACTCACATCCCACAAAGAGTGGTGTCATAAGTTCAGCCCAGAAACCAACTACACAATTTAGCCCTGAATTGTGCCAAGACCTGAATGGGAAGGGGAAAACTTAAAACAATACAACTATAAAACTTTTCGATAAAACACTTTAAATATCCTACACATTTACATTTCTCCCTCTGGCTGTCTAAGGACCACCCACTCTCAGTAGTCTTGACAGACGAGTCTCCTGCAGAGGGAAAGAAAAGAAACATACATCCTACCAACATGTGTGTTTGCTTGGAATGAATAGGTCTATCCTAGAAGAAACCCATTCACTCCAATAAGTGCTGCATAATGTCAAAAAAACAAACAATCGCTGCGCAACACTGCCACCTGGTGACAGTGTCACGGTCAAGACACTCATTACTTCCAGATGAACTTCCCTCTTGAACATTTTCTCTGTGATCCTACACTATCTAAAACCCAAAGTCACTGATTTCTTCTGAGCGCAAGGAGAAGGAGGGAGAACAAACAAAACAGCTCCCATATCTCCAACGAGTAAACTGCCCAAATACAAAAAAAACTAGGGCACAGTCCCTGTGTTCAAGAGAAGGCATATAGAGAAAAAAATAAAAAATATGGGACAGCCGCACTCCAAAAAACCTTTGACGGTCGCCTTTATTGTAAGAAATGGAAGATCACACCAAAAATCATCACAGCATAGCTGGGGTAACAGCTTACATGTTTCACACTGAAGGTCAGTGCTTAATCATAGCTAATATGTTACAAAACATCACACCTCTAATATAGAGAGAAAAGACATACACTCATGTGATCCAAGACCTCAAATTAGGAACCAATTAGGAACCAATTAGTGTTGGAAAGTGTTGTGAATGAAAACCCATCACATGTATATAATTAACAATTATTATCTATGTGACACTTGAAAGATGAACATAAAATTAGAAAAAGTTTTAACTATTACAGTGTGTATATGTGTTGATTGTCTGTTGTGTGAAAAAATATATAAAATAAAAATAAAAATAAAAAATAAATATAAAACTGGGTGAAAACAAAAATAAAGAACAAGTGTGTGTGGAAATAAAATGTATTGAAAATGTAGTAAATTAATGTGTGGGTGTGTAAATGTACTAAACAGAAATAGTGATAATTGTAATAATAGACAAAGAACTAGTGAAGTGTGTGTATGTGCTAATTGTCCATTATAAAAAATATAAAGTGAAATTTTTTTTTTTTTTTTCTTCTTTCATCACATTTTCAATCCCTCAGTTTTATTCACAAACATTTATCATCCTCATTATTATATTTATGCTTATAGTATGTATTAATTTTCACCTATTTTCTTCACATGCATCAGCACTCACATAACCTATTTTTACATTAGCTTTACCTTTCACCACTATTATAAATTGTATTCATTACATCCATACACCACATATTCATTTATTATATTTTTTTGTTCATAATATTTCATACACCCTTATATTTAAAAAATAAATAAATAATTATTTCACTTTATATTTTTTATAATGGACAATTGGCACATACACACACTTCACTAGTTCTTTGTCTATTATTACAATTATCACTATTTCTGTTTAGTACATTTACACACCCACACATTAATTTACTACATTTTCAATACATTTTATTTCCACACACACTTGTTCTTTATTTTTGTTTTCACCCAGTTTTATATTTATTTTTTATTTTTATTTTTATTTTATATATTTTTTCACACAACAGACAATCAACACATATACACACTGTAATAGTTAAAACTTTTTCTAATTTTATGTTCATCTTTCAAGTGTCACATAGATAATAGTTGTTAATTATATACATGTGATGGGTTTTCATTCACAACACTTTCCAACACTAATTGGTTCCTAATTGGTTCCTAATTTGAGGTCTTGGATCACATGAGTGTATGTCTTTTCTCTCTATATTAGAGGTGTGATGTTTTGTAACATATTAGCTATGATTAAGCACTGACCTTCAGTGTGAAACATGTAAGCTGTTACCCCGGCTATGCTGTGATGATTTTTGGTGTGATCTTCCATTTTTTACAATAAAGGCGACCGTCAAAGGTTTTTTGGAGTGCGGCTGTCCATATTTTTTATTTTTTTCTCTATATGCTACGTGCATTGCTGGCACCCACGGTAGTCCTGATACTACAAATTGCTGGAGCGTGTTCACCTGGAGCGGTAAAAATCTCTTTCAAGAGAAGGCACTCTGGAAAGTTCAGCCAGGAATGAAAAGAAAAGCACACAGGAGTCTTTTTTTTTTTCTCCCTTACAGGTTAAACCTTGGATGAGGCAATGATATAGGCTTCAGACGGTCATCAAAAGCCTCCACATGGTACTCAATACTTTTTCCTTCTTTGCGGCAGATCACCACTTTGTCCGCATGAATGTGTCTTCCCAGCATCCATTTAGATTTACAGTCCTGAAACTTCTTGGTGACTGTTGGTGAACAAGAAAGATACCGCCGTGCTTGCTGTACTTTCAGTTTGTCCCATACAAAGGTATCATACCATCTTTGCCGAAAGACCTCCACCTCATAGAGCAGTTCCCGAGGCAGATACGGGTATTCCCACCCATATTCCTGAGCAACCTTCTGGCCAAAGAGACGCGGCAGCCTTGACAAAGGTGGCATAGTAGCTCGGTCTCTATGGAGTGGGTATTCCTGCACTACCAATCTGGAGGAGTGTAGGGGTGAATGAAACTATCGCAAGCACCTAGCAGGTTAATCCTAACCTGATAAAGTAAAAGATCTAGATGGAGGGGGGTGGTGCTGCGCTGTTTCTAATATTACATATAATTATAATGATAAAATAATAGTGCACAATGGCTAATAAATATCAATAAATAAACAGGTTGTGGAATATGAATAATAAATACAACTGATCAATTATAGTGATGTATAAATACTAGAACCATAAAATCAGTAATAAAAATATAAATATATATAAACTGTAAAAGTAAATAAATATATATAAATCAACCTGTGAATAAATACCAAGGTGAACGTTGCTGTGCAAATATGCTGTGACAATGTGTAAATGAAAAAGACGCCTGCAAATTGCAGTATAATAATAAGTGCACAAATGTGACTGCTAATAGGCAAAGTGCAGTACAGTGCTAAAGTGAAGCAGTAAAATAAAGAAAGGTAAAAATTGTCCATGAAGCAAAGGAACACAAATTGAACTCCAAAAGTTCATAGGAGAAGAACAATGGTAAGTGGTGCCCGTGCTGATCAATTTCTTATAGGTGACAATCCTGCAACTTCATATATGTAAGTGGAGCTGTGGTGATGGGGTGTGTGGATCTTCACTTCCGGTGTCACACACTAAGGTAATGGGTGGCCTCTTACCTTGCGGTAATGAGGTAACCGCTTTTGTATAATGGGGGTCAGTAAATCCTTTATCGCAATCCTGGCGTCCAATAGGTAAACCTTTGTAACAGAATGCTGCTGTTCCTCACATATGGAATAACCTATACTGGATCTTTAGGGGTTGCTTACATCTCCCAATGATGGCAGGGTTAGAAAGAGAAAATGGGGTCTCGATCGTGAAGTACGTTTAAAAAGGTGTGTATTTTATTGTTGCATAGGTAATACATATGTTGCTTACATGAACTCACATAAAACAATTTAAAAAAAAAAACTTATCCTAGACGAGCGGCGAGCTCGTGTGCCTCCGTCTGTCTGACTGCCTCTCCGTCCCTACGTGTGGCGTCACGGTCACGTGACTTCATCAGGGGATGATGGGAAGGCAATGCAATGGTCTTTAAATACTGTTTGTATTGAAATTGGTGCGGCGGCCATTTTCTCGGAGCCCAATGTTAATCTCCATTCGTGGCCATTTTCTTAAAGATCCTGTCTTAGTTATGGCGGCGGCCATCTTTTTGGTGGTTAAAAACAATAATAAGGAAGTAATGACTACAATACTTGCGCCGCCATTTTCCTTGTGATTTATTTGAAGATAGGTTTGCGGCCATGTTTATGAAGTCCTTGCAATGGTATATTACGATATCAGGTATCCCATACATAACACAGCAAGGACGTGACCGCATATATAATGAAAAGCTGTTTCAGAGTTGGGGGGGCATCTCATTCCAATTGTGTATCATCACAAATGGAAATATAATTAAAAATGATTGTAAATATATAAAACAATTGGTAAACCAGTGTTAAATATATAAAATGGAAATAAATAAAATAATAATCTATTTAAAATACACAAGTCAGTGTATTAAAATATATATATATATTTATGGATAATTTAAATGCATGGATCTCCCGAGTAGATGTGGGGTAGGTACTGAATACCAATCCCCTAGGGTATACCAAAAAAAATTTTTTTTTATTATTTTGTTTATTTTTTGTTTAGGTCTGGTGGACATCAGGCAGACGTTTGCGTTATAGGCTATGCAGGATGTGTTTATTCCTACCAGATACTATAAAAAAGATAAATATATTGGTAGAGATAGAGGTCTATAGGGTAAGTTAAAAATAAAACTATATATATATATATAAACATACATCCTAAAATATATATAAACATATAAATAGAAGACAGTGTGAAGGGAAATTCTTATCCTGGTGTGTATGATGGAAAATTTTAAAAGGAGCGGCATATGCCCTACTGTATAGATACATATATACCAGAATGTACTAAAAATCACTGAGAAAACAATTGAGGTCGAACTCAACATTGAGTCCTCTTGGCACAAAAGTATCCAAGGTGAATATCCATTTTGATTCTAATTGACTTAGTGTCCTCACCTTATGCCCCCCCGCCAGTGTCTAGTATATGGCTCAATGCCCCAAAATTTGAGCTGTGAGGGGTCTTTATTGTGATATAATAAAAAATGTTTAGATACATTGTGTTTGTCGAAACCTTTTATTATATTTTGGACGTGCTCTTTGATACGGATCCTGAGAAGTCTTTTTGTGCGCCCTATATATTGCAGGCCGCAACTACACTCCAGGGCATACACCGCCCCTTCGGTGTTGCAGCATATAAAGTCTTTAACTTCATAGGTATCTCCCGTGCTGGTGGATGTGAAGTTAGTTTTCTTCTCATTTGGTCTCTTTGTTTTCTTGCATGCAAAACATCGTTTGCAAGGATAGAAGCCTTTCATTGTGAAGAAGGAGAATGGTTTGTTGGGTGGGTCTGGCACGTTCTTTACTATTTTATCCCGTATGGTTGGTGCCCTTTTGTAAATGAATCTGGGATTTCTTGGTAGTGAATCTTGTAGCTGTTTGTCTGCCAATAGTAAATGCCAATGCCTTTTAATAATTCTTTCAATCTTCTTGTGTTGTACGTTATAGTCAAGGATGATAGATGTCAATGGTTTTGTGGATGGTGGTTTATTTTTATCTCTGATCAGTTCATCCCGGTTCATCTCTGTCACTTCAACTATCTTCTCTTCTATAAATATATTACTATATCCTTTCTCGACAAATCTTTGACCCATAGCTTCGGCTTGTTCTTTGAACATGTCTAGGTTGGTGCAGTTTCTCCTTAGACGTACAAGTTGACCCTTGGGAACATTAAAGAGCCAATTCTTATAGTGACAGCTTTCTATCGGTAAATAGCTGTTCCTGTCAACGTTTTTAAAATGAGTCTGTGTTTTAAAACCAGAAATGTCCTGTGTGATATCGAGATCTAAAAATGTGACACTTGTTTCGCTGATCTCCCATGTAAGCTTGATATTTCTGTCATTTACATTCAGGGTTTCTAAAAATGATATAAACACATCCTGCATAGCCTATAACGCAAACGTCTGCCTGATGTCCACCAGACCTAAACAAAAAATAAACAAAATAATTATTTTATTTTTTTTGGTATACCCTAGGGCAGGGATATGCAATTAGCGGACCTCCAGCTGTTGCAAAACTACAAGTCCCATCATGCCTCTGCCTCTGGGTGTCCTGCTTGTGGCTGTCAGAGTCTTACTATGCCTCATGGGACTTGTAGTTCTGCAACAGCTGGAGGTCCGCTAATTGCATATCCCCGCCCTAGGGGATTGGTATTCAGTACCTACCCCACATCTACTCGGGAGATCCATGTATTTAAATTATCCATAAATATATATATATTTTTTAATACACTGACTTGTGTATTTTAAATAGATTATTATTTAATTTATTTCCATTTTATATATTTAATACTGGTTTACCAATTGTTTTATATATTTACAATCATTTTTAATTATATTTCCATTTGTGATGATACACAATTGGAATGAGATGCCCCCCCAACTCTGAAACAGCTTTTCATTATATATGCGGTCACGTCCTTGCTGTGTTATGTATGGGATACCTGATATCGTAATATACCATTGCAAGGACTTCATAAACATGGCCGCAAACCTATCTTCAAATAAATCACAAGGAAAATGGCGGTGCAAGTATTGTAGTCGTTACTTCCTTATTATTGGTTTTTAACCACCAAAAAGATGGCCGCCGCCATAACTAAGACAGGATCTTTAAGAAAATGGCCGCCAATGGAGATTAACATTGGGCTCCGAGAAAATGGCCGCCGCACCAATTTCAATACAAACAGTATTTAAAGACCATTGCATTGCCTTCCCATCATCCCCTGATGAAGTCACGTGACCGTGACGCCACGCGTAGGGACGGAGAGGCAGTCAGACAGACGGAGGCACACGAGCTCGCCGCTCGTCTAGGATAAGTTTTTTTCTTAAAATTGTTTTATGTGAGTTCATGTAAGCAACATATGTATTACCTATGCAACAATAAAATACACACCTTTTTAAACGTACTTCACGATCGAGACCCCATTTTCTCTTTCTAACCCTGCCATCATTGGGAGATGTAAGCAACCCCTGAAGATCCAGTATAGGTTATTCCATATGTGAGGAACAGCAGCATTCTGTTACAAAGGTTTACCTATTGGACGCCAGGATCGCGATAAAGGATTTACTGACCCCCATTATACAAAAGCGGTTACCTCATTACCGCAAGGTAAGAGGCCACCCATTACCTTAGTGTGTGACACCGGAAGTGAAGATCCACACACCCCATCACCACAGCACCACTTACATATATGAAGTTGCAGGATTGTCACCTATAAGAAATTGATCAGCACGGGCACCACTTACCATTGTTCTTCTCCTATGAACTTTTGGAGTTCAATTTGTGTTCCTTTGCTTATTGGACAATTTTTACCTTACTTTATTTTACTGCTTCACTTTAGCACTGTACTGCACTTTGCCTATTAGCAGTCACATTTGTGCACTTATTATTATACTGCAATTTGCAGGCGTCTTTTTCATTTACACATTGTCACAGCATATTTGCACAGCAACGTTCACCTTGCTATTTATTCACAGGTTGATTTATATATATTTATTTACTTTTACAGTTTATATATATTGTGAGGGGGTTAACTCAATAGCGGGTGTGTGTGACCCCCTGGTTGGGCTCCCCACACAAAAACAGGGCCAGCAGACGGAGGTTGTGGTTTTCAAAATCAAAAGGTGCGGTTTATTTCTCTATGTACAGTGACAAAAACACAGCAAAGCCAAAAAGAAACATAAACAAAATAAATCCTGGTCAGTTTGACCTCTGACTAAACATGCAGGTTTCCTAAACTAACAACTGGGATCAGCCTGGTGCTGTCCTAGTCCCTAAGTCCCTGGTTTAGTAAAAGTCCAAACAAATAGCCACACAGGCTTTGCCTCACCGCACAGGGGTTCACTCTCCCTAGACAGTCCACACAGGTCTGGGTCCAGGCATGAGCTAACACCTAATGAATCTGGGAGTTCTTATAGAGGCCTAAATGAGCTGACAAGCTTCAGCTGGCCTCATCAACTCCCTGTCTGTACGACGCCCCACACTCTCCCTAGAGGTATGAGTCATCCATGAGCCTACTAGCCTCAGCTGGGCTTATACAACTCTCCACCCTAGTTGTATAAGTCAGCATAAAGCCTGAATCTGGGAGAAATATATCTACCCCCCTGGATGCAACCAGGTGACTTTACCTTCCTGCTGTCACATACCCCCCCCTCTTGTTTTAACCTTGGGGTTGGAACACCAGCAATCAGGCATTCATGTACTCGAGACAAAGCATCCACATTCCCCATTTGAACGCCAGGGCGATGCTTTACTGTGAAGTTGAATTCCTGTAGGGCCAGGAACCACCTATTCACTCTTCTATTTGTCTCCTTGTTTTGAGCCATCCACTTTAACGGAGCGTGATCCGTAACCATGTCAAAGTGCCTACCTAGCAGATAGTACCGAAGGGAATCTAGAGCCCACTTCACCGCTAAACACTCCTTTTCAACCGTGGCGTAATTTACCTCATGGGACTTCAACTTCCTGCTGAGGTAAATGACTGGGTGCTCTTCCCCGTTCCAGACCTGGGACAATACTGCTCCTAACCCCACATCTGACGCATCACTTTGTACGACAAAGTCTTTAGAGAAGTCGGGTGAGTACAACACTGGCTGGCTACATAAGGCTTGTTTCAAGAATTGGAATGCTGCCTCAGCCTCGAGGGTCCATTTAATCATGACCGACCCTTTCCCTTTCGTCAGGTTGGTTAGGGGCACAGCCTTAGAAGCAAAGTGGGGAATGAAGCGCCGATAATAACCCGCGATTCCCAGAAAGGCCCGTACCTGCTTCTTGCTGTTGGGACGTGGCCAACTCTGGATGGCCTCGACTTTGTTGAGTTGGGGTTTTATCACTCCCCTGCCAATGGTGTACCCAAGATATTTGGCCTCCTCCTGCCCAATGGTACACTTCTTGGGGTTAGCCGTAAACCCCGCTTCCCGGATAGAGTCTAGGACTGCTTGCACTTTTGGCAGATGTGAGGCCCAATCTGTGCTATGGACAATTACGTCATCCAGGTAAGCCGCAGCATACTTCCGATGGGGCCTCAGTATCTGGTCCATTTTCCGCTGGAATGTGGCCGGCGCATTCTGTAACCCGAACGGCATTCTCTTATATTGGAACGCCCCGTCTGGGGTTACAAATGCGGTTTTCTCTTTGGCCGACTTGGCCAGGGGAATTTGCCAATACCCTTTTGTGAGGTCAAGAGTCGTCATGTATCGGGCTGTTCCCAGCCGGTCGATCAACTCATCTATACGTGGCATGGGGTAGGTGTCAAATTTTGTAACTTTGTTCAACTGACGAAAATCGTTACAAAATCGCCAGCTCCCATCCGGTTTAGGCACCAACACAATGGGACTAGACCAATCACTTTGGGACTCCTCTATCACCCCTAAGTTCAGCATTTTCTGTACTTCCTCCCGTATTGCCTCCCGTCGGGCCTCTGGGATCCGATAGGGTTTTAACTTCACCCTTTCACCGGGCGGGGTAATAATATCATGCTCTACCCCAGATGTTTGTCCCGGCAGCTCAGAGAACACCTCCTTGTTGCGAAGCACAAACTCCTTAACCTCCTGTTGTTGGGGTTGTGACAAGGTGGCTGCTATTCCAACCTCCGGAATCACGCAACCAGTTTGAGCTGGTGACCAAGTTTCTGCGACTAGGGACTCTCTATCCCTCCAGGCTTTCAACAGATTAACGTGATATATCTGTTCGGGCTTTCGCCTTCCTGGTTGTCTGACCTTGTAATTCACTTCGCTCACTTTTTCCATTATCTCGTAGGGGCCTTGCCATTTGGCAAGGAATTTACTTTCAACTGTAGGGACAAGTACCAATATCCTATCCCCCGGGGAAAAGGTACGGGTCTTTGCTCCACGGTTGTACACTCTCTGCTGTGCCAACTGCGCTTGGGCCAAATGTTCCTTCACGATGGGCATTACCTGTGCAATTCGATCTTGCATCAGGGCGACATGCTCAATCACACTCCTGTGGGGAGAACTCTCACTTTCCCAAGTTTCCTTGGCAATATCCAACAGCCCTCTTGGGTGTCTCCCATACAGTAACTCAAAGGGGGAGAATCCCGTAGAGGATTGGGGCACCTCCCTAATAGCAAACATCAAATAAGGAAGTAGACAGTCCCAATCCTTTCCATCTCTATCCACCACTTTCTTCAACATTTGTTTTAGGGTTTTGTTGAATCTTTCAACCAGCCCATCGGTTTGGGGGTGATACACAGATGTACGCAATTGCGTCACTTTGAACAATTTACACAGCTCTTTCATAACCCGGGACATAAAGGGTGTACCTTGGTCCGTAAGCAGTTCTTTACAAATACCCACCCGGCTAAAAACAAGAGATAGCTCTTTGGCTATGGTTTTGGCCGAGGTATTTCTGAGAGGGATCGCTTCTGGATAACGGGTGGCATAGTCCATTATAACCAATATGTACTGGTGCCCCCTAGCGGACTTGATTATAGGACCTACCAAATCCATTGCGATTCTCTCAAACGGGACCTCAATGATGGGTAGAGGGACCAGCGGGCTACGGAAATGTGGCATCGGGGCCGACCTCTGACACACAGGGCAGGAGGAACAATAATTGTCTATGTCCTTCATCACCCCAGGCCAATAGAATCTCTGTAATACCCTCTCTCGGGTTTTCTCTGTCCCCAGATGACCTCCAAGAATGTGCCCATGGGCCAACTCCAACACCAACTTCCTGTAAGGTTTGGGCACCACAAGCTGCTCAACGGTTTCTTCTGCCCTTTTTGCCACCCGATACAGTAGGTCCTTCTCTACGCTGAAGTATGGGTAAGTGCAGGTATTATCTGGGTTCACTAACTCGCCATCTATTTCCACTACGTTTTCCCGTGCCTTTATTAGGGCGGGGTCTTTTAACTGTTCTGTGGCAAAATTTTCCCTGTGAACCTCCAGATCAGAAAACTCCACAGACGGTAGGTTTTCGTCTGAGGAGGTGGGCTCCTCTCCAGTTTCTTGAGTCTCCCCTGCCAATACTGACAAGGGAAATTCTGGAGAGTCCTCACCACTCTCAGAGGAGTTCTGGCTATCACATTCCTGGTACATAGGGGCACCAGTGGGGGGCTCAGGATCATCCCACAGTTCCCAGAACTTCGGAAAATCTCTTCCCACAATGGCATCATGCGGTAATTGAGATACTAACCCCACTGGATGAGAGAGGGTACCTTTGGGGGTCTCGAAACACACTGTAGTCACTGGATACTCTCGGGTGTCCCCATGCACACAAATAACAGCTACCTTGCTATTCCCAGAGACCTCTGTTTTAACTAATTCAGCCTTTATCAGGGTCACAAGGCTACCTGAATCCAGTAATACCACAACATTTCTACCATTAATACACATTTTGCATAAATGTTTCTCAGTTCCCCGAATGGCAGTGCATGCGACTGTCGCACACAGCGACTGACGTCTGTCCGTCAGAAAGTCACATTGCATGGGTTCCTCCACAACCGGGCAATTTGCTGCAGTATGTCCCGCTTGCCGGCAGCGGTAGCAAACAATCCTTTTGGCTGCCTCTTGAGCCCCTGACTTCCCAGGCTGTTCTCGCCAAACTTTGGGTAGAGCTCCCACCCTATCACTCTCTCCACCCTCACCCCTTGGAATCCTCTTATCCGCCCCTGGGGATGGTCTGGTCTTAGGGTGGAAAGTCCGAGAGTCTCTGGAAGAGGCCGTCAGGTTCTCTGTAGCCAAGTATTTCTCTACACGATCCACAAGACCACCGGCCGTCTCTGGGTCTCCATGGCTTACCCACTTTTGGATGGCAGTAGGAAGAGCTCTCAAAAACCGATCCATTACAACACGTTCCACAATCTCTGGTGCGGACAAAGTCTCTGGCTGTAGCCACTTCCTGCTCAGGTGAATGAGATCATACATTTGAGACCTGGGGGGTTTTCCAAGCTGGAAAGTCCAGTTATGCACACGCTGAGCCCGGACAGCCAGGGTGACACCCAGCCTTGCCAATATTTCAGCTTTTAGCATCACATAGTCTTTTGCTTGGTCAGGCTCTAGGTCATAGTAAGCCTTCTGCGATTCACCAGTTAACAGAGGAGCCACCAGTCCAGCCCACTGCTCCTCAGGCCACTTTTCTCTTTCAGCAGTCCTTTCAAATGTGGTCAAAAATACCTCTGGATCATCCTCTCCAGTCATTTTTGTCAATAAACGACTCACCCCAAAGGACGCGGTATTAGTGGGACGGCTTTCCTCACTGGTCTGCGGACGTTGCTGCATTACTGCTTCCATTTGTTGTAGTCTCTGCTCTTGCTTCTGTAACAGGTCTATGAAGCGGGCCTCAGATTGCTGCTGGGCTTGTTGATGAGCTTGCTGCTGGGCTGCAAGGCTCCTTTGCAAACCTGCATTTGTCTGCTGTTGATTGGCATTTGCTAGAGCCAGCTGTTTCAGTATCTCCTCCATGCTGGCTTAAAAAAAACTGCCACTGGTTCTCCACCAACTGTGAGGGGGTTAACTCAGTAGCGGGTGTGTGTGACCCCCTGGTTGGGCTCCCCACACAAAAACAGGGCCAGCAGACGGAGGTTGTGGTTTTCAAAATCAAAAGGTGCGGTTTATTTCTCTATGTACAGTGACAAAAACACAGCAAAGCCAAAAAGAAACATAAACAAAATAAATCCTGGTCAGTTTGACCTCTGACTAAACATGCAGGTTTCCTAAACTAACAACTGGGATCAGCCTGGTGCTGTCCTAGTCCCTAAGTCCCTGGTTTAGTAAAAGTCCAAACAAATAGCCACACAGGCTTTGCCTCACCGCACAGGGGTTCACTCTCCCTAGACAGTCCACACAGGTCTGGGTCCAGGCATGAGCTAACACCTAATGAATCTGGGAGTTCTTATAGAGGCCTAAATGAGCTGACAAGCTTCAGCTGGCCTCATCAACTCCCTGTCTGTACGACGCCCCACACTCTCCCTAGAGGTATGAGTCATCCATGAGCCTACTAGCCTCAGCTGGGCTTATACAACTCTCCACCCTAGTTGTATAAGTCAGCATAAAGCCTGAATCTGGGAGAAATATATCTACCCCCCTGGATGCAACCAGGTGACTTTACCTTCCTGCTGTCACAATATTTATATTTTTATTACTGATTTTATGGTTCTAGTATTTATACATCACTATAATTGATCAGTTGTATTTATTATTCATATTCCACAACCTGTTTATTTATTGATATTTATTAGCCATTGTGCACTATTATTTTATCATTATAATTATATGTAATATTAGAAACAGCGCAGCACCACCCCCCTCCATCTAGATCTTTTAGTTTATCAGGTTAGGATTAACCTGCTAGGTGCTTGCGATAGTTTCATTCACCCCTACACTCCTCCAGATTGGTAGCGCAGGAATACCCACTCCATAGATTTCACGTACTTACATCCCACCCATTCCTGCAGCAACCATGGATGTCTTCTCCTTTTTGGAGACAAGACAAGTAAATTTAGAGGAAATTTTCAGTACCACTAACATCACTCAGAAAAAAACTTTAGATTTAGAAAGTTTAATGAGACGCCTAGGACACAATATGGAGAAAAAGATAAGTCTATGGTGGGACGTCAATACTTTTGAAACCTATCTAAAAGAAAGTATTGTCCCAAGAAGGCTAAGATGGGATATCCCTCCAAATGATGGACTGCTTGACCAAGAGTCTAACGATGAATGGTTCAAGTTTTTTAACGAACGAGGGTTAGAGCTAATAAGATTTCTATTAGCACGGAAACATAGGAAGACCAAGAAGATCGAACAAAACATCGCAGAAATAAAAGAAGAATTGGAAGTACACAAGGATACAACCGAATACAAAACACTCACTACACAGTTAAATAAAGATCTTACAAAAAAGGACAGAGAGGTACAGCAGAGAAAAAGCAAGAAATATATCAGAGACATGAATGATTTCAAATCGGATGAGGTGTTTAAGTGGCAAAAACAAATCGGCCGAATGGACCCAATTTCCACATACTCCATACCGGAAAAAATTGTAAGGGTCCATTCACAACATATTAATGAACAGCAGAGACCGAATGTCCAAAATAGTAGACCAAACGACCACAATGGAATACGGACACCAAGACAACAACCATATAACAAGAGGCAGGGCAATCAACAATACCATACACCAAGGCAACCAGATAGGAGACCACCACACAATGATAAAACACCATACAAAGGGTGGAAGAAACCCTACTTTTGGAAGAACAAAAAACCACACAATGGGAACAACTGGTACAGACCCCCATATGACCAAAGGGAATATAGGGGCCCCCCACAAGATCATCGAGACCCAAGACAACCACCCCATTATAATAGAGATTATAGAGCTCCCCCATATGAACAGAATAAACCAAGAGGGAGAAGCCCACCGAGAGACTATGGATATGGAAGAAATAATCGACAGAACGAACGAAGCCCGATCAGAACCAACAATTACTATGCCCCACTGGCAAATTATAATGAAGAAGAGAGATACGTAAGACCACAGACGAGCCAACATAATGGCCCAGACTACGAGAGGTCTTTTTTAGACAGGGACAGGGAGAATTATCCACCGGACGGACAGAGAGGATCGAGAAATCAAGAAAGAAGAGAGGATGTAGATCCGGGAAGAGACTCAAAAAGAAAACGAGAAGAAAGGGAGAGGGAATTTTCAATCTAAGCGGCGAAACTCTCACTCATGAAGAAATAGGTGTATTGGACAAAGGTCTAAAATATGCACCAACAAAGAATTTAGATAAATTCCAGACCTATATTGGCATACAGAAATTCGTAAGAAAATTAAACATCAATAAATATATAGCTGGGAACCCCATCACATATAATAAACCAGGAATGAGAGAAGATGGAATATCACACAGTATGCTGAGAAACAAATCAGTTTTTAACCCACCAGTTAAAAATAATAAATACATTGATGTTTTTAAAAGAGTAGTGCTGGAAGAAATTAAGGACTTGAAAATAAAGAAGAAGGAGGAACCGAAGTACATAAAGAGTGGTATTAAGAAACTGACAAAAAGGAAGGACCTTGTCATAAGACCAGCTGACAAAGGGGGAGCAATCGTCTTCCTTTCAAAAGAACAATACAACAATAGCATGAAGGAAATGTTGGAAGATACCAACACATACAATAAATTGCTCAGCACCCCTGCCTTTAAATGCAGAAAAGCTTTAGAACAGGTGGTCCATCTGGGTCTAAAAAAGAACATCTTGAATAAAAAAGAAGCCAGATATTTAGTACCCGATTCTTGGCGTACACCTATCATTTACACAATTCCCAAGATACATAAAGACAAAACAAATCCACCGCCAAGACCAATAGTCAATGGGATAGATTCGCTCACGGCCAGGATGGGCCAATACATAGACCACTACCTGCAACCCGTAGTTCAAGACACAAAGGCATACCTAAGAGATACCAAACAGATGATACAAATATTAATGAACACTCCCAAAGAAGAAGGACCATGGATTATGGTCACTGCGGACGTATCTTCCTTATATACAATTATCCTCCACCATCAAGCATGCGAAGCTGCTAAGTGGGGACTTAGGACATATACCAAACTGCCTTGCAAGCAAAGAAAGTTCATCATCAAATGTCTCGACTTTTGCCTCAAAAATAACTATTTCTGGCATAACAAAAATTATTACCATCAGCGAACCGGCGTAGCTATGGGGGCCAAGTTTGCCCCTAGTGTGGCCGGTATTTTTATGGCCCAGTGGGAAAAAGAAACCGTTTTTAAAAATAAACCAGCCGAACTCACCATATATAAACGATATATTGATGATATTTTTATCCTTTGGAATGGAGAGCCTAATCTACTTATATCATTTTTAGAAACCCTGAATGTAAATGACAGAAATATCAAGCTTACATGGGAGATCAGCGAAACAAGTGTCACATTTTTAGATCTCGATATCACACAGGACATTTCTGGTTTTAAAACACAGACTCATTTTAAAAACGTTGACAGGAACAGCTATTTACCGATAGAAAGCTGTCACTATAAGAATTGGCTCTTTAATGTTCCCAAGGGTCAACTTGTACGTCTAAGGAGAAACTGCACCAACCTAGACATGTTCAAAGAACAAGCCGAAGCTATGGGTCAAAGATTTGTCGAGAAAGGATATAGTAATATATTTATAGAAGAGAAGATAGTTGAAGTGACAGAGATGAACCGGGATGAACTGATCAGAGATAAAAATAAACCACCATCCACAAAACCATTGACATCTATCATCCTTGACTATAACGTACAACACAAGAAGATTGAAAGAATTATTAAAAGGCATTGGCATTTACTATTGGCAGACAAACAGCTACAAGATTCACTACCAAGAAATCCCAGATTCATTTACAAAAGGGCACCAACCATACGGGATAAAATAGTAAAGAACGTGCCAGACCCACCCAACAAACCATTCTCCTTCTTCACAATGAAAGGCTTCTATCCTTGCAAACGATGTTTTGCATGCAAGAAAACAAAGAGACCAAATGAGAAGAAAACTAACTTCACATCCACCAGCACGGGAGATGTCATGGATATGCATTAATGTCTGTCTGCCATCTTACCTTTCCTCCTCATGTGTTCATCTTAGAGACCAGACCTCCTTCACCTGGCTTCCTTTATAATCTCCTCCCAGCCTGACTCCACCCCAGGCCCTATCACAGAACACTATATTAACCTGTGCACTGCAAGCCTGCTTTGCTGATCAACGTGTTTGTTAGGCATTGTGTGTTTGGGTTCCTGCCTGCCGTGTGCTACGTCTGTCTCTCTGTTACGTTATTGGCTTGTCCCCGACTATCCCTGTCTGCTCGTGACCCTTGACCTTCGGCTCGTTCTTTCGTTATCCTTGTCTGCTTGTGGCCCCTGACCTTCAGCTTGTTATTCGGTTCTCTCATATCTTGTGCTGCTGCTTCCCCTCTTTTCCCCTTATCCTACGGGGCGTGAGCTAGGAAACTCCAGGGGCCGTGACCTGGTCCCAGCCTGCAGCATAACATCCTCACCACTAGAGGCCCTGGAGAAGACCTGCTGGGTCTTAGACTCCGCGCCCTGGGGAATCTTGGCTCTAGCTTCCGTTAGGATCCCGGTTGTGCTCCTCTGATCCCGCTTTCCACAACCACCCAGTTTCCTATCCGCAGAAGCCAGCCATAGGGTTCACTACCTCGCGGTGCACTCCTGTCCCCCTACGGTGTGCATCTGTCACCTGGCCACAGGTGACCTTGACAGGAGATACCTATGAAGTTAAAGACTTTATATGCTGCAACACCAAAGGGGCGGTGTATGCCCTGGAGTGTAGTTGCGGCCTGCAATATATAGGGCGCACAAAAAGACTTCTCAGGATCCGTATCAAAGAGCACGTCCAAAATATAATAAAAGGTTTCGACAAACACAATGTATCTAAACATTTTTTATTATATCACAATAAAGACCCCTCACAGCTCAAATTTTGGGGCATTGAGCCATATACTAGACACTGGCGGGGGGGGGGGGCATAAGGTGAGGACACTAAGTCAATTAGAATCAAAATGGATATTCACCTTGGATACTTTTGTGCCAACAGGACTCAATGTTGAGTTCGACCTCAATTGTTTTCTCAGTGATTTTTAGTACATTCTGGTATATATGTATCTATACAGTAGGGCATATGCCGCTCCTTTTAAAATTTTCCATCATACACACCAGGATAAGAATTTCCCTTCACACTGTCTTCTATTTATATGTTTATATATATTTTAGGATGTATGTTTATATATATAGTTTTATTTTTAACTTACCCTATAGACCTCTATCTCTACCAATATATTTATCTTTTTTATAGTATCTGGTAGGAATAAACACATCCTGCATAGCCTATAACGCAAAAGTCTGCCTGATGTCCACCAGACCTCAACAAAAAATAAACAAAATAATATATATATTTTTTTTTTGGTATACCCTAGGGGATTGGTATTCAGTACCTACCCCACATCTACTCGGGAGATCCATGTATTTAAATTATCCATAAATATATATATATTTTTTAATACACTGACTTGTGTATTTTAAATAGATTATTATTTTATTTATTTCCATTTTATATATTTAATACTGGTTTACCAATTGTTTTATATATTTACAATCATTTTTAATTATATTTCCATTTGTGATGATACACAATTGGAATGAGATGCCCCCCCAACTCTGAAACAGCTTTTCATTATATATGCGGTTACGTCCTTGCTGTGTTATGTATGGGATACCTGATATCGTAATATACCATTGCAAGGACTTCATAAACATGGCCGCAAACCTATCTTCAAATAAATCACAAGGAAAATGGCGGTGCAAGTATTGTAGTCGTTACTTCCTTATTATTGTTTTTAACCACCAAAAAGATGGCCTCCGCCATAACTAAGACAGGATCTTTAAGAAAATGGCCGCCAATGGAGATTAACATTGGGCTCCGAGAAAATGGCCGCCACACCAATTTCAA
>CM055117.1:365274601-365284601 GCA_029206835.1 Rana muscosa
ATGATCTCATTCACCTGAGCAGAAAGTGGCTACAGCCAGAGACTTTGTCCGCACCAAAGATTGTGGAACGTGTTGTAATGGATCGGTTTTTGAGAGCTCTTCCTACTGCCATCCAAAAGTGGGTAAGCCATGGAGACCCAGAGACGGCCGATGGTCTTGTGGATCGTGTGGAGAAATACTTGGCTACAGAGAACCTGACGGCCTCTTCCAGAGACACTCGGACTTTCCACCCTAAGACCAGACCATCCCCAGGGGCGGATAAGAGGATTCCAAGGGGTAAGGGTGGAGAGAGTGAGAGGGTGGGAGCTCTACCCCAAGTTTGGCGAGAACAGCCTGGGAAATCAGCGGCTCAAGAGGCGGCAAGAAGGATCGTTTGCTACCGCTGCCGGCAAGCGGGACATATTGCAGCCAATTGCCCGGTTGTGGAGGAACCCATGCAGTGTGACTTTCTGACGGGCAGACGTCAGTCGCTGTGTGCGACAGTCGCATGCACTGCCATTCGAGGAACTGAGAAACATTTATGCAAAATGTGTGTTAATGGTAGAAATGTTGTGGTATTGCTGGATTCAGGTAGCCTTGTGACCCTGATAAAGGCTGAGTTAGTTAAAACAGAGGTCTCTGGGAATAGCAAGGTAGCTGTTATTTGTGTGCATGGGGACACCCGAGAGTATCCAGTGACTACAGTGTGTTTCGAGACCCCCAAAGGTACCCTCTCTCATCCAGTGGGCTTAGTATCTCAGTTACCGTATGACGCCATTGTGGGAAGGGATTTTCCGAAGTTCTGGGAACTGTGGGATGATCCTGAGCCCCCCACTGGTGCCCCTATGTACCAGGAATGTGATAGCCAGAACTCCCCTGAGAGTGGTGAGGACTCTCCGGAATTTCCCTTATCAGTATTGGCAGGGGAGACTCAAGAAACTGGAGAGGAGCCCACCTCCTCAGACGAAAACCTACCGTCTGTGGAGTTTTCTGATCTTGAGGTTCACAGGGAAAACTTTGCCACAGAACAGTTGAAAGACCCCGCCCTAATAAAGGCACGGGAAAACGTAGTGAAAATAGATGGCGAGTTAGTGAACCCAGATAATACCTGCACTTACCCATACTTCAGCGTAGAGAAGGACCTACTGTATCGGGTGGCAAAAAGGGCAGAAGAAACCGTTGAGCAGCTTGTGGTGCCCAAACCTTACAGGAAGTTGGTGTTGGAGTTGGCCCATGGGCACATTCTTGGAGGTCATCTGGGGACAGAGAAAACCCGAGAGAGGGTATTACAGAGATTCTATTGGCCGGGGGTGATGAAGGACATAGACAATTATTGTTCCTCCTGCCCTGTGTGTCAGAGGTCGGCCCCGATGCCACATTTCCGTAGCCCGCTGGTCCCTCTACCCATCATTGAGGTCCCGTTTGAGAGGATCGCCATGGATTTGGTAGGTCCTATAATCAAGTCCGCTAGGGGGCACCAGTACATATTAGTTATAATGGACTATGCCACCCGTTATCCAGAAGCGATCCCTCTCCGAAATACCTCGGCCAAAACCATAGCCAAAGAGCTATCTCTTGTGTTTAGCCGGGTGGGTATTTGTAAAGAACTGCTTACGGACCAAGGTACACCCTTTATGTCCCGGGTTATGAAGGAGCTGTGTAAATTGTTCAAAGTGACGCAATTACGTACATCTGTGTATCACCCCCAAACCGATGGGCTGGTTGAAAGATTCAACAAAACCCTAAAACAAATGTTGAAGAAAGTGGTGGATAGAGATGGAAAGGATTGGGACTGTCTACTTCCTTATCTGATGTTTGCTATTAGGGAGGTGCCCCAATCCTCTACGGGATTCTCCCCCTTTGAGTTACTGTATGGGAGACACCCAGGAGGGCTGTTGGATATTGCCAAGGAAACTTGGGAAAGTGAGAGTTCTCCCCACAGGAGTGTGATTGAGCATGTCGCCCTGATGCAAGACCGAATTGCACAGGTAATGCCCATCGTGAAGGAACATTTGGCCCAAGCGCAGTTGGCACAGCAGAGAGTGTACAACCGTGGAGCAAAGACCCGTACCTTTTCCCCGGGGGATAGGATATTGGTACTTGTCCCTACAGTTGAAAGTAAATTCCTTGCCAAATGGCAAGGCCCCTACGAGATAATGGAAAAAGTGAGCGAAGTGAATTACAAGGTCAGACAACCAGGAAGGCGAAAGCCCGAACAGATCTATCACGTTAATCTGTTGAAAGCCTGGAGGGATAGAGAGTCCCTAGTCGCAGACACTTGGTCACCAGCTCAAACTGGTTGCGTGATTCCTGAGGTTGGAATAGCAGCCACCTTGTCACAACCCCAACAACAGGAGGTTAAGGAGTTTGTGCTTCGCAACAAGGAGGTATTCTCTGAGCTGCCGGGACAAACATTTGGGGTAGAGCATGACATCATTACCCCGCCCGGTGAAAGGGTGAAGTTAAAACCCTATCGGATCCCAGAGGCCCGACGGGAGGCAATACGGGAGGAAGTACAGAAAATGCTGAACTTAGGGGTGATAGAGGAGTCCCAAAGTGATTGGTCTAGTCCCATTGTGTTGGTGCCTAAACCGGATGGGAGCTGGCGATTTTGTAACGATTTTCGTCAGTTGAACAAAGTTACAAAATTTGACACCTACCCCATGCCACGTATAGATGAGTTGATCGACCGGCTGGGAACAGCCCGATACATGACGACTCTTGACCTCACAAAAGGGTATTGGCAAATCCCCCTGGCCAAATTGGCCAAAGAGAAAACCGCATTTGTAACCCCAGACGGGGCGTTCCAATATAAAAGAATGCCGTTCGGGTTACAGAATGCGCCGGCCACATTCCAGCGGAAAATGGACCAGATGCTGAGGCCCCATCGGAAGTATGCTGCGGCTTACCTGGATGACGTAATTGTCCATAGCACAGATTGGGCCTCACATCTGCCAAAAGTGCAAGCAGTCCTGGACTCTGTTCGGGAAGCGGGGTTTACGGCTAACCCCAAGAAGTGTACCATTGGGCAGGAGGAGGCCAAATATCTTGGGTACACCATTGGGAGGGGAGTAATAAAACCCCAACTCAACAAAGTCGAGGCCATCCAGAGTTGGCCACGTCCCAACAGCAAGAAGCAGGTACGAGCCTTTCTGGGAATCGCTGGGTATTATCGGCGATTCATTCCCCATTTTGCTTCTAAGGCTGTGCCCCTAACCAACCTAACGAAGGGGAAAGGGTCGGTCATGATTAAATGGACCCCCGAGGCTGAGGCAGCATTCCAATTCTTGAAACAAGCCTTATGTAGCCAGCCAGTGTTGTACTCACCCGACTTCTCTAAAGACTTTGTCGTACAAAGTGATGCGTCAGATGTGGGGTTAGGAGCAGTATTGTCCCAGGTCTGGAACGGGGAAGAGCACCCAGTCATTTACCTCAGCAGGAAGTTGAAGTCCCATGAGGTAAATTACGCCACCGTTGAAAAGGAGTGTTTAGCGGTGAAGTGGGCTCTAGATTCTCTTCGGTACTACCTGCTAGGTAGGCACTTTGACATGGTTACGGATCACGCTCCGTTAAAGTGGATGGCTCAAAACAAGGAAACAAATAGAAGAGTGAATAGGTGGTTCCTGGCCCTCCAGGAATTCAACTTCACAGTAAAGCATCGCCCTGGCGTTCAAATGGGGAATGTGGATGCTTTGTCTCGAGTACATGAATGCCTGATTGCTGGTGTTCCAACCCCGAGGTTAAAACAAGAGGGGGGGTATGTGACAGCAGGAAGGTAAAGTCACCTGGTTGCATCCAGGGGGGTAGATATATTTCGCCCAGATTCAGGCTTTACGCCGACTTATACAACTAGGTGGAGAGTTGTATAAGCCCAGCTAAGGCTAGTGGGCTCATGGATGACTCATATGTCTAGGGAGAGTGTGGGGCGTCGTGCAGACAGGGAGTTGATGAGACCAGCTGAAGCTTGTCAGCTCATTTAGGCCTCTATAAGAACTCCCAGCTTCATTAGATGTTAGCTCATGCCTGGAACCAGACCTGTGTGGACTGTCTAGGGAGAGTGAACCCCTGTGCGGTGAGACAAAGCCTGTGTGGCTATTTGCTTGGACATTTAAAACCAGGGACTTAGGGACTAGGACAGCACTAGGCTGATCCCAGTTGTTAGTTAGGAAACCTGTATGTTTAGTCAGAGGTCAAGTTGACCAGGATTTATTTTGTTTATGTTTCTTTTGGCTTTGCTGTGTTTTGTCACTGTAAATAGAAAATAAACCGCACCTTTTTTTGATTTTGAAAACCACAACCTCCGTTTGCTGGGCCTGTTTTTGGGTGGGGAGCCCATCCCGGGGGTCACAAACACCCGCTGCCGAGCTAACCCCCTCACAATATATATATATATATATGTGTGTGTGTGTGTGTGTGTGTGTGTGTGTATATACACACACACACATACACACACACACACATTTATAGATACACACAAATATATTTATGTACACAAATTAAAATAAACGAGTGTGGGTGTGTATATAATATATATAATTATATACACACCCACACTCGTTTATTTTAATTTGTGTACATAAATATATGTGTGTGTGTATATATATATATATATATATATATATATATATATATGTGTGTGTGTGTGTGTGTGTATACACACACACATTTATATATACACACACATATATATTTATGTACACAAATTAAAATAAACAAGTGTGGGTGTGTGTGTGTGTATATGTATATATATATATATATATATATATATATATATATACACATACACAACCCCCCTCCTTTTATTATAGTGTGTGTGTACAAACACAATACATAGATAGATAGATAGATATCTATCTCTATCTATCTATCTCTATCTCTAATTATATTTAGCGTATTTATGGGCGTATAACACGCACCTCAACTTTAGTAGGGAAATTTATGGAAAAAACTTTCCACAGCTGCCTGCGTATAACACGCAGGCACAGTTTACCCTCTAATTTCTGGGTTAAAAAATTGTGTTCTACGCCAAAAAATACAGAAATTTACATAAATATATAGTGTGTGTGTGTGTGTGTGTGTATATACACACACACACAATAAATATATATATATTTTACATAAATAGTTGTGTGGGTGTTTGTACACACACACACTATAATACAGGAGTGTGTAAAATAAATATATATATATATATATTTACACACTCACACACACAACTATTTATGTAAATTAATTATATATATGTGTGTGTATGTATGTATGTATGTATGTATGTATGTATGTATGTATGTATGTATGTGTGTGTGTGTGTGTGTGTGTGTGTGTGTGTGTATATATTGTGACAGCAGGAAGGTAAAGTCACCTGGTTGCATCCAGGGGGGTAGATATATTTCGCCCAGATTCAGGCTTTACGCCGATTTATACAACTAGGTGGAGAGTTGTATAAGGCTAGTGGGCTCATTGATGACTCATACCTCTAGGGAGAGGGCTGGGCGTCGTGCAGACAGGGAGTTGATGAGGCCAGCTGAAGCTTGTCAGCTCATTTAGGCCTCTATAAAAAACTCCCAGATTCATTAGATGTTAGCTCATGCCTGGAAGCAGACCTGTGTGGACTGTCTAGGGAGAGTGAACCCCTGTGCGGTGAGAGAAAGCCTGTGTGGCTATATTTTGCTTGGACATTTAAAACCAGGGACTAGGACAGCACTAGGCTGATCCCAGTCGTTAGTTAGGAAACCTGTAAGTTTAGTCAGAGGTCAAGTTGACCAGGATTTATTTTGTTTATGTTTTTTTTGCCTTGCTGTGTTTTTGTCACTGTAAATAGAAAATAAACCGCACCTTTTTGATTTTGAAAACCACAACCTCCGTCTGCTGGGCCTGTTTTTGGGTGGGGAGCCCATCCCGGGGGTCACACATACCCGCTGCCGAGCTAACCCCCTCACAGTTGGTGGAGAACCAGTGGCAGTTTTTTTTTAAGCCAGCATGGAGGAGATACTGAAACAGCTGGCTCTAGCAAATGCCAATCAACAGCAGACAAATGCAGGTTTGCAAAGGAGCCTTGCAGCCCAGCAGCAAGCTCATCAACAGAGCCTTGCAACTTTACAACAGAGTCTGGAGGCTCAGCAACAAGCCCAACAGCAATCTGAGGCCCGCTTCATAGACCTGTTGCAGAAGCAAGAGCAGAGACTACAACAACAGATGGAAGCAGTAATGCAGCAACGTCCGCAGACCAGTGAGGAAAGCCGTCCCACTAATACCGCGTCCTTTGGGGTGAGTCGTTTATTGACAAAAATGACTGGAGAGGATGATCCAGAGGTATTTTTGACCACATTTGAAAGGACCGCTGAAAGAGAAAAGTGGCCTGAGGAGCAGTGGGCTGGACTAGTGGCTCCTCTGTTAACTGGTGAATCGCAGAAAGCTTACTATGACCTAGAGCCTAACCAAGCAAAAGACTATGTGATGCTAAAAGCTGAAATATTGGCAAGGCTGGGTGTCACCCTGGCTGTCCGGGCTCAGCGTGTGCATAACTGGACTTTCCAGCTTGGAAAACCCCCCAGGTCTCAAATGTATGATCTCATTCACCTGAGCAGAAAGTGGCTACAGCCAGAGACTTTGTCCGCACCAAAGATTGTGGAACGTGTTGTAATGGATCGGTTTTTGAGAGCTCTTCCTACTGCCATCCAAAAGTGGGTAAGCCATGGAGACCCAGAGACGGCCGATGGTCTTGTGGATCGTGTGGAGAAATACTTGGCTACAGAGAACCTGACGGCCTCTTCCAGAGACACTCGGACTTTCCACCCTAAGACCAGACCATCCCCAGGGGCGGATAAGATGATTCCAAGGGGTAAGGGTGGAGAGAGTGAGAGGGTGGGAGCTCTACCCCAAGTTTGGCGAGAACAGCCTGGGAAATCAGCGGCTCAAGAGGCGGCAAGAAGGATCGTTTGCTACCGCTGCCGGCAAGCGGGACATATTGCAGCAAATTGCCCGGTTTTGGAGGAACCCATGCAGTGTGACTTTCTGACGGGCAGACGTCAGTCGCTGTGTGCGACAGTCGCATGCACTGCCATTCGGGGAACTTAGAAACATTTATGCAAAATGTGTATTAATGGTAGAAATGTTGTGGTATTGCTGGATTCAGGTAGCCTTGTGACCCTGATAAAGGCTGAGTTAGTTAAAACAGAGGTCTCTGGGAATAGCAAGGTAGCCGTTATTTGTGTGCATGGGGACACCCGAGAGTATCCAGTGACTACAGTGTGTTTCGAGACCCCCAAAGGTACCCTCTCTCATCCAGTGGGCTTAGTATCTCAGTTACCGCATGACGCCATTGTGGGAAGGGATTTTCCGAAGTTCTGGGAACTGTGGGATGATCCTGAGCCCCCCACTGGTGCCCCTATGTACCAGGAATGTGATAGCCAGAACTCCCCTGAGAGTGGTGAGGACTCTCCGGAATTTCCCTTGTCAGTATTGGCAGGGGAGACTCAAGAAACTGGAGAGGAGCCCACCTCCTCAGACGAAAACCTACCGTCTGTGGAGTTTTCTGATCTTGAGGTTCACAGGGAAAACTTTGCCACAGAACAGTTGAAAGACCCCGCCCTAATAAAGGCACGGGAAAACGTAGTGAAAATAGATGGCGAGTTAGTGAACCCAGATAATACCGGCACTTACCCATACTTCAGCGTAGAGAAGGACCTACTGTATCGGGTGGCAAAAAGGGCAGAAGAAACCGTTGAGCAGCTTGTGGTGCCCAAACCTTACAGGAAGTTGGTGTTGGAGTTGGCCCATGGGCACATTCTTGGAGGTCATCTGGGGACAGAGAAAACCCGAGAGAGGGTATTACAGAGATTCTATTGGCCTGGGGTGATGAAGGACATAGAAAATTATTGTTCCTCCTGCCCTGTGTGTCAGAGGTCGGCCCCGATGCCACATTTCCATAGCCCGCTGGTCCCTCTACCCATCATTGAGGTCCCGTTTGAGAGAATCGCAATGGATTTGGTAGGTCCTATAATCAAGTCCGCTAGGGGGCACCAGTACATATTGGTTATAATGGACTATGCCACCCGTTATCCAGAAGCGATCCCTCTCAGAAATACCTCGGCCAAAACCATAGCCAAAGAGCTATCTCTTGTTTTTAGCCGGGTGGGTATTTGTAAAGAACTGCTTACGGACCAAGGTACACCCTTTATGTCCCGGGTTATGAAAGAGCTGTGTAAATTGTTCAAAGTGACGCAATTGCGTACATCTGTGTATCACCCCCAAACCGATGGGCTGGTTGAAAGATTCAACAAAACCCTAAAACAAATGTTGAAGAAAGTGGTGGATAGAGATGGAAGGGATTGGGACTGTTTACTTCCTTATTTGATGTTTGCTATTAGGGAGGTGCCCCAATCCTCTACGGGATTCTCCCCCTTTGAGTTACTGTATGGGAGACACCCAAGAGGGCTGTTGGATATTGCCAAGGAAACTTGGGAAAGTGAGAGTTCTCCCCACAGGAGTGTGATTGAGCATGTCGCCCTGATGCAAGATCGAATTGCACAGGTAATGCCCATCGTGAAGGAACATTTGGCCCAAGCGCAGTTGGCACAGCAGAGAGTGTACAACCGTGGAGCCAAGACCCGTACCTTTTCCCCGGGGGATAGGATATTGGTACTTGTCCCTACGGTTGAAAGTAAATTCCTTGCCAAATGGCAAGGCCCCTACGAGATAATGGAAAAAGTGAGCGAAGTGAATTACAAGGTCAGACAACCAGGAAGGCGAAAGCCCGAACAGATCTATCACGTTAATCTGTTGAAAGCCTGGAGGGATAGAGAGTCCCTAGTCGCAGACACTTGGTCACCAGCTCAAACTGGTTGCGTGATTCCTGAGGTTGGAATCGCAGCCACCTTGTCACAACCCCAACAACAGGAGGTTAAGGAGTTTGTGCTTCGCAACAAGGAGGTATTCTCTGAGCTGCCGGGACAAACATCTGGGGTAGAGCATGACATTATTACCCCGCCCGGTGAAAGGGTGAAGTTAAAACCCTATCGGATCCCAGAGGCCCGACGGGAGGCAATACGGGAGGAAGTACAGAAAATGCTGAACTTAGGGGTGATAGAGGAGTCCCAAAGTGATTGGTCTAGTCCCATTGTGTTGGTGCCTAAACCGGATGGGAGCTGGCGATTTTGTAACGATTTTCGTCAGTTGAACAAAGTTACAAAATTCGACACCTACCCCATGCCACGTATAGATGAGTTGATCGACCGGCTGGGAACAGCCCGATACATGACGACTCTTGACCTCACAAAAGGGTATTGGCAAATCCCCCTGGCCAAGTCGGCCAAAGAGAAAACCGCATTTGTAACCCCAGACGGGGCGTTCCAATATAAAAGAATGCCGTTCGGGTTACAGAATGCGCCGGCCACATTCCAGCGGAAAATGGACCAGATGCTGAGGCCCCATCGGAAGTATGCTGCGGCTTACCTGGATGACATAATTGTCCATAGCACAGATTGGGCCTCACATCTGCCAAAAGTGCAAGCAGTCCTGGACTCTGTTCGGGAAGCAGGGTTTACGGCTAACCCCAAGAAGTGTACCATTGGGCAGGAGGAGGCCAAATATCTTGGGTACACCATTGGGAGGGGAGTAATAAAACCCCAACTCAACAAAGTCGAGGCCATCCAGAGTTGGCCACGTCCCAACAGCAAGAAGCAGGTACGAGCCTTTCTGGGAATCGCTGGGTATTATCGGCGATTCATTCCCCACTTTGCTTCTAAGGCTGTGCCCCTAACCAACCTGACGAAGGGGAAAGGGTCGGTCATGATTAAATGGACCCCCGAGGCTGAGGCAGCATTCCAGTTCTTGAAACAAGCCTTATGTAGCCAGCCAGTGTTGTACTCACCCGACTTCTCTAGAGACTTTGTCGTACAAAGTGATGCGTCAGATGTGGGGTTAGGAGCAGTATTGTCCCAGGTCTGGAACGGGGAAGAGCACCCAGTCATTTACCTCAGCAGGAAGTTGAAGTCCCATGAGGTAAATTAC
Organism: Rana muscosa; assembly: GCA_029206835.1. Classification (NCBI taxonomy): domain Eukaryota; kingdom Metazoa; phylum Chordata; class Amphibia; order Anura; family Ranidae; genus Rana; species Rana muscosa. Next base: position 365,284,592 of record CM055117.1, read on the forward strand.
GCCACCGTTG
>CM055117.1:365287101-365327101 GCA_029206835.1 Rana muscosa
CATGTAAAGTGGCGCATGTTTCCCGTGCTTAGAACTGTCCCTGCATAAAATGTAATTTTTGAAGGAAAGAAAGTCATTTAAAACTCACTCGCGGCTATTAATGAATTGTCGGCTCCGGGCAATACATACAAATTCATTGATACAAATTGAAAAAAAGCGTGGGGTCCCCCAGAATTCAATTACCAGGCCCTTCAGGTCTGGTAAAGATATTAAGGGGAACCCCGCCGCAAATTTAAAAAAAAAAATGTGTGCGGCTCCCCCAAATATTCATACAAGGCCCTTCAGATCTGGCATGGATTTTAAGGGGAACTCCACCCCAAATTTAAAAAAAATGGCGTGGAGTCCCCCCAAAAATCCATACCAGACCCTTATCCGAGCACGCAACCTGGCAGGCCGCAGGAAAAGAGGGGGGGACGAGAGAGCGCCCCCCCCTCCTGAACCGTACCAGGCCACATGCCCTCAACATGGGGAGGATGTCCCCATGTTGATGGGGACAAGGGCCTCATCCCCACAACCCTTGCCCGGTGGCTGTGGGGGTCTGCGGGCGGGGGGCTTATCAGAATCTGGAAGACCCCTTTAACAAAGGGGACCCCCAGATCCCGGCCCCCCCCTATGTGAATTGGTAAGGGGTACCCCTACCATTTCACAAAGAAAGTGTCAAAAAATGTAAAAAAAAAAAAAAAAAACACACAAACACCTTGGAAAAGTCCTTTATTAAAAAAAACAAAAAAAAAACATTCCAGCGGTGAAATCCAGTGTTCCGCGGCGATCCGATGTCCAGCGCTGTCCGTCATTGGCTGAGCCTGAGCGGACCTGATGGGGAACTTCCTTCCCAGTCTATTACATGTATAGACCCGCCCCTTCTAAAGTTCCCAATCAGGTCCGCTCAGCCAATGACTAGGTGTAAGGCTGAGGACCTGATGCGGAACATGAGAAGGGGCGGGTCTATTCATGAATTACACAGTGAAGGAAGTTCCCCATCAGGTCCGCCCCCTCGGTATGTCATACCGCGCCTACGTCATTGGCCTGAGTGGACCTGATGGGGAACTTCCTTTCCTGTGTAATACATGTATAGACCTGCCCCTTCTCATGTTCCGCATCAGGTCCTCAGCTTTACACCTAGTCATTGGCTGGGCGGACCTGATGGGGAACTTTAGAAGGGGCCGGTCTATACATGTAATAGACTGCGGAGGAAGTTCCCCATCAGGTCCGCTCAGGCTCAGCCAATGACGGACAGCGCTGGACATCGGATCGCCGCGGGACACTGGATTTCACCGCTGGAATGTTTTTTTTTTGTTGTTTTTTTTAATAAAGGACTTTTTCAAGGTGTTTGTGTGGTTTTTTTTGTTTTGTTTTTTACACTTTCTTCGTGAAATGGTAGGGGTACAATGTACCCCTTACCAATTCACATGGGGGGGCCGGGATCTGGGGGTCCCCTTTGTTAAAGGGGTCTTCCAGATTCCGATAAGCCCCCCGCCCGCAGACCCCCACAACCACAAGGGTTGTGGGGATGAGGCCCTTGTCCCTATCAACATGGGGACATCCTCCCCATGTTGAGGGCATGTGGCCTGGTACGGTTCAGGAGGGGGAGCCTGCCAGGTTGCGTGCTCGGATAAGGGTCTGGTATGGAATTTTGGGGGGACGCCACACCATTTTTTTTAAAATTTGGGGTGGAGTTCCCCTTAAAATCCATGCCAGATCTGAAGGGCCTGGTATGGATATTTGGGGAAACCGCACGCATTTTTTTTTTTTAATTTGCGGCGAGGTTCCCCTTAATATCCATTCCAGACCTGAAGGGCCTGGTAATTGAATTCTGGGGGACCCCCACACTTTTTTTTTTTTTTTTTATCAATGACTTTTCTATGTATTGCCGGGAGCCGACAATTCATTAATAGCTGCGAGTGAGTTTTAAATGACTTTCTTTCCTTCAAAAATGACATTTTATGCAGGGACAGTTCTAAGCACGGGAAACATGCGCCACTTTACATGCATATCATACACACCCCCTAGGTACGAAATTTAAATGAATATTTCACTTTTATTGGTTCACTTTAAGCATTATTAAAATCACTGCTCCCAAAAAAACGGCCGTTTAAAAAAATAAAAATTGCATTGATACATGTCCCCTGGGGCAGGACCCGGGTCTCCAAACACTTTTTATGACAATAACTTGCATATAAGCCTTTATAATTAGCACTTTAGATTTCTCCCATAGACTTTTCGAATTTGCAGCGAACACCCCAATTTGTTCGCTGTTAGGCGAACGGGCGAACAGGCAATGTTCGAGTCGAACATGAGTTCGACTCGAACTCGAAGCTTATCCCTAGTGTACACAAATTATAATAAAGGAGTGTGTGTGTATATATATATATATATATATATATATATATATATATATATATATACACATACACACACTCCTTTATTATAGTGTGTATATATATTGTGTGTGTGTGTACACACTCACACACAAACACACTATAATAAATGAGTGTGTGTGTATATATTATATATATATATATATATAGATAGATACACACACACACACACACACACACAAACTCTCCTTTATTATAATGTGTGCTGTAACCTGCGGGACAGGTAGTAGGTACAAAAGCTCCCTGGGATTAGCAGGCACAGATACCAAGTCCATTGGATCAGTGAAAACACAGTGTTATTTATTGGTGCTATATACAAAGTCAATGACAGGTGCTGTACAGTGTGCTGAAAACAAACAGAAGAAAAAATAGCTAAACAAAAGCCTAGCCGTGTCTCGGCTCTAACTACACAGTATTTACAGTCCCTCACTACCAGGCTGGACAAGCCTAGCGCTTGTCAGCTTCCAGATCCAACAGAGTAACAAGTTTTACAAACCTTCTTGCTCTCACAGACCAATGCTGTCTGTGTTTCCCAGGCTGAGCAAAGGCTGTCTGCTCAGGTGAGCTTTTAATTAACCTGGGGGAGAGAACCAACACCTGAAGTGGATCCTGGCTCAGAGATCCCTGAATGTATATGAGAGGAGCCTGGGAGATGTATAAACCCCGAATAGGACTTTCCCAGGCTCTCTCTGGGATGCTCTGCCACACATCCTCCCCCCTTGTTTCAACCCCAGGGTTGGAACACCTGTAGCCCAACAGGAGTGAACACGGGAGAGGGCATCTACATTCCCCATCTCAACACCTGGCCTGTGTTTTACCGTAAAGGCGTAATCTTGTAGGGCCAAAAACCACCGGTTCACCCGCCTATTAGTCTCCTTCTTTTGGGCCATCCATTTCAGGGGAGCATGGTCAGTTATCAACTCAAATTGGCGCCCCAACAAGTAGTACCTGAGCGCGTCCATGGCCCACTTTATGGCCAGACACTCCTTTTCAATGACTGCGTACTTCTTTTCATGGTCATTGAGCTTTCTGCTTAAGTACACCACAGGGTGTTCTTCCCCATTGTGTACCTGTGATAGTACTGCCCCGATACCAACATCAGACGCATCCGTCTGGACCAGAAAGTTTTTGGAGAAATCGTGGGAGTATAGGATTGGCTGTGCACAAAGAGCCTTCTTCAGGACTTGAAAAGACTCTTCTGCTACTGGAGACCATTTCACCATTATGGAGTCTTTCCCTTTTGTAAGGTCTGTCAGTGGGGCAGCTATAGTTGCAAAATTTGGGATAAATCTTCTATAGTACCCTGCAATGCCAAGAAAGGCCCTGACCTGCTTCTTGTTGGCAGGACGTGGCCACTCCTGGATGGCTTCTATTTTATTCACCTGGGGTTTTATGACACCCCGGCCAATAGTGTAGCCCAAATACTTGGCTTCCTCTAGCCCAATGGCACATTTTTTTGGATTTGCCGTAAACCCTTCCTTGAAGAGGGAATCCAGGACAGCCTGGACACGGGGCAAGTGAGACTCCCAGTCAGTGCTATGCACCACTATGTCGTCCAGATAGGCTGCAGCATACTGTCGGTGAGGTCTGAGGGTCCTGTCCATAGCCCTCTGAAATGTTGCAGGGGCATTTTGCAACCCAAAAGGCATTTTCTTATATTGAAACGACCCCTCTGGGGTCACAAACGCAGTCTTTTCTTTGGCACTACCAGTCAGGGGTATTTGCCAATATCCTTTGGTCAAGTCCAAAGTGGTCAGATAATGGGCCTTGCCAAGTCGGTCTATAAGCTCGTCTACCCTGGGCATTGGGTATGTGTCAAACTTTGTTACCGCATTAAGCTTTCTGAAGTCGTTACAAAACCTCCAAGTGCCATCCGGTTTTGGGACTAATACAATGGGGCTAGACCAGTCACTATTGGATTCCTCAATAACATCTAGCTCCAACATCCTTTTAACTTCCTCACTGATGTCCTTTCTTCTAGCTTCGGGAATTCGGTATGGTTTGAGCTTGACACGGACTCCAGGTTCAGTAACAATATCATGCTGAACTGCTGAAGTCGTGCCCGGCAACTCTGAAAAATTCTCTTTATTCCTTATCAGGAACTCTCTAGCTTCCTGTTTCTGGGAACATGACAGGGTGTCTGGAATCGTGACCTCAGGGATCAGAGGGGATTCAGTACCCTTAAGGGTTAACGGGAGGGACCTCGCAGTTAATGCTAGTCTATCCTTCCAGGGCTTTAACAGGTTTATGTGGTAAATCTGTTCGGGCTTCCTTTTACCTGGTTGATACACCTTGTAATTGACCTCCCCAACTCTTTCAATTACTTCAAAGGGTCCCTGCCACTTAGCTAGGAATTTGCTCTCAACAGTGGGAACCAACACGAAGACCCTGTCACCAGGTGAGAAAACACGAAGTTGGGCCCCCCTGTTGTATATCCTTTGTTGGGCTGCTTGGGCCTGCAGTAAATGTTCTTTCACCACCGGCATGATTGCTGCAATCCTGTCCTGCATTTGAGCGATATGCTCAATGACACTTTTGTGAGGTGTCTGCTCCCCCTCCCAAGTTTCCTTGGCTATGTCTAAGAGTCCCAGAGGGTGTCTCCCATAAAGCAGCTCAAATGGAGAGTACCCCGTAGAGGACTGGGGAACTTCCCTGATGGCGAACATCAAGTAGGGTATCAGGAAGTCCCAGTTTTTACCATCCTTGTCAACAACCTTTTTTAACATACTCTTTAATGTCTTATTGAAGCGTTCCACCAAGCCATCCATTTGAGGATGGTACACCGAGGTTCGCAACTGCTTCACCTTAAATAACTTGCACAGCTCCCTAGTTATTCGTGACATGAATGGGGTACCCTGGTCTGTAAGGACTTCTTTCGGGACGCCAACCCGACTGAACACCATAAACAGCTCTTTGGCAATGTTTTTAGCAGACACAGTGCGTAAGGGAACGGCCTCGGGGTAACGGGTAGCGTAATCCATGATCACGAGGATATGTTGATGACCGCGGGCAGATTTGGGGAGTGGACCCACAAGGTCCATGGCAATCCTCTCAAAAGGCACTTCAATAATGGGTAAGGGCACTAACGGACTTCGGAAGTGGGGTTGGGGGGGCTGACATCTGACACACAGGACAGGATTGACAATAATTCTCGATATTTTTCCGTATCCCAGGCCAGTAAAACCTGCGCAACACCCTTTCAGTGGTTTTCTCAACCCCTAAATGGCCTCCTAGCAAGTGCCCATGGGCAAGTTCCAACACCACCCTGTCTGTATAACTTAGGGACTACCAACTGTTCAACCACTTCATCATTAGATTTGCATACACGATACAGTAAATCCTCATTGCTGCAGAAATATGGAAAACAAAGCCTGTCCCCTGGTTCGACAGGTACCTCATTAATCACCATTACATTTTCCCAGGCCCTAGCAAAGGTAGGGTCTTTTCTCTGCTCCGTACCAAAATTTTCCTTGTGCACATTAAGATTGGCAAACTCTAATGTAGGCTCAGATTCAGCAGACGGCTGTCCAGCTCTACTGGTTGTGGGGACTTCTTCAGGCTCCCCCAGCTCTCCTGCCATAACTGAGAAAGGATCACCCGGAGAGCCCTGAGAGGAGTTCCCTGAACTCACAAGGTCAGTAATGGCCATGAGTTCTGGCTCTGCGACTGAGTCAGGTACTGCGACTGGGTCGGGACAATCCCACAGTTCCCAAAACTTAGGGAAGTCCCTACCAATGATAGCCTCGTGCACCAAGTGGAGCACCAGTCCGACCGAATGGGTCACCGTACCTAAGCCAGTTTTAACCATCTCAGCTGTAACCAAAGTAACTAGACTTCCAGAGTCCAGCAAGGCCGTAATAGGCTTATTATTAACAGTCACTTGACACATGTGTTTTCCCACATTTGGCACTGCAGCGCATGAAACAGCAGCAAACATAGACTGCCTTCTAAAAGATAGATCACACTGCATTGGCTCATCTGTCAATGGACAGTTTGCTGCAACATGTCCCAGTTCTTGGCAACGAAAACACCTGATGTTTTCCCAGTTTGGTTTGCTGACAGGCAGTGGCTTCCCTTGTCTGGGCCGCCAAACTTCAGTCCTGGCACCAAAAATCCTCCCCCCTATTTCCTTGCCATGCTTACCACCCACTTCCCCTGGAACAGTCTTACCGGTTGCCTGGGGAGACCGTGGCTTTGGGTGGAAAGTCCGTGCGGCTGTAGGGGTGGTGACCAAGTTCTCTGCAGCAAAGTACCTCTCAACGAGCTCCACCAGGTTGTCTGCCGACTTGGGGTCTCCTTGACTCACCCACTTCTGCAGGGGAATTGGTAGTGACCTCAGGAATTGGTCCATGACCACACGCTCCACTATTTGTGGCACAGACAGGGACTCCGGCTGTAGCCATTTCCGCACCAGGTGGATCAGATCAAACATCTGCGATCTTGGGGGCCTTTTTTCTTGGAAGAACCAGCTGTGGACCCGCTGAGCTCGAACAGCCAAGGTAACACCAAGTCGTGCCAGGATTTCCCGCTTGACCTTCTCATAATCTCCCGCTTCTGCTGACTCCAGATCATAGTAGGCCTTCTGCGCTTCTACAGAAAGTAAGGGGGCGATCAGTCCTGCCCACTGGGTTTGGGGCCAACCTTCCCTCTCAGCGGTCCGTTCAAATGTTAGTAGGAAGGCCTCTGGATCATCATCTGCCATCATCTTTGAAAGAAAGCGACCCACATGGATGGCTGAGGGCTTGTCTCCAATATCCTTCATTATCGCAGGTGACCCCTGTGCTAGCGTCTCCACAACCTCAGTAAGGGTTTTCCTATCCGCTTTTGCAGCAGTGGCAAGCTGTTCAAACAGCCTCTGCGATTGCTCCTGTACAGCACCAATCTGTTGGAACAGCACCTTGGTTTGCTCCTGTGCGATAGCGTTAGTTTGCTGTTGTGCAGCGTTTGCTTGCTGCAACGCAGCATTTGCCAACACCATTTGTTTGAGGAGGTCCTCCATGTTGTCACTTTAGGTACTGGCCTTTTAAGTAGTAACTTACTACAGCTGGTCGCAGCCTCCACCATATGTAACCTGCGGGACAGGTAGTAGGTACAAAAGCTCCCTGGGATGAGCAGGCACAGATGCCAAGTCCATTGGATCAGTGAAAACACAGTGTTATTTATTGGTGCTATATACAAAGTCAATGACAGGTGCTGTACAGTGTGCTGAAAACAAACAGAAGAAAAAATAGCTAAACAAAAGCCTAGCCGTGTCTCGGCTCTAACTACACAGTATTTACAGGCCCTCACTACCAGGCTGGACAAGCCTAGCGCTTGTCAGCTTCCAGATCCAACAGAGTAACAAGTTTTACAAACCTTCTTGCTCTCACAGACCAATGCTGTCTGTGTTTCCCAGGCTGAGCAAAGGCTGTCTGCTCAGGTGAGCTTTTAATTAACCTGGGGGAGAGAACCAACACCTGAAGTGGATCCTGGCTCAGAGATCCCTGAATGTATATGAGAGGAGCCTGGGAGATGTATAAACCCCGAATAGGACTTTCCCAGGCTCTCTCTGGGATGCTCTGCCACAGTGCACACACACAAACACACTAGATATATATTTAGGTTATATACGTGTAGCGGCCTCCTCATTCCCCTCTTTGCATCAGCTCGTCTTTCTCTTGTCTAGGGGTACCTTAGAGGGGAGAGAGCGGGGTTACTACGCCAAGCCTTCACCACATGTGTCCGTGCAGTGTAAGCAAAGTTCTTTCTCTACCTTCGGGTCAGTGTTGTGCACCTGGAGTTACCTTGAACAATGTCCACCAGAAAAGAGCCCCACACAATTAAAGTCCAACACTCCTTTACTCTTCTCGAGTGAACAGCATAATCAGTTAGACTCCCTTAGAGGACAGAACAAACAAGGAGGTGTGGATGCGAGTAGGCCCAGACACAATGAACTCTCCACTTTCCTTCCTGAAAGTGGGCTGAGGTCTCCTAGCGAGAGGGGACTTTCCTTCCAGGCGGTCTCCGATGGGAGGCTCACCTGTCACTGGCAATCTGCTGCACCCGGTCTTCAAGTGAGGAGCTCCCCCCGGTCCATTACGCCTTCTGGATTAGGGTACCCAATCCCTGGGTTCCCTGGGACCTCCTTCCCTTGCGGAACTCAGTGTTGGGCACTGAGCTCCAGACCTCCATCCGAGTAACTCACCCCAGGCTAAAGGTGCCTGGGATGGAACACGATCTCCGGACGTCCTCTAGGCCTAGGCCGCCTAGAGGACCAACACGAACCACACGCCCTCAGGCTGAAGGTGCCTGGGACTCGACCCTGTGACAAAGATGGCCGGCCCCTTTATACCCTCTCCCAGCAAGCACGGCGGGTTCCCCGCCCCACCATACCGCTGCTGAGGGAGGACAAAAAGGAGGCACAGCACACAATGATGGTTCAACCCCAGCCCTAGGCGACAGCGCCACCCACTGGACCGCAAGGAACTGCACATCACTGGTGTCTCTGCCAGTTTGAATTACACCCGGGAAAGTACATACCCGCTACATATATATATCTTCACACTATAATAAAGGAGAGTGTGTGTGTGTGTGTGCTTATATATATATATATATATATATATATATATATATATATATATATATATAGATAAGAGGTGTTTTAAAAAAGGCCTAATGTAACACACACTTAGCGCCAGTTCAAACCAGCAGTATACAGCAGTAGCACATAATAGATAAAATAATAAATAATAAAATATTCTTCTCAAAATATTCTAAAATACTAAGCTGCTGTTTAAAATAGAAAAATAAATGAAAATGAGGTAAGCAATAAACAAAGTAGTAATCTTGGTTATTAAAATTACACCAAACATCGCTAAAAATTAAAGAACTCAAATAAGACTCGTGGTCAAAAACCACTAATAAAGTCCAAGACGTAGATTTGTGGCAAAGTCAGTCCAGAAAAAAATTAGTGAGTAACAGCAATTGTCCATGTGAACACCTTCCTCCACCAGAGACATGTATTGCAATCCACCACGTGATGTAACTTTCCCCTTAGGGGTTCACACTCACCAGAAACACATAATAAATATGCCTTGTATGTAAAGTGGATACATCCGTTAATCTGTTGTGGCTTGTCACTTCTTATCAAGGGTCACCAGAATGAAAATAGGCTCCACAGCAGGTCATAGAATAACAGAGAAATAACAGCAAATAGCGTAATCCTGTTTATTCAAAGAACTGATTCCCATACATTTAGGAGACCCCTTTAACTAGCTACGTACAATATTGCAGAATATAACAAGCATTGAGTGGCCCCAGAGGGCGCTATCACCGTATATGGCCGTCACTCGGAGCGTGTGTGTATCCTGCAGACACTTCCGATTCAGGAGATGGGCGGTGGAGCGCAACGATGGAGCGCACTCGTCACTTCCAGGTCGCGTGTTGTCGTAGTTACTGACGCGTTTCATCATCTGACTTCGACAGAGGGCGTAACGTGACGACGCACACGGGATCCTTAAATTACCATGCTCATGGAGTGACCGCCAATCAGCGTACCTGGCAACAGATGACAGGTGCTAGATGCTGTTGCCTGATAGGACGCTGACGGCGCACTCATACAGTTTGAAGCACGGATGTAAACATTACAATATAATTCAACGGTAATGATAAATTAAAGATAAAAACAGGTATATAATTGCTATAAATCGATAAACCACATAAAAGGGGTATAGTGATAAAGAATATGTGCAATTAATCGATAAACTACTATGGCCATGCAACACAACCATACACATTATATGGGATCATAACATAATCTCCCACACAGAGAGAACTTGAAGGTGAACAATCATGTGGTGCATACTTTATCCCTTGTGGACAAACAGTACATTATATTTGTGAATATATCATATTTTTCGTATGTTGTATAGCCAACAATGCAAATGATATGGACTGGAAAACGCACATCTGAACAGTCCTATCACCAACATGTAGCTCATAGACGAAATTAAGACTATTTGTAGCCAATAGTATTTGGTCATAGTCTATATACTGATAATATAAAGTGCATAACAGCATAATAATAAAAAACAATATCATAAGAACAATATCAAAGAAGAATAAATTAATAAATGAATAAATTCATATATAAAAAGATAAATTCATCTATGAGAAAAAATATCTTAAAAAATATCTAATAAAAATATATATATATATAAAAAGTCAAAAAAATATATATATATATAGATAGAGTACAATCAACTCAGATAAAACACACATACCTAAAATTCATGCATATAAAATACAAGAATTATAAGTGTATATATATGTATATATAGAAGACTGTCATCTGAGCATTTAGAATATAAGATGCTAAAAATTTTATGTTAATAAAATCTGGAGACACCTCTACGTGTATATAACACAGTGTATGTGTATATCTGTGTATATATGTTTTGAACTGTGTATTTTTGACAAAACATTAAAAAATGCTATGTAGTAAAAATATGGATCAGTAATCACTTATAAAACAATTAATATCTAGGTCAACATTCAACCCTTTCGGTGCCAATGTGTCTATCAGGAAAATCCATTGGGTTTCACGTTTGGAGAGTTCTCGTACAAGATTTGATCCTCTCCAAAAAGGTTTGAGATGATCAATCCCCCAAAATTTTAGTCCTATAGGGTCCTGGTTATGGTAGAGTTTAAAATGTAATGACACATTATGGTCTTTAAAACCTAGCTTTATGTTGGCTATATGCTCAGCAATCCGGATTCTCAAAAGTCTTTAAGTACGGCCTATATATATTAAGCCGCATGGACATTGAAGAGCATATACTACATATGCCGTGTTACACGTAATAAATTCTTTTATCCTGAATTCCTTTTGATTTGAGGTGGATGTGAATCTATTTAATGCTCTTATTGGTGTTCTGACCTCTCTGCATGCCCGACACTTTCTACATGAATAAAATCCATCCTGATCCCAGAAGGAGGGGGGTTTAGTCGGGGGGTCAATCACTTTTTTTACAATTTTATCAGCATAATTGAGTGATCTTCTATAGATGAAACCAGGGGTGTTTGGTAATGAGAGATGCAATATTCTGTCCATTAATAAAACATGCCAATGATTGGTGAAGATAGCTTCCACTTCCTTATATTGGGAATGGAAGCCAGACACAAAGCTCCATTCCTGGTTATTGGTGTTGAGAGTCTGTGTTGTTTCTACCAAGAGGTCTGTTCTGGGAACTCGGGCAACTTCTTCAGTAATTTGATCAAGAATGTGTTCATGGTATCCTTTCTCCTCAAATTTTTTCTTAATGATCAGGGACTGTGATTTATAATCAGAGATCTCAGTGCAATTCCTTCTTATTCTAGTCAGTTGGCCCTTGGGAATGTTTTTTAACCATAGGGGATGGTGGCCACTCTGCATGGGGAGGTAGCTATTAGAATCTGTGGGTTTAAAATAAACCAAGGTACCTAGTTTATCTCCACATCTGTATATGTTGACATCAAGAAAATGGATTCTGGTTTCACTGATTTCACAGGTGAGTTTAATATGGTTAGTGTTATCATTTAATTCATCCAAAAATGATTGTAGGGATGATAACGAACCGGACCAGATGAAGATGAGGTCGTCTATGTAGCGTTTATAGAGTAAAAGTGCATCTCTTTTGATCGCAAATATGGATTTGTCCTCCCATTCCCCCATAAAGAGGTTAGCGATGCTTGGGGCGAACTTAGCGCCCATCGCTACACCACGTTTCTGTAGATAAAAATTGTCATCAAACCAGAAATAATTGTGCCCCAAGCAAAAATCAAGTGCATTTCTAAGAAAGATCTTATGGTTGTGTGTGATGTCATCCCTTTGACTCAGAGCCCAATTCAGGGCTAGGAGAGCATCATCATGCTGAATGATCGTATATAAGGAGGAGACGTCTGCCGTTACGAGGTACACTTCCTGTTTCCCTGTTAGATCTATTGTTTCTAGAAGTTGTAATACATTTTTTGTATCTCTTAGATAGGCCTTGGTCATGATGACACTTTTCTGGAGAAACACGTCTAGATACTGTCCAACTCGTGCCGACACAGATCCTATTCCATTCACTATAGGTCTCCCTGGGGGTGAATGAACGTCCTTATGGATTTTCGGGAGAGTATAGATCGTGGGTATCCTACTGCTGCTAGGGATCAAATATCTCCTTTCTTTATCTGTGAGTACCCACTTGGAGTATCCAGATTCAATAAGAATTTTTAGATCTAACTCATATTGTGCAGTAGGATCCCTCTCCAATTTTTTATACGTGTCATCTTCAGTCAACATTTCCAATAGTTGTTGGTGATAAAAAGCTTTTGTCATTAAAACAATTCCGCCTCCTTTATCCGCTGGTCGTATCACCAAATCTTTTCGTTTCTCAAGCACTTCGATCCCCTGCTGTATATGGCGTGGGTTCACATCTTTTTTGGGGACCAAGCTTTCCAGATCTCGCAAAACTAAACCCTTGAAGACATCAACCTGTTGGTTAGCAGCATTGAGTGGATTGAACAGTGATTTATTCCGAAGTCCACTATCCGTTGGCACTGACGATAGACTGGTGGTTGGTTGTGAATTTTTATTCAAAAAATATATTTTTTTATATTCAATTTCCTTACATATCTATGGACATCAATGAAAACGTCAAACTTATTGACTAATCTTCTCAGACCACATTTCAGGCCAAGATGCAGAATATTTAGTTCTTTATGCGTTAGTTGAACATCTGTTAAATTAAAGATACTGCCTATTCCCTGTCTCTCTTTTTTCTTTTTCTGGAGCCTTCTCCCGGCTCTACACCCTCTTGGTCTCCTCTCCTTTGATCTTGATATGGGGTTTGTTCTCTCTCCCACCAAGGTGGTTCTCTCCATTGATGATCCCTTTGGTCGGATGTGGGCTGAGACTGCATCGGGGGCCTTCCTCTGCGTGGTGGGTAACCTCGACCCTTTCTCTGCCATCCTCTCCCCCTCCCTAAAAAAGGGCGTGGGGATTGATATCGTTCTCTATCTTCATGTTGTTGAAATGTATCATACCTATTGTAGACAGGTACTTGATATTGGTTATTGTAAGACATATGCTGTTGTGAGTTCGCAGGACCACCCCTAGGGGGTCTTCTTCTTCCTTGATAGACTCCGTTCCTTATAGGGGTGGACTGTCCTACTGGGAGATGTGGGGGTATGACTGCTCTCTGTTGACTGCTTGTAGGTATGTCCTGGGTGTTAGACGGTTGTGGTCTATCTGTGATATTATCAACATTTGCCACTTCCATATTTAAATCACTCATAACAGGACCCTTAGTCTGTTGCCATAAATAAATAGCATTAGAGCGAAAATCCCCCATATCCCTCTGGAATTTTTTGGTTTTCTTTCTCTGTGTGTCTTTATCAATTTTTTCAAGTTTCTTTTTAATCCGTGTATTACAATCGATAATTTGCTGTGAATCTCTAATGGGTTCAAATTGTGCCTCTAGCTCATTAATTCTTATTTCAAGACATGTCATTTTTGTGCGTTTTCTTTTTAAAATGAGTTCTTGAAACTTAAAACCCATCCCATTAAAGAATTCCAGCCATTCATGCATGGATTCTGGGTCATCTAGACCGTCCTGTGGGACTACCTCCCACCTTAGACTTCTAATGATGATTTTCTCTTTTATATAATGTTCTAAGGTGCAGATATCCCACCATGTACGAACCTGTTTTTCTAAAACATTACCAAGAGCAATGATGGCTCCATTGTAATTAGTTTGTGCTGTAGTGAGCTCATTTACTGCAAATACACTATTAATATCTATGTTTCTACTGCTAAGAAACCGCAGGGCATCCATGGCAGCCAAGAAATATATAAAGAATTGGATAAGAGGTGTGTTAAAAAAGGCCTAATGTAACACACACTTAGCACCAGTTCAAACCAGCAGTATACAGCAGTAGCACATAATAGATAAAATAATAAATAATAAAATATTCTTCTCAAAATATTCTAAAATACTAAGCTGCTGTTTAAAATAGAAAAATAAATGAAAATGAGGTAAGCAATAAACAAAGTAGTAAGCTTGGTTATTAAAATTACACCAAACAGCGCTAAAAATTAAAGAACTCAAATAAGACTTGTGGTCAAAAACCACTAATAAAGTCCAAGACGTAGATTTGTGGCAAAGTCAGTCCAGAAAAAAATTAGTGAGTAACAGCAATTGTCCATGTGAACACCTTCCTCCACCAGAGACATGTATTGCAATCCACCACGTGATGTAACTTTCCCCTTAGGGGTTCACACTCACCAGAAACACATAATAAATATGCCGTGTATGTAAAGTGGATACATCCGTTAATCTGTTGTGGCTTGTCACTTCTTATCAAGGGTCACCAGAATGAAAATAGGCTCCACAGCAGGTCATAGAATAACAGAGAAATAACAGCAAATAGCGTAATCCTGTTTATTCAAAGAACTGATTCCCATACATTTAGGAGACCCCTTTAACTAGCTACGTACAATATTGCAGAATATAACAAGCATTGAGTGGCCCCAGAGGGCCATGTTATGATCCCATATAATGTGTATGGTTGTGTTGCATGGCCATAGTAGTTTATCGATTAATTGCACATATTCTTTATCACTATACCCCTTTTATGTGGTTTATCGATTTATAGCAATTATATACCTGTTTTTATCTTTAATTTATCATTACCGTTGAATTATATTGTAATGTTTACATCCGTGCTTCAAACTGTATGAGTGCGCCGTCAGCGTCCTATCAGGCAACAGCATCTAGCACCTGTCATCTGTTGCCAGGTACGCTAATTGGCGGTCACTCCATGAGCATGGTAATTTAAGGATCCCGTGTGCGTCGTCACGTTACGCCCTCTGTCGAAGTCAGATGACGAAACGCGTCAGTACGTAACTACGACAACACGCGACCCGGAAGTGACGAGTGCGCTCCATCGTTGCGCTCCACCGCCCATCTCCTGAATCGGAAGTGTCTGCAGGATACACACACGCTCCGAGTGACGGCCATATACGGTGATAGCGCCCTCTGGGGCCACTCAATGCTTGTTATATTCTGCAATATTGTACGTAGCTAGTTAAAGGGGTCTCCTAAATGTATGGGAATCAGTTCTTTGAATAAACAGGATTACGCTATTTGCTGTTATTTCTCTGTTATTCTATGACCTGCTGTGGAGCCTATTTTCATTCTGGTGACCCTTGATAAGAAGTGACAAGCCACAACAGATTAACGGATGTATCCACTTTACATACAAGGCATATTTATTATGTGTTTCTGGTGAGTGTGAACCCCTAAGGGGAAAGTTACATCACGTGGTGGATTGCAATACATGTCTCTGGTGGAGGAAGGTGTTCACATGGACAATTGCTGTTACTCACTAATTTTTTTCTGGACTGACTTTGCCACAAATCTACGTCTTGGACTTTATTAGTGGTTTTTGACCACGAGTCTTATTTGAGTTCTTTAATTTTTAGCGCTGTTTGGTGTAATTTTAATAACCAAGCTTACTACTTTGTTTATTGCTTACCTCATTTTCATATATATATATATATATATATATATACACACACACTCATTTGTTATAGTGTGTGTGTGTGTACACACAATATATTTTTATGTATATTATATTTAATATACATAAATATATATCTAGTTTGTGCATACACACACTATAATAAAGGAGTATATATGTATAATTCTAAATTATATATTCAATAATTATTTGAATATACAAAAATATATATCTAGTTTGTGTATACACACACACACTATAATAAAGGAGTGTGGGTGTTTATATATATATATATATATACATGTGTGTGTGTGTGTGTGTATATATGTATATATATTTCATTTCACACACATATACATATATATATTTATTGTGTGTGTGTGTATATATATATATATAAAAATACATAAACACATACACAATAAATATACATGTATATGTGTGTAAAATAAAATGTATATACATTAATATTGTGTGTAATTTCACCAATTACACTGACATATTATGAATCTTTATCAAGAAAAATAGTATATTTTTGGGACACAGGTAAGCGCATCGTTAGCATAATCATTTTCCATTATCAAATAAACTTTTGTTTTTTAACCACTTCCATACTGGGCACTTAAACACCTTCCTGCCCAGACCAATTTTCAGCTTTCTGCGCTGTTGCACTTTGAATGACAATTGCGCGGTCATGCTACACTGTACCCAAACTAAATTTTTATCATTTTGTTCCCACAAATAGAGCTTTCTTTTGGTGGTATTTGATCACCTCTGCGATTTTTATTTTCTGCTAAAAAATAAAAAAAAGACCGAAAATTTTGAAAAAAAAAAAGTTTTTTTTGGTTTCAGTTACAAAACTTTGTAAATAAGTTAGTTTTCTCCTTCACTGATGGGCACTGATGGGGCTGCACTGACGGGCACGGATAAGGCGGCACGGATGGGCACCAATGAGGTGGCACGGATGGGCAACGATCGTCGGCACGGATGGGCAACGATCGTCGGCACGGATGGGCAACGATCGTCGGCACGGATGGGCAACGATCGTCGGCACGGGTGGGCAACGATCGTCGGCACGGGTGGGCACAGATCGGCGGCACGGGTGGGCACAGATAGGCGGCACGGGTGGGCACAGATAGGCGGCATGGGTGGGCACAGATAGGCACGGATAGGCGGCATGGATGGGCACTGATAGGTGGCATGGGTGGGCACTGATAGGTGGCATGGGTGGGCACTGATAGGCGGCATGGGTGGGCACTGATAGGTGGGCACTGATAGGTGGCATGGGTGGGCACTGATAG
The DNA here is from genome assembly GCA_029206835.1 of Rana muscosa. Classification (NCBI taxonomy): domain Eukaryota; kingdom Metazoa; phylum Chordata; class Amphibia; order Anura; family Ranidae; genus Rana; species Rana muscosa. Next base: position 365,304,305 of record CM055117.1, read on the forward strand.
GTGGCATGGGTGGGCACTGATAGGTGGCACTGTACTGTACTAATGGATGCCAATCAGTGCCAAACAATAATGCCTGCCAATCAGTGGTGCCCATTGTGGGCACTGATTGGCATCTATTGTGGCACTGATTGGCATCCATTATCCCTGGTGGTCTAGGGTGGCATACCTTATTGTGGGCTTCCCTGGTGGTCTAGTGGCATCCCTGGTGGTCTAGTGGCATCCCTGGTGGTCCAGTGGGCATCCTCGGGGGGGCTGTGCTGATAATCGATCAGCACAACCCCCCCTGTCAGAGGAGCAGCCGATCGGCTCTCCTCTACTCGCGTCTGACAGACGCGAGTGAGGAAAAGCCGATGACCGGCTTTTCCTGTTTACACTGTGATCAGCCGTGATTGGACACGGCTGATCACGTGGTAAAGAGTCTCCGTCGGAGACTCTTTACCTAGATCGGTGTTGCGGGGTGTCAGACTGACATCCCGCAGCAACGATCGCCGCGATGCGCGCCCCCGGGGGCGCGCAGCGGCTCAAAATCCTGAGGACGTCATATGACGTCCAGTCAGGATTCTGCAACCACTTTGCCGACGTCAATCCGCTATAGGGCGGGCGGCAAGTGGTTAAGCACCCACCTTCTTAGATAACTTTCTGGGGCATTAAAGAAGATGATTTGGTGATTTGCATAGATGATTACCAGCACTGTATACGGATATCTTCATTTTTTATTTTTTTTTATAAATCTTTTTATTTAATTTCTTAAACAAACAAAACATAACATAACATAACAACACATCATACACAATAAATCTAAAATATATTAGTAAAATAACACGATCATCACCTTGCATAGCAAAAACAAGAAATAAAGAAAAATTATGATTATCACTATTATTTCCAATCATATTCTAAACACGAAAAAATCCCATATAGGAGCATCCCTTCTATAAATTGTTACCCCCCTCTATGTTAGATGCCGTATATGGCTTATCCAGCCACTTTGCCCAAACCTTATCATACTTACTAGGGCAACCCCTATTCCTATAAGTATCTTTATACAATAGAAGATTATTGTTAATCAATTGTTTCCAGTATATCAGCGAAGGAGGATGATGTTTCTTCCAATATAATGTAATAGATTTTCTTGCGTAGAATAATGTTGTATTAATAAATATTCGTTCGGTCTCTATAGGGGTAATATCCTATACTAAGCCCAGCAAACAGACTGATATTGAAAACGGTAAAGGAGCAGAAGTGATAGAATTTAATAGATCCACTACCTCCATCCAAAATGTAACTATATATGGACAGGTCCAGAAGATGTGTGTGAAATCCCCTCGAGCTGCTCTGCACCTCCAGCATTTAGAGGAACAAGCAGGATTTATCTTTTGAAGTCTATATGGCGTGATATATGCTCTGTGTATGAGTTTAAATTGGATAACATGATCCCTCAAGGAGACCAGAGATCTCAAAGGGAAATCCCACACACAGCTCCAGTCCTCCATACTCAAATCTGGTATATCTCGAATCCACCTAGCTCGAAGACTCTCTAATGGCAGGATAGAAGTTAAATTAAGATGAGAATAGAGTCTTGAGGTAGGCTTATCCAGACACTCAGACCTAAGTACTAACTCCAAAGTAGATTGTATCATCGTTAAGCTATCTTGTGGAAACTGTGCATGAAAAGTATGTGAAAGCTGGTAGTATCTAAATAGATAAAAGCTAGGAAGAGTAAAAATTGAGGTTAATGTAGAGAAGGTAGATAACCTCTGATCAGTAACCACTTGAGCAAGTAATTTAATATTGTATTTGGTCCATGCTATAGGGTCTGGTGTTTTAAAGAATTGAGAGAGGGCAGGGTTTGGCCATAGAGGGGCATTTGGAGAGATTTCTCCCTTTAGATAACCCTCACATCTTAGGCCGGCCTCCCAAGCTCGAATAGTATTAAGCATAGGAATAGTCACCTGATGAAGTGCCCTACGGCCCCTAAATAACAGTACCTTGAGAGCTTCTACGGAACCTACTACTGCTGCTTCCAGCTGGGTACAAGGGTTGTATAAATCTGGATTTAACCACCATGCGGCTGTAACCAACTGAGTGGCTAAAAAATATTTGTATAAGTCTGGAAAAGCTAATCCTCCCTCTTCACAAGTGTGCATCAAGGTACTTAATTTATACCTAGGGTTTTTTTCCCCCATAGAAAAGATGAAAACAACTGATTTAGTCTTTTGAAAAAAGATGCAGGGAGCCATTGAGGAGAATGTCTAAATAAGTACATGAATTTTGGTGTAATTTTCATTTTTAAAAGATTAATGCGTCCCAATAGAGACAATGGTAGAGACTTCCATACTTTTCATTTAGACTCAGTATCTCCCAAAATTGGAGTCAAATTCAGAGACATAAATTCAGAAGACCGACGTGAAATTACCACTCCTAAATACTTAAAATTATCTACCCACTGTAGTGGAGTTTCCTTCATAGCCGTACTACGAGCCTCCATATCTATTGGGAACAACAATGACTTAGTCCAGTTTACCTTCAGCCCTGTAACCGTTGAAAAAGAATCCAATATATCTAAAGCTCCTTGTAACGAGGGGCCAGCATCATTTAAGAATAATAAGAGGTCGTCTGCATACAGAGCTACCCTCTCCTCCAGCCAACCGATCCGCAATCCCCTAATATTGGGGGAAGTACGTAGAGCCTCTGCCACCGGCTCCATAGCAATCGCAAAAAGGGCTGGGGAGAGAGGGCAGCCCTGGCGAGTTCCCCTAAATAGTGAAAAGGAAGCTGACAACCCTCCTCCCATCTTTACTGCAGCTCTGGGATTCCTATATAAGACCTGTAACCATTTTATGAATACCGTTGGGAAGCCCATTCTGCGGAGTACTTCCCACAGGAAGGGCCACTCCAAGGTATCAAAGGCCTTCTCAATGTCCAGAGAGGCAATAACCCTAGATCCTATATTAAGATGTGAAGCATAAATATTGGTATATAATCTCCTCAAGTTCACATCAGTGGATCTGCCTGGCATAAAGCCCGTCTGGTCTGAATCAATGATATTAGACATCAACGGTTGTAATCGTCGGGAGATTAACTTAGTCAAAATCTTGAAATCTACATTCAAAAGTGCAATAGGCCTGTATGAAGCACAGGAGGATGGGTCTTTTGGATGCTTGTGAATTAGGACTATATGAGCTTGGCTCATTGAATCTGGCATGGATCCCTCCTTCAGACACTCTGAGTAAAGAGAGGCCAGTACAGGAGATAAAAGCTCTCTGTGAGCCCTATAAAATTCAATAGGGAGACCATCCGGTCCTGGTGATTTTCCCAATGAAAAAGAGCCAATAACAGAAAGGACCTCCTCTGATGTTATAGGACGCACTAGCATCTCTCTCTCATTATCGGTTAGCCATGCCAATGCGACTGAGGCCAACAGCTCCGTTAACGCAGTTGGCTGAAAACTAGAGGACAACTGAGATGTATATAATGTCTGATAGAATTGACGAAACGTCTCTAAGATTTTAGGCTGTGTGCGGACCGTATCTCCCGAAGAGGTATGTATTTCCGAGATCTGGATACTAGATTGTTCATGTTTAGCCATCATGGCCAAAAACCGTCCATTACGGTCCCCCTGCTCAAAAGATTTCTGTTTATTTTTATATAAATCTATCCTCGTAGCCTCAGTCATATGCAAATGTAAGGCCCGTTTACTCTGCAGTAAGGCATTAAAATTAAATTCTGAGGGATCCGCAGTATATTGAGCTGTTTGTTCCTATACTATACATTTTAAAGCATAATTTTTTGCTCGTTGGGACTTATTAACTGCTTTGATAGCGGATATATATTGTCCTCTTGCATATGCTTTAAAAGCATCCCATAATATTACAGAGGTGGATGATCCTGCATTAAACTCCCAATACTCTACTAGAAGGGGCGGGATTTTATCAACTATGTGTGAGTGTGAAATCCAATGCGTGCCCAGTCTCCACTGCGCTGCATCTCGAAGGTGATGCATGCAGAATGTAAGCATGAGCGGAGCATGATCGGACAACCCACTTGGCAAATATTTAGCATCTAATATATCTGCTAATATTGCTGAATTGGCAAAGGCTAAGTCTATGCGTGAGGCAGTCTTATAAGAGGTTGAGAAACATGAGTATGATCTAGTTAGTGGATTTTTCCATCGCCAAACTTCTACCAAATCTACCATCTGGGCCCAATTAAGGAGCCCTGCAGAGAAATTTTTCAAAGGAGTTGGTCTATCCAAAACAGGATCAAGTATAGCATTAAAGTCGCCCATTATCAGTAACTTAGCTGGACCATGCAAATAATTTTTTTCCGCAAGACTATATAAGTGGGTCACCAAAAAAGGAGGCGGTATATACACACTAACAATTATATATCTCTGACCCCATAGCAGAAACACAGCCAAAACATATTTACCCTGTGGGTCAGAGAATACATCTTCCACCGTACAGGATAAAGATCTGCTAATAAGTATTGAAACCCCTCTAGAAAAAGTGGAGTATGTAGCGTGGTAAGCCTTCTGTACCCAGGGCCGCTTCAGGGTCAGAAGCTTACTCCCCATAAGGTGAGTTTCTTGAAGTAACACTATATGTGGAAGGTAACTTTTCAAATACTTAAATAACAAGGCTCTCTTAAATTTGGAATTTAGGCCACGAACATTCCATGACAAAATAGAAAAGGCTTCCTGGTTACGTGATACCATCTAAACAGAGAGAAAAAAAATAATACTTATCTTCATTTTAAATATTTATTGAGTAGCAGCAAGAAGAAATCGTTGTGAAGACATGCATTGTTGTTCAATTACGGTTAGTGTATATCTTTATTATCAAACCATTGATAAAACATTATAACATAGCTAAACAAATAGTAAAAATAACAAATTAGAAATAATAACAAATAAATAAATAAAAAAATAATAAAACTAACTTTTTTATATTTATTAATATAATAATTTATTATAAAATGTAATTTAATATAATCATGTAAGTTAATATGTAAAACATTTTTTTTTTACTTTATTTTTTAAATATGTCACTCTTTACCAATAATTTTCTTTATTTTTTTTCCTTTTTAGATATGCCTAACTGCTTTATCAGAAATTGTTGTCATGGCACTGGTCGTAAAGAAGATCAACTTCAAAATATTAAATTATACGTATTTCCCAAAAAAACTGATCAAATCCAAAAGTGGTTGACAAATGCTGGAATGGACAGCCCAATGGTTGAACAATTTACACCTTGGATAATGGAAGACAAAAGAGGAGACCGATTCAGAATATGTTCTGTGCATTTTGAACCAAACTGCTTTATTCTCAAAGGCTCCAAAAAAAATCTTAGTCCTAATGCTGTGCCAACCATTTTTCCACCAACAACAGGAATCAAAGTGTCAGAAGATAAATGGAAAAAATGTATTTCCAAAAAAAAAAAATTAGAGGTCTCGAGTGTTGAAGCATCAACGTCCTCATCAGTCAAGACTGGTGAGTGTAGATGCGCTTGTCATCACTTCATGGCTCCCCCAAAACCACAATGTGAAGCTAGTACGCAAATCAGTTTTTTAGATTTTTCAACAATAGAATGCAAAGACAGTAATTTAATAGTTGCAAAGAAGCGTGGCATACAGCATGATCATTTCTATTCACAGGAAGATCTAACACCATAACATGAGTCCTCTCCTCGCAGCGTACCATCAGGATCAAGTTTCAAGAGAACTATCCAGTCTACAGAGGAAAGTGAATTTTTTCTAAGACCTTCTCCTTTGCCAAACCTTAGAAATGCACCAACTCCTGTCCATGGTGAAACATATTCAACGTTACATTCTCCATCTGATAGTCCGCTAATCGTAAGAAAACGCAAACTTCGATATGAGGATGATTCAAGTTATCAGCCCTCTGAATGTGAAACTCCGGATAAATATGAAACTAGTTTGGGGGACAATGAACTTGAACTAATCGAAGAAGCAACATGTGAACATCCTTTGCAAATGATCAAAGAAAAAACGTTTATTGTATTCGAAAGCTGTCTCGATACATTACTAGCCAAAATGAGATGTCCGGAAAAAGAATGCAGTTTGACAATTAAAAAGTTAGAAAAGCAATTGGTTGGAAGCATGGTAGTGGTGTTTTCCACATGCGTAGACAAACATCGCTGTAAGCTGTGGCAAAGCCAACCAAAGATAAAACATATCACTGCAGGAAACATTATAAGTGTGGGATCAATAGTTCTCTCAGGATCTGGTTTTACCCAATTCAAAGAATTATGTGATTTCGCTGGAATTGCAATGTTTGGAAAATCGTCATTCCACTTGTCACAACAACGCTATATTTTCCCAGCAAAAAAATTGTGGACATGGAAGTTGTGCAGGTAACTCAGAGCACTTCCTCAGTGGCCATGGAGAAATTTGTCTTCAAAAAATGCTTAGACAGAATTCTGGATGCAAAATTGGAAGTTCATATTATTGGCACAGATCGCCATACAGGAATTAGGAAACTGTTGAGAAGTCCTGAATATGAACGTGTAAATCACCAATTCGACATATGGCACTATGTAAAAAATCTAAAAAGAAAACTTTTACAAATTTCCCCAAAAAAAAGCATACCGGCCACTGACGCCTTGGATTGGTTCAATTTTATACCATTTTTATTGGTGCAGCCGAAAATGCAAAGGTGACAAAGATTTCTTTAAAATCAGATGGGAGTCAATACTACACCATGTCATCAATGAGCACTGTTGGAAAATAGGAGAAACAGAATACAAGTGCAAACATGAAGAAATAATCATTGATGAGCAACATGTGGAATGGTTGGTAAAGAGCAGCCAAGCTTATGACGCACTAGCTGCGATCATTCTTGATCCACAAATAGCAAAGGACATACCTCATCTTATATACTTTTGCCAGACTGGAGCATTGGAGACATTCCACAGCATGATGCTAAAATACAGACCAAAATGAATACATTATCGTTATGATTTGATGGAGGCCAGGACCAAAATAGCAGTGTTATGCCACAACAACAACGTTGGCAGAAAACATGCAATGATTGAAAAAGCAACCGAAACTGGAGAAACTGTACAAATGCCACGAATAGAGTTGAGCAGACACCTGGATGTTCGGGTTCGACGGGTTCGGCCGAACTTCGGAAAAAAGTTCGGGTTCGGGACCGAACTTTAACCTGAACCCGGACCCGAACCCGAACCCCATTGAAGTCAATGGGGACCCGGACTTCTAAGGACTAAAAAGGCTCTAAAAAGGTAATGGAAAGGGCTAGAGGGCTGCAAATGGCAGCAAAATGTTGTTAAGAGCATGGCAAGTGCTCTGCAAACAAATGTGGATAGGGAAATAACTTAAAATAACATAAATTTTTTTTAAATAAAAAATAATAATCTTGACCTAGGAGGACGAGGTCCATATGGAGTAGGAGGTTGAAGTGGCGGTGGATGTGGCTGTGTAGGTGGAAGCGGCGGTGGAGGAGGACGAGGTAGCCAACACTGATTCAAAAATACAACAATGGCTGTGTAATGCCGGTGATGTGTCGAATTCTGTCCCCCGTCAAATAGTGTCCACCCTGTACTGCGCTTGCTCAGTATGTAGGAAAAGGGGATTTCTAAAATCTACCAAGACGAACGGCGCCTGCGTGGTGAGTTCAGGTGAAGGCCACACCATCCGTGGTTCAAGACGAGCCAAGTGAGGCCGTGCCCGAAGAGTGGCGATCGAACCGAGCCCGTGAGGGGCCCTGTTACTATGTGCTACCGTATGTCCACTTGGATGGTGGGGCTTGAACCTGCACTCACAGCGCAGGCGCCGTTCATCTTCGGAGATTTTGTGAATCTCCTTGTCCTCTGTACTGCACAAGCACTGCGCCTTCGCAGTATGGGCCGGACACAATCCGATGGCCGGACAGTTTTTGTCACAACACCGGTATACATGTCTATTCTGCACAAGGTACGGACAAGTCCTGTGGGATCCATGCCTGGTTCATTTTAATGAACGTGAGCTTGTCCACATTGGCTCTGGACAGGCGGCTGCGCTTGTCTGTGATAACGCCCCCTGCCGTGCTAAATACACGTTCAGATAATACACTGGCTGCAGGGCAGGCCAGCACCTCCAAGGCATAAAGGGCAAGCTCAGGCCATGTGCCCAATTTGGAGACCCAGAAGTTAAAGGGGGCAGACCCGTCATCCAGTACGTGTAGGCCAGTGGACACATACTGCTCAACCATGTTGGTGAAATGCTGCCTCCTGCTAAGACGTTCCATCTCAGCTGGTGGTGCTGGTTGTTGTGGCGTGCTGACAAAGCTTTTCCACATTTCAGCCATGCTAACCCTGCCTTCTGAGGTGCTGCCGGTGCCCCGGCTGCGTTGGCGACCTCTTCCTCCTCCTCTGCCTTCGCCTTGTGCTTCCACCGTACGCCCGCTGTCAGGTGGGAATGCCACCAGCAGCGCGTCTACCAGCGTGCGCTTGTACTCGTGCATCTTACGATCCCGCTCCAGTGAGGGAATTAAGGACGGTACGTTGTCCTTGTAACGGGGATCCAGCAGGGTGGCCACCCAGTAATCAGCACCAGTTAAAATGTGGGCAACTCGGCGGTCATTACGGAAACACTGCAGCATGTAATCGCTCATGTGTGCCAGGCTGCCCAGAGGCAAAGAAAAGCTGTCCTCTGTGGGAGGTGTATCGTCTGTGTCCTCTGTATCCCCCCAGCCATGCACCAGTGATGGCCACGAGCTGGTCTGGGTGCCACCCTGCTGTGAAAATGCCTCCTCCTCCTCCTCCTCCATCTCCTCCTCCACCTCGTCATCCTCCAGAACTGTTCCCTTTCCGCCGGACAATTGTGTACCTGGCGTTTGTTGGTGCAGGAACCCACCCTCATAGCCACTTGTGAAAGACTGCCCTGAAAGCCTTTGAAATGATCCCGCTTCCTCCTCCTCCTCATCATCCTCCTGTGCCACATCCTCTTCCATCATCGCCCGAAGCGTTTTTTCAAGGAGGCATAGAACTGGGATAGTAACGCTAAGAACGGCGTCATTGGCACTGGACATGTTGGTGGAGTACTCGAAACAGCGCAACAAGGCACACAGGTCTCGCATGGAGGCCCAGTTATTGGTGGTGAAGTGGTGCTGTTCCGCAGAGCGACTCACGCGTGATTGCTGCAGCTGAAACTCCACTATCGCCTGCTGCTGCTCGCACAGTCTGGCCAGCATGTGCAAGGTGGAGTTCCACCTTGTGGGCACGTCACATATGAGGCGGTGAGCGGGAAGGCCGAAGTTACGCTGCAGCGCTGACAGGCGAGCAGCAGCAGGGTGAGAACGCCGAAAGTGCGCACACACAGCCCGCACTTTCTGCAGCAGCTCTGGCATATTGGGGTAATTTTTAAGGAACCTCTGGACCACCAAGTTCAGCACATGCGCCAGGCAAGGGATGTGCGTCAAACCGGCTAGGCCCAGAGCTGCTACGAGATTTTGCCCATTATCGCACACCACCAGGCCGGGCTTGAGGCTCACTGACAGCAACCACTCATTGGTCTGTTGTTCCATGTCCCTCCACAACTCCTGCGCGGTGTGGGGTTTTTCCCCCAAACAGGAAAGTTTTAAAACTGCCTGCTGTCGTTTACCCCTGGCTGTGCTGAAGTTGGTGGTGAAGGTGTTACGCTGACCGGATGAGGAGGCGGTAGAGGATGAGGAAGCGGAGTAGGAGGAGTTAGCAACAGGAGGCAAACTGAAGCGCCCTGCAATCCTCGGTGGTGGAAGGGCATGCGCCAAACTGCTATCTGCCTCAGGCCCAGCCGCCACTGCATTCACCCAGTGTGCTGTTAGGGAGATATAACGTCCCTGACCGTGCTTACTGGTTCACGCATCCGTAGTTAGGTGGACCTTGCCACAGATGGCGTTGCGCAGTGCACACCTGATTTTGTCCCCCACTTGGTTGTGCAGGGAAGGGATGGCTCGCCTGGAAAAATAGTGGCGGCTGGGCACGACGTACTGTGGGACAGCCAATGCCATCAGGCTTTTAAAACTCTGCGTCTCCACCAGACGGAATGACAGCATTTCAAAGGCCAGGAGTTTTGAAATGCTGGCATTCAGGGCCAGGGATCGCGGGTGGCTAGGGGGGTACTTCCTCTTCCGCTCCAATGTTTGGGAGATAGAGAGCTGAACGCTTCCATGGGACATTGTGGAGATGGTTGGTGACCCAGGTGGTAGTGTTGCTGGCAGATGCTCTGTTTGCGGGGTGGCAGGTGCCACTGTCACTACAGAGGTGGATGAAGAGGCCGAGACTGCAACAGAAGAGGAAGCAGGAGGAGCCAGAGACCTTTCTTGGTTTTTGAGGTGTCTACTCCACTGCAGCTCGTGCTTTGCACTTAGATGCCTGGTCATGCAGGTTGTGCTCAGGTTGAGAACGTTTATGCCTCGCTTCAGGCTCTGATTGCACAGCTTGCAAACCACTCGTGTCTTGTCATCAGCACATTGTGTGAAGAACTGCCACGCTGGGGAACTCCTTGGACCTGGCTTTGGTGTGCTCGGTCCCTTGCTGCGTTGGGCAGTAGCAGACATACTGTCTAGCTGACAGACGCTCCGCTTTTGCACCCTGCTCCCTCTTCTGCTGTGCTGGTGGCTCTGTGCAACCACCGCCTCTTCCTCCAAACTACACTGGTCACCTGCATAACGTTGATTCCATGTGGGGTCGAGGACCTCATCGTCCTCCACATCATCTTCCACCCAGTCTTCACCCCTGCCCTCCTTGTCTGTCTGCACAATTGCGAAAGCAGCAGCAGTTGGCACCTGTAATTCGTCATCATCCGAGACGTACTGCGATGGTCCTCCCATGTACTCATCATGAAACATAAGTGGTTGGGCATCGGTGCACTCAATCTCTTCCACTTCTGGGGCAGGGCTAGGTAGATGGCCCTGGGAAACCCTGCTAACAGAGTCATCGAAAAGCAGAAGAGACTGCTGCATGATTTGGGGCTCAGACTGCTTGGCTGATTTGCAAGGGGGTGAGGTGAAAGACTGATGGACATGGGTTTCAGGTGCCAACTCTGTTCTTTCATCAGAAGAGTGGGTGGGAGACAATGTGAAGGAACCCGAGGCACTGTCAGCAACCCAATCTACTATCGCCTGTACTTGTCCTGGCCTAAACATTCGTACAGCCTCATTAGGCGCGACAAAATACCGCCGCAGGCTCGGTCGCCTACTCGCACCTGAGGAAGGTGTTTCACTTGTGCGTGTATCTGGCACAGATCCACCACGTCCTCTCCCTGCAACAGGAGCTCCACCAGCAGCACCACGACCAGGGCCACCACGTCCCTTTGACCTTCTCCTCATATTTTCAAAATTTAGGATCTTGCCCTAAATGGGTGTTTTTGGAAGCGCAGAACACACCCACAGTACGTAACCACTGACTCGCACAGCTACAGAACTGCAGAAAATGCTATTCAAAAAAAATGTTTTTTTTTAGTATAGCAACGTAGGAGGAAACTATAAAGAAATTGTTTATTTCAAACACCTAAAAATATGTATAACACACTGCAAACTTTTTTTGGTGCCACTAAACGGCGTTTTTTGGAAGAGCAGAACACACCCACAGTACGTAACCGCTGAATCGCACAGCTACAGAACTGCAGAAAATGCTATTAAAAAAAAATGTTGTTTTTTTAGTATAGCAACGTAGGAGGAAACTATAAAGAAATTGTTTATTTCAAACACCTAAAAATATGTATAACACACTGCAAACTTTTTTTGGTGCCACTAAACGGCGTTTTTTGGAAGAGCAGAACACACCCACAGTACGTAACCGCTGAATCGCACAGCTACAGAACTGCAGAAAATGCTATTCAAAAAAAATGTTGTTTTTTTAGTATAGCAACGTAGGAGGAAACTATAAAGAAATTGTTTATTTCAAACACCTAAAAATATGTATAACACACTGCAAACTTTTTTTGGTGCCACTAAACGGCGTTTTTTGGAAGAGCAGAACACACCCACAGTACGTAACCGCTGAATCGCACAGCTACAGAACTGCAGAAAATGCTATTAAAAAAAAATGTTGTTTTTTTAGTATAGCAACGTAGGAGGAAACTATAAAGAAATTGTTTATTTCAAACACCTAAAAATATGTATAACACACTGGAAACTTTTTTTGGTGCCACTAAACGACGTTTTTTGGAAGAGCAGAACACACCCACAGTACGTAACCGCTGAATCGCACAGCTACAGAACTGCAGAAAATGCTATTCAAAAAAAATGTTGTTTTTTTAGTATAGCAACGTAGGAGGAAACTATAAAGAAATTGTTTATTTCAAACACCTAAAAATATGTATAACACACTGCAAACTTTTTTTGGTGCCACTAAACGGCGTTTTTTGGAAGAGCAGAACACACCCACAGTACGTAACCGCTGAATCGCACAGCTACAGAACTGCAGAAAATGCTATTCAAAAAAAATGTTGTTTTTTTAGTATAGCAACGTAGGAGGAAACTATAAAGAAATTGTTTATTTCAAACACCTAAAAATATGTATAACACACTGCAAACTTTTTTTGGTGCCACTAAACGGCGTTTTTTGGAAGAGCAGAACACACCCACAGTATGTAACCGCTGAATCGCACAGCTACAGAACTGCAGAAAATGCTATTAAAAAAAAATGTTGTTTTTTTAGTATAGCAACGTAGGAGGAAACTATAAAGAAATTGTTTATTTCAAACACCTAAAAATATGTATAACACACTGCAAACTTTTTTTGGTGCCACTAAACGGCGTTTTTTGGAAGAGCAGAACACACCCACAGTACGTAACCGCTGAATCGCACAGCTACAGAACTGCAGAAAATGCTATTCAAAAAAAATTTTGTTTTTTTTAGTATAGCAACGTAGGAGAAAACTATATAGAAATTGTTTATTTCACACACCTCAAAATATGTATAACACACTGCAAACTTTTTTTTGTGCCCCTAAACAGCGTTTTTTGCAAGCGTACATTAAAGTGCACATTTTTTTTTTGCCCTAAACGGGTCTTTTTTTGCACAAGCAAAATAAAATGCTTTTTTTTTTTGCCCTATGGGTCTTTTGGAAAAGAGAACAATAAAGTGCCTTTTTTTTTCCCCTAAAAGTTAGATTTTCTCTGACACTGGGCTCATGGCAGTGTAAAAAGACTGCACTGCAACACAAATAGGTAGACCTATGCAGATCGCTGATTTTAATCTCTGAATCTGGAGTCCTATATAATATTCTCTCTCCCTGAAAGCACCAACACAGGAACCTGGCCCTACACTACACTATCTCTCTATCTTTTCCCTCAGATTGTAGAATCAGGACTACCTCTTCTATCTTTCTATCTCTCCCTAAAAGCAGCAGCAGCAGACTAGATCCTCTCCCTATCTATTCTGAAGCAGAGTGTCATGTGTGCTGCATTAGTAGGCATGGCTATGATGGCTTCTAAGGGCACACCAGCTAATCAAAAGGTGATTGGCTGGCCCCTGAAGCATTTCTAAATGCGTTATTAGATTACCGAACCCGAACCCGGACTTTTGGGCAAAGTCCGGGTTCGGGTTCGGGAAAAAGCTAAAGTTCGGTACGGACCCGAACTTTACAGTTCGGGTTCGCTCAACACTAGCCACGAATAAACCTTGAATTTCCACGTGGTCGTAAAAAATGGATTGTGAGAAACGTTTATGAAAGAATGTCTTTTGATCATGTCATCCCCATTCTAGGGGACATGATCAGTCTCATAGAAGGAACAGTTTTTTCGACATGGAGATCCAAGAACAAATTGATGCCACAAAATATTGCTTCGGAAGAAAGACCAGAAACATCCACTGCCGTGAAGCAACAACGCACAAGGTTTCCACATAAGAGCAAATGATTGAGTGGTGAGTAAAATGAAATAATTTTTTTTTTTAAATATAAATAATAATGTATGTATACCAATTTTGTTAATATTTCTATATTGTGATTTATGTTACCTAAATATTTTTTTTTTCAATATTTAGATTTCTATGTACAAAAAAGTCTTATTTTCCAAGAAAAATAAATAGACCAACAATTTTTTCACTTTTTCAAAAAGGACCAAAATAATATAATTTTTTTCAACAGTATTTTGATATAATTTCAACCATAAGAAGAAAAAATAAGTTGTTAAAAAAAAACACTAGTGGGTCAAGGTTAGACCATTATATAGATTTAACATCCTTTTTTTATTAACAATTATATATTTAATACACACATATAAACTCTTTTTTCTTTATATATTTTAAATGTTCCAAAAAAATTAACTATTATTAAATATTTAATAAATAAAAATTATAATTTTTAATTTTAACTATTATATAAATAACATTTTTAAGTTACTTAGCAACCTTCTAAGTATACAATTATATATGAAAATATGTGTAATTATTCTCCTTCATTTTTTTTTCATAACTTTTTAAACATAATGAAAAGATAATATATAAAATAAATGCATAATTATTATTATTAATATGTTGAATGTTTATTGTGTACCTGTTGTTGTCAGGATCAACAGTGGGTGGACCCTTAATATGCAGTGAAATGGTATGTACTCTTACATTTTCTTTGTTCACACAGAACGTTTGGAAATTTTCAGACTCAAGCCTCATACACACGACCGATTTTCTCGTCCAAAACAGGCAAGAAAAGTGCAGCGAGAGCTTTTTTCTCGAGAAAAACGTTCGTGTGTATGGTTTTACGACGAGAAAATTGCCGTGAATCTCGACGAGAAAATAGAGAACCTGCTCTCTATTTTCTCGTCAGGATTCCAGATTTCCTCGTCGTGTTTCTCGTCGGCCTCTTTTGTGACGAGAAAATGGTCCGTGTGTATGCTTTAACGAGTCTTTCAAAAGCGTGCATGCTCAGAAGCAAGTATGAGACGGGAGCGCATCTTCTGGTAAAACAAGCCTTCGTAATGGAGATAGCACATTCGTCACGCTCGAAATTATTGCATCGTTTAAATGTTGTGCATTGAAATCTTCTTTAGAACGTTAAATTAATCAAAACGAAAGAACTTCTTTTGCTGCTGATATTCACACAGAGTTATGACTATCTTTTTTTAACCTTTTTCATGCTGCTCTTAAGAAGATTTATGTGTATTATATCGTGCAAGTTTTTATGAATATTTTACATTTTTATATTTTTCAAACTGATGTTAATTTTAATTTCGCAATGTTTTGATAGTGATCTCCCATTGAATATTTTAATATATAGTTGTAAAATGTAACACCCTCTTTTTGGGAAATCAGATTCTTTTATTTTTTAGGGGGGTTGTTATCTGTCCCTTTTTTTGTCAGTCAAATGTCTCTGCTTACTCCCAAGCTAAATTGTAATTTTTTACAAATACACATAGTCAAGTATGAACTTAAACAAAAATAACATTTATTCATGTTTCAAATAAAATAAAGAGAAGGCAGCGCTGGAGAACCTGCTGCCATTTTTGCATCCCAGGGACCCCAGACCACACATCAACCCTGTGTGGACACTAAAATTGGGAGCTTGAGAAGGCCAACATTTCTGAGCACAATCTGATGCTGGCCTCCCAGAGGTCAGGAACAGCAGCAGGTGAGATATATGTCCCAAGTGTGTGGTACTACAACAGGCTGCCTTCTGTCCGACCACAATGAAGCAAGGCCATCACTTCCTCGTCTTCCTGGCAACCTTCCCTGCAACCTTTCCTGAAGCCTTCCCTGCAGCCTTCCTTCTTCGTTTGGCTGGAGGCTGGGCCACTGGAGGGGTACTCCTGTCAGGAGGAGGAGGAGGTGGAGGAGAAGGGGGTGGGGCAGAAGAAGAAGGTGGAGGTGGAGGAGAAGGGGGTGGGGCAGAAGAAGAAGGTGGAGGTGGAGGAGAAGGGGGTGGGGCAGAAGAAGAAGGTGGAGGTGGAGGAGAAGGGGGTGAGGCAGAAGAATAAGGTGGAGGTGGAGGAGAAGGGGGTGGGGCAGAAGAAGAAGGTGGAGGAGAAGGGGTGGGGCAGAAGAACAAGGTGGAGGAGGAGGTGGAGGAGAAGGGGGTGGGGCAGAAGAAGAAGGTGGAGGAGAAGGGGGTGGGGCAGAAGAAGAATGTGGAGGTGGAGGAGGAGGTTGAGGTTGGGACAGTTGTGCCACCTCACAAATTGCAGTATTGGGGGTAATTTTTCCCATCACCCCCTTGTTGAGCAAGGTGATGAGCAGGGGCTCGCATAGGAGGCGTTGCTCCATGCTCATCACCTTGAACTTTGCCTCCACTAGGCCGGCAATGGCCTCTTCAGGGGATGTGGGCTCTTTGAGGGTGGCATGGGCCTCTTTAATAAGGGCCATTGCTGCCTCACTGGTGGTCCTGTCCCTCCTGCCTCTTTTGGGAAATCGGATGGGAGGCACCTGGGATCTGGTGCTTCTCCTTTGCCCTGCCACCTCCTGCCTGCCACTGGGCCCTGCCACCTCCTGGCTGCCACTGGGCCCTGCCACCTCCTGCCTTCCACTGGGCCCTACCACCTCCTGGCTGCCACTGGGCCCTTCCTCCTCCTGCCTGACAGTTTCCAGACCCTCCTCCTGGCTGATTTCATCCTGTGTATGAAAAAGGGACATAGTTTAATATGTTGCTTTAATCTTTGCCTCCAAATTTATAATCATGATTGAACCAATTAGAATGTAAATCCTGAAATCAGTTTCTAAAATTTACAACTACATCAGATTGACTATTTAGCACCCAATTAAGTGCAGACTAATGTCTAGAGATCTTGATTTCACTTGTGGAACTCTAAATAGTTTATGTGTGTCATCTTGACATATTTGTTAAACATTAATTTTATCCCAATACATTTTCATTTAATACTATACCTGGCTCCAGATGACCAAATCAGGATCATCCAGGATGGCTGCCTCCTCTTGCTCCAGAGAAGGCTCAGGTTGGCTGCAGGGAAGTCTGGGGGGAAGAGTGGAGAATGATGGCCTTGCCTCAATGTGGTCATCCAGGAAGGACATCCTGCTGTAGTACCACAAATTCGGGACATACACATCATCTGCTGCGGCTCCTGACCTCTGAGAAGCCAGGACCTTAGAGCGTTCAGTCCTGTAGGTGCCTCTCAAGCTCCCAATTTTAGTGTCCACCTGTTTTGCTGTGGCTGTGGGCACCTTGGTATGCACAAATGGGAGCAGGGTCTCCAGCGCTGCTTTTCTCACCCCTCTTTTTTTGTGGATGGGGTTTTTCGTCTCCCACAGAGCGGGCAGCTCCCTTACCCGGTCTATAAATTCCGCAAGGAATTCCTTGTCACTTATAAAGACATTCATTTTGGGTCTGCAAGTAAAATAAATAATATATAACTAATGTGAGGCACACAGTCTAACCTCCTTAACATCGTAGTCAACATATATATTCTACAACATTCTCAAGACAGTATAGGCCAACTATTTGTCCAAGTCACAAAATCACATACCTTCGTTCGCACGTCCGTAACTTGAACTCCTCTATCCGCACACCGAACGTAGTATAGTCACATGTGTGTTTGCTATATATACATCACGCATGCGTCAAACTACGAACACGTCGCTCCACACACGTAGCCCGCCCATGACGTTCTAACTAACATCTTTTCCCCGCCCCTTCTCTTTCGGCGCGCAGACAGATATGGCGGAGTTACAGCAGGTGTCTGATAATTCCGCAACTAACGAGGAGGAGACAAGCCCGGAGACCGAGGAAACGTCACGATCAAGGAGGAGATTCAAGGCATCTAATATGTCTTTTGCGGAGATGGCGGAGATGGTGGACATATTGCTCAAGTCTGATTATGACACAAAGCATGGGCCGTATAGCAAACCAAATAGAAGGAAGGCCAAAATCCTCACTAAAGTCGTGAAGAGTCTGAAGACGAATTTCGGGGTGAAACGCTCAAATGAGCAGCTCAGAAAGAGGTGGTCAGACCTCAAACTGAGGGAGCCAGAGCAGTTAAGGAGCATTAAGAGAATGCTAGCAAAAAGTAAGTAAAATGTACACTTTTCTGCTATTAATGTTTTTCTCAACTTACATGTTGCTCCTTTTTGTGATTTTATCATATTGGACTCCCTTCCATAATTTACTAATTTGAACTTGGTTTGGCACAGTAATCGTTCGTTACGTTACAGACACTTCGTTCGGCCACTATCCGCTGTTTTGGCTTATTTTATAGCCACAAAAGTAATTAGACATCTGCGTGTTTTTTTAACATTTGTGTTAAAAAAATTTAGGCTAGATGATGTGTTTGTAAAGAGAATGAAATGCAAACTTTAGTCAGTGTAAAGGAGAGGACACTCCGCAGCTGGTACCACATCTGTACTTTGGAGCACTATAGTGTGGGCCACCAGACCCGCCTTTTTTGGGTGTCCCACACAGGTGCATTAGTGATTTTTTGTGGTGCCTCCATGTCTAAAAACTGACAGCCAAAGGTGAATACTAAACATATTATTGGTCAGAAATAATGCATTCATCTTTAAATTCCGCACAAACATACACTTGTACCCCACTTCCAAACAATTTAGCCTGTTTTTATTTTTCATAGAGAATTTCAGTGTGATAAATAGACCTTTTGTTTGATTCTCATAGGGGAGAGAAGACTGGGAGGAGAACACTCCAGGGAGCACAGGAACCCCACAGCTTCACAACAACCCCAAACTCCCAAAGACCCACAACCAAAGGATGTTGAGGAAGTTGAGGTGGAGGAAGGAGAAGTGCAGGAAGGAGAGGTGGATGACATTGTGGAACTGGTCACCACAACAGGTCAGTATCTGTCACCACAGCTTCAGGTAAGAGATGTAGGCCTGCAGAGTTATAATACCTTTTTATTTTGTTTTTAGGGGATGTAAATGTTGTGGTGAAGGATAGTACACGTTTCCCTGCTGACAGTGCCCTCCGAATAATACAGCAAGTGATGGAATGTAGCACAGAACTGGACAGAATAAAACAAATAATTCATGTGATGGATCAAACATTTAAAGACATTCTAGATGTTTTGGGGAGAATCGAATAAGTCAACCAAACCCCCATTTTTTTTTCAGGAATGACTGTTCTTCAACCTTTTATACTGTTTTTGACAATGCAACCAGCCAAAAATTGAATATGCACACAGTGTGTCAACATGTGCTATCTGCCATCAGGGGATATCCATGTACGTCTTTTGGGGGTGCAACCCCTTCCTCGTATCTAAAGTAGGTGAACTGAGGAAGGGGTTGCACCCCCAAAACATGTCCATTGATCACCCCTGATGGCAGATAGAACATGTTGACAATAGGGATCAGGAGTCTCAAATCCCTAGTGGAAATTAATACAAAATGTGTGCATATTCAATTTTTGGCTGGGCAAGGGGTGGCAAGACCCCATATTAGGACGGGCACATAGAGACATAGTTTGTGTAAGTGAATGTGTCAGATTGCTCAGAGGTATCCAATGTTGTAATTTTTGGAATGCAACTGTTTTTGTATTTTCCTAAGAAAATAATTGGCGGTTTGTGGCCAGGAAAAAAAAAACATGTGTGTGAATGTGCACAGAGTAAAATGTTTGAACACAAAAAACACGTGTAGCTTCTTTTTTCAATACGCTCTAACCTGATTAGTATTTTTTTGAAGGTTACATAGTGAAATGGTTGTTATTTACTAAAGGAAAATACACTTGGCACTACAAATGCACTAAGACAAACTAGGAGACAGGAAACAAACCTAAGTTAAAATTAGAAAACAGATTTTTATTTTAATCATTCTCCAGGAATCTTTAGCCATAGCCTGGCATAGGAATTGCCCCCCTACCTGTGAAATATTCCATATATTTGTCCCGAACCTCACGGGCATTTTGGGGGGGCAAGCCAGGACGGGCAGATTCCAGGCCCGGCAGGGGATTAGCAGGTGAAAGTCCAGCCTCAGGCAATACTGAGGCCATATATGAATTTGATTTTCTGCTGAGAAAATTGTGTAGCACACAGCAGCATAAAACGAAATAGTTTATTTTGTAGTCCGCCAAGTGGATTGAAGTCATAAAAATGCGGAACCGGCTGGCCATTATGCCAAAGGCATTTTTAACGACTCTTCGGCCCCTGGCCAGCCGGTAATTGAACACCCTCTTCTCTGGGGTCAGGGTCCTCTGAGGAAATGGCCTCATAAGATGCGGTCCGAGTCCAAAGGCTTCATCAGCCAAGAAAACAAAGGGGAGTCCTTCAATATTCCCTGCATCCGGTGGCAATGCAAGGTCGTCATTTTGGAGACGGAGGGCAAACTCCGTCTGGATGAAGGATCCCCCATCGGACATCCGGCCATTCTTCTCTACATCAACATAGAGGAATTCATACCGTGCTGACACCACCGCCATCAGCACAATGCTATGAAACCCCTTGTAATTGAAGTAGTAGTACCCAGAACGGGGTGGCGGCACAATGCGGACGTGCTTCCCATCTATGGCACCACCGCAGTTGGGGAAGTCCCACCGCGTGGCAAACTCCGATGCCACAGTCTGCCATTCCTGTGGCGTGGAAGGAAGCTGGGGAGTCAAACAAGATGAAAGAAAATTAGAAATTAAAAATATTACATTACAAGGAGATTATAATAAAAAACATTAGAGGCCAACATCAATCAAATTCTACGTTTATTAAGGTGTTTTCAATAAGTATAATGGAAGGCTCATGTTTCATATTCATCACCCCCTCTGATGGTCCATTAATACATGATTTTGGGGGGGGGGAGATGTGTTTGGCCACAGGATAGCAGTGCAGTGGCGGTGCATCCAGAGTGGGCTCTGGAACACTGCCCCCTCTCTCCTGTGCCCGTCACTCAGAACAATATATAGGTTCTTGCCTTGCATTAACCTATGTATTGTCAATGCCGCCCACTATTCAGGTGGATGGCCCCCTGTTAAGCGACCAACATAAGAATAACTGTGGCATTTATGGGGTGAAAATTGCATATCAGAAACAGGGAGGCAAATAGGCTTGCACATTACAGCCTGAGGGATGTAATTGGCTTCATAAAAGGTAAATAGGGGACGCTGACACTGACAGGCTGCTCTGCCAATCATGTTCACCAAGTCTGTTTAATGGTAACATGATTGGCTGATGCAACATCAAGGGAAGGAGAAGACATCAAGGACAGAAGAAGGATGGCGCTGACCACAAGAAGGTATGTGCAGGGCTGGGGGGAACAAAATGGCTGCATTGGAGGGAACAAAATGGCTGCATTGGAGTGAACAAAATGGCTGCATTGGAGGGAACAAAATGGCTGCATTGGAGGGAACAAAATGGCTGCATTGGAGGGAACAAAATGGCTGCATTGGAGGGGACAACTGGGGGCGTTTAATAGGCACCTTTGCAAAAATGGAGGAAGTTTATTTCCTAAATTGGGGTTGGACCCCCAAACATTTGTTGCAACAGGCGCCCCTGTTGGAAAGGTTAGTAAAGGGAAATATGCATGGAGGAGAAAAAAGGGGCAATCTAAAGCTTCCAGCATGCATGGGGACAAAGGGGACATTCTCAGCATATTACAATCATGGTAATTAGGGAAGGATGAAAGAAATACAAGACATTAGCATACATGGAATACATAAAATGTGATGTTAAAGGAGAAAACGTACCCTAATATAGTCCTCCTGCAGGACTTGTATAATGGCAGAACAGGTGTCTGGGATTATGAGGCCCAGAGCCTGGGGGGAGATGCCTGTCGTGAACTTCAAGTCCTGAAGACTTCTCCCTGTCGCCAGATAACGTAACGTGGCGATGAGCCTCTGCTCAGCACTGATGGCTTCCCGCATAACGGTGTCCTGCCTGGTAATATAGGGGGACACCAAAGCCAACAGTTCCTGAAAAACGGGGTCAGACATCCGCAGAAAATTCCTGTAGTCCTCAGGATTATTCTCGACTATCTCCCGCAGCAGAGGCATATGGCAGAATTGGTCCCGCTGGAGCAACCAATTCTTGGTCCATGAACTCCTCCTCACACCATTCATGGACTGGTCTTGGTCCAAAACAAGCAGACCAACACCAAGCGCACGCACAGCACGAACTCGACGACGAGAACGTCCAGGCGACATGGCTAGGAAATGGTCGTCTGATCAGAACGTACAGAACAGAACGCACTTTAGAACAGCAAGGCCTATGAATAACGAACTGAAAATCAGAAACGAACGGGCAAGAACGCACTGTAAAACAGATACGACCTGCCTAGATGCCCTGAAAGTCAAGATACGAACCCACAAGCACAAACTGAACCTCAGAAAACGAACTGAAAAGCACGAAGACTGAAAAGCGCGAATCGTCTCTTCCCAAACTTTTACTTCACACGCGGTAACACGAGATCAGCAAAAGCAGCCCAAGGGGTGGTGCCAAGAAAATCGATCTTCCCCTTTATAGTGCCATCGTACGTGCTGGACGTGAACGCGGAGAACAACGAGGAAATTGGGAAATGTCAGTGTGTACGCATAGAAAGCTTGACGAGAAACTCGTCAAGGATAACAAGAATCTCGTCGAAAAAAAACGATGTGATTTTAACGACGAGAAACTCGGTCGTGTGTACGAGGCTTCATTAATGCACTCAACACCTTCTGGTATACTGCCGGCCACCTCGTCAATTTCCAGGTAACACAAAGATTCTATGGGAGTTGCCATTGGAATGCATTTTCCACATTTGCACCAGTCTGTATTACCAAGACGTTCTCTTTCACCTTCCTCTTGAGTTTCGGTAAATTGATGCGTGGAAATTTTTCTTAACGGATTACATGGAAATGCTTGATCATTTTCTGGATCTGGATCTTGGGACCATATTTCCTCCAGCAACATTTGTCTCTGTAGTATAAAACAAAAAAGAT